>JAHRHZ010000032.1:3264264-3314098 GCA_024137785.1 Ginglymostoma cirratum
TTCTGAAGAAGGGTCCCGACCCGAAACATCAGCTTTCCTGCTCCTTTGATGCTGCCTGGCCTGCTGTGTTCCTCTAGTTCTACAATGTATTATCTATGGTTAGTTCATTGTCAAGTTTGGTTAAATTTTAAAACAAGCAAGTCAATTCTGGTTCATTGCTCTGAGGAAAAAATCAAAGAATGGCTGTCACCTATTTTGTTCAGTTGAAACAGCTGGAGTGTGTATGAAGGAGGGCACACCAAAGCCATCCTGCAGGATAATGGTTACACTGATCGTGTAACTTCTTGCTGTATTCATGCGAACTGATGAATATGCCAACCTTTCTGGCTCTGAAAAGTGGCCTAACTCTAACCCTAAACTCATATTATACTGTAAGTGTCAGGTATCTCGAACATTTGAGCAACAGGTAAAGCTAGCATGAAGTAGCTATATGAATGGTGTTTGCCACTAATGTGATTCTGTCATCAAGCAAAGACACCATTTTGCATGTCACCCAAACGAGTAATGTGGTACATGAATTCAGTGCCTGTGTTATGCCAGATATGTTGGCTATGCATGCCAATGACTGGATTGTATCAAACGCATATCCCTTTGGCTGTTCATGCAAGTCATGTACAGACTGTACTTAGCCAGCCTGCACTTGCAAAACTCAACACAGTAGATCACATTAGTTTTGATTCTGCAATCAGACATAATTCTGAGCAAGCAAATAATTATTCTGCCATCGATCTAGGATTGACCAGTTAGGATTGTAGAGTGGCACTTGCATGTTCTGGAAGCTTCGTATATTAATACACAAGATTCTGTTCTTTGCAGACAGAAAGAACATGTATTCACAGACTGCAACTGTTTCAACTGAACAAAATAGGATTCTGACATTCTGTGGTTCATTTCTCAGGGCAATACCTTGACCAATAAGAGTCAACATGGCCAGTTTAAAAGTTAAACAAATCTTTTTACAGTTCACTGTCAATCATCACTAACTGGTGCACTATCCATGGCAACTTCTCTACCAAACAGAGTCCACTTTAGTATTCCTTGCAAATTGTCCTCATGTTAGCAAGATGAAAGATTCAACAAAATGTACTTATTTTAAAATCAGAGATACTCAAGTTCTGTATGATCAAATGACTATTCGTAAGCTATAAATGGTTCAGTGCAGTTTTTCTTCAAATTTTTCATTATTTAAAATTAAGTAACCACCAGGTTATAGATTAGACACTTATAAAAAATGTTTTTAATGCTGTGTCAAAAAAACATTCAGTTACAATGGTAGAACTGCACAGATTGCCACTCAAATACAACCAGGACTTATTTTTTCCCCCAACTAAAGCAAAAAATATAAGCAATTATGTTCCTTTAAGCTTCCCATGTGTAGCTGAAATAAAATAATTACTTCTACTGTTTCATTAAGTATTTAATTAAAAAAGCTAATATTTCTAAGAATAATACATTTTAACAATGTAACAATACAAATTAGATCATGCAAGGTTGTTACATTGCAATTATGCAAATAAATTTGTGTAGACACTTAAACCATAACTTCACTTCAGAAAACCAGCTCAGCTTGGTTGTGCATTTTACCTCTGGATTGCCAGCTGTGTGCAATGCAGAAACTTTACCCTTTTTTTTATTCTAAATCTTCCACAAATCCCAGAGTCTTCAAGTTTGTCACAGTTCCATTTGCCAACTTCTTATTTACTTACAAAATGTTGTATGACTGAGTTAAACACTGCAACAAATTCCAAACAGTTACTAGATTGAATTGACATTTTGATTATTTCCATGTTAAATATTCAATTCTAAGCCTGCATGATATCACAGCGTTTGTGAATAATCTTCATTACATTGTTGATGAGATTAGAATTTGTTTTAATCTGTTGTAGGACTCTCATTTCGTAAGCTTTGGCAAATCAAACATTTGATTTTGCTCCTTTTTTTGTGTTTTATGTCTGTTGGAAATGGTTGATTTCAATGGAAAAAAAAGTTTTTCTTGCACCACTGAGTTCATCGCCTTCTATTTGATTCAAGATCTCATCCAGAGAGATAATCAGACTTTTTAAATATGATGGAATTCCCAAACAGATGGCAATGGAACCAATGTGTTTACATGGATTCCCTTTCTTCATTGTATGATGTGTAGCAATGAAAATTGACTCAACCCCATTTATGCATAATCATTGAATGAACATTGTTGTGAATTCATACATGTAAACATCTTTAATTAGGGAACTGGCCAGGCTTTCACTTCGAGGGAGTGCACAGTGTTTCCATTCCTCCTTTGCCTTGGCTAACGATACTCGAGTGGATCTCAGGAGTCCAGTTGATTAGATTCAACAATGACTATTCTATCACTTGAAAATATCACCAAAATGCTGAAGATAACGCTTCACAGTCATTGATAAATCTGATGAAGTGTCACTGCACAGTTCTGAGTGAGTCTCCAGAACTGGTTCCATCTGCCACGTATTGCTCTAAAAATTGACAAAGGGTGGGGGCGTCACAGAAAACAACAACTGCAGCCAGAACAGGGAGAATCCCATAACATCAGCCAAAAATATTGACAATACTCTCCCGGGTTGACTCCTTTTAAAATGTGATTAAAATGTGCAACAATATTCGTTCTATTTGTGATCACTCTGTGGTGACAATCATTGGATAAAACGGGAGCAAGTTGCTCATGGAGCGTTTCAGAAGCAGAGAATTTCCACCTCAAAGTATAAACTGACAGTCATTATTGGGACACCACTGTGAGTCAACCCAAGTTCAACTGATGCCTTGACATATAAAAATCTCCTCTCACACATCCACTGACACAACAAAAGTACAAGATCGACCTCATTACAAGTGTAGATGATTTTAGTTGAACGTCCATAAACAGAAATCTTACAATGGAAAGCAAAAAGGACTTGAGATGTTTCATCATTAAGCCCTTGAAAACCAAAATTACAAATATGATGTGACAGATTACATTCACCAAATTCGGTGAATGGAAAATCATAGAATCATACAGTACAGAAGAAGTCCTTCAGCCTATCAAATCTGCACTGACAAAACTATTCTAAATCTACCCCAGGCCCACTTTCCAGCGCTTGGCCCATAGTTTTGAAGTGTTCATTTCAAGTGCTCATCTAAGTATTATTTTAAAAGTTGTGAGGTTTCCTATCTCAACGTCTCTCCCGAGCAGTGCATTCCAGATTCCCACTGTCCACTGGGTGAAAAAAATTCCTTCTCTGATCCCCTCGAAACCTCTTGCTCTTCACCTTAAAATTAGGCCCCCTCATCATTGATCCTTCAAATAAGGGGAATTGCTGCTTCCTATCCACCTGTCCACACCCCTCGTATTGTAATAGATCTCAATCAAGTCACCTTTCAGTGTTTACTGCTCGAAAGAAAACAACCCAGGCTTATCCAGCATTTGTTCAAAATACTTGATTAAAATTTGTAATATGAAATCACTAAAACATTTTTCCTGAAGAAGAGCACCTACATTTACAACACCAAATAAAGGACGATTGTGCCTGCCTTGGATTGGGTGCTTAACACGAGTCAAAATGACTGACACTATGGAGAACTGTTCAAGGTTGCAACTGTTCCATCTAAAATCAATGCCAGAGAAGTGAGTGAGTCCCAGCCTTCAGGTTCAAGCAGACATGTATCACCAGTCCCTACTGGATTAAACAGAGGGGAGGGGAATATCTGGTTAGGAATTGAGACAAGAGGAGGAATAGAAATTGGTGAACATTATACTTGATTTCTGTGTGCGAAACCAGAATGAGTCCAGTTACTTTTGTGTGACACTTTCTTGCAAAGTGTCAGCTGAAGCTCTATATAAAGGACTTATGTAACATGCAATAACATCTTCATTTTGTAACTATTTTGCTGCTTCTGCGTTCGTTTTTTCTAAAAATAAAGAAAATCTGGTTAGTGTAAATCATTTAGTCTGTTGCATGTGAACAACAAAGGATTTCTTCAATATTGGCACTTTAATTGATTCCACATGCATCCTGTAATATGTATTAGGGCAATGTCTCTTTCCTTTTCCATACTTAAATATTTTGGACCTGAGAAGGGCTACAGACATTTTATTAAGTGTTTCTCAATGTCATTCATTCTATCTCTTGACATTTTCATGTTTTGTTTTCTTTCTCCATGTGGAATGACATTTCTGCCTGTGTTCAAGCAGCCAAGTTAGGAATGATACAAATGAGCTGGGTGCTTGGGAGACACCCAGCATCAGTCTGTATCCATGTGGGCAGGAAGATTCTGACTAATTTTCCAGGGTTCTATGATTCAAGCATTTCAACCCACATTTTCCAGTTGCAATGATCCAAATTAATAAAAAAATCCAAAACCTTCATTTCACATATGTCTTCCTGTTTACGCTAATACTCTCAAAGTTTGCTTAGTGCACAAAATGGATCATAAGAAAAGTGAATAAATACCTCCATGTTTTGAAAATCTTGGCCTGCAAAATTTAAATATGTAGCACCTCTATTTCCTCTGTGTTGTTGCGATTTAAGGAAAGGGTCAGTACACATGTGTACTCTTACACCACCAATTTCAGCAAACATCACTGTACTGAGATCATTAGCACAGGGATTGAAAGCTAGCACTAGAAGTATGCAGACCAGGCTGAATGTGATGGTGGTCAGTATTTAAGCCTGAGTTGGTTCAACTTCAATGCTTTCGCTAATGCACAATCTTAACCTCATTACATCAAAAGTGCTACTCAAAGACATCATCAATTACCTTCAGGTTGCTTGCTAATTGATTTCTCCTGCTGGTTGCATAGTTAACAGAAGTGGTTAGTACTTTTTCCTATTGTTAAGGTTAGTGGAGTTACATGGAATATCGTGGCACATGGTGATTGCTTTGGATCTCACATTGAGGCCTCTATTCACACCACTTGCTCCCAGATGTGGTTGCCAAAGCATCAATCCCCCTGGGGCTGCAACAAAACAGAAGAGGACACGACGTTTAGGAGGGGAGGAGCAGAGGTGAGAGAGAAGGGCCCTCACCAGCAGGCCATACCCATCCAGGATCTTTAGAGAGCACTTCTCTTCCCACACAAGCTAGAACAGTCAAATAGGGAACTACTCCATGAAATATGCCACATCCATATTAGCATGTAAAATGAAAGTACATGGAAGTGGGGCATATGGACAGGAAACTATTTTGCAGACAGGAAACAAAGAGCAGAATAAATATGTCATTTTCCAATAGCTGGCAATGACGAGTGGGATACCACAAGAATCAGTGTTTAGGCCCCAGCATGTTACAGTGCATGTTACTGATTTAGATCAGGGAACTAAATGTAACGTCTTCAAATTTGCAGGCGAGGCAAAGCTGGGTGGGACAGTGAACTGTGGAGAGGATGCAGAGATGCTTCAGTGTGATTTGGACAAGTTCATGGCGGATGAAGTATAATGTGGATAAATGTGAGATTATGCATGTTCATTGCACAAACAGAAAGGCAGATTATTATCCAAATGCCAACAAATTGGGATAGGGGGAGGTGCAACGAGACCAGGGTGTCCTCGTACACCAGTTATTGAAAGCAAGCATGCAGGTACAGCCGGCACTGAAGAAGGCAAATGGTACTTTGGCCTTCACATAAAAGAGGTTTTGAGTACAAGAACAGAGATGTCTTATTGCAACTGTACAGGGCCTTGGTGAGACCACACCTGCAGTATTGTGTGGGGTTTTGGTCTCTTTATCTCATGAAGGATCTTCTGACTGCGCAGGGAGCACAACAGAAGTTTTCAGGGCTGATTCTAGGGATAGCAGCGCTGAATTATCAAGACAGCCTGGATCTATTTGGACTATATTCACTGGAGTTTAGGAGAATAAGGCGGGATCTCATAGAAACCTACCAAGTTCTAACAGGACTAGACAAGGTAAACGCAGGAAGGACGTTCTCATTAACTGGGGAGTCCAGGGGTCACAGTCTAAGAATACGCCTAGGCCATTTAGGACTGAGATGAAGGGAAATCTCTTCATCCAGAGAGTGGGGAGCCTGTGGAATTCTCCAACACAGAAGGTTGTTGAGACCAAAACATTGAATGCTTTCAGGAAGGAGTTCAATGTAGTTCCTAGGACTGAAGGAAATAAAGGGTGTGGGGAGAAAGCAGGAACAGGGCACTGAGCTATATGATTAGCCATGATCATATTGTACAGCAGGGCAGGCTTGAAGGGCCAGATGGTCTCTGCTTGTTCTTATGCTCTATGTTTCTATGATCTGTATCCTCAGAGCAGGATAGAGAATGGCATTCCCAATGGCTCAGAATGGCACTGCGGCCATTGACTTTCACAGCTGGCTTCTTCCAGGTTGCAGAAAGGAACATCTTCTACACCTCACTGTTTGCTGAAGCATGCAGGGAGGTGCTTGCCACAGTCCCTGCAAAGAGAGGGATATATATTACATTCTCCCTTTCTGGGGAAATCAGGAGGAATGAGCACATGCTTTTGGCAGATGAACATGCACCCCATGGTGTCAGATGCCACTGATGGCACACATGTAGTTTTTGAGAGTGCTGCATCCAAACTGAAAGATGAATTGCAACGTCAAAGGGTCCCATTCCCTTAATATCCTGGTGATGTAAGACCACCTTCAATGTAACCTAGCCACAGTACTGTCATCTCTGTTCTGCACCAGACCACTGTACCACCAGCATTTGACCCACCTGAATAAAGCAGAGGGTGACTACTGGGCAACAGGACTATCCCACTAACACCCTGGCTCATGATGCTTCACGTCAGCATAAAAGTGACAAGGCTAAAGTACTTGTGCCCTAAGCAAAGGTGTTCCAGTACCGCTACAACACTGGCATCGACCTAAACTTGCAGACATTTGTCCAAGCACATGCGGTCCACCCAAAGCAAGACAAATCAAATGCAGTCAAATACTAGCCCAACAGTCCACTCTCCATAATCAGCACAGCCATGGAAGCTGTCAGTGACTGACAAGCAAGCAGCACTTATTCACCACTAAAGTGTTTACCAATGCTCAGTTTGGGTTCAGCCATGACTACACAGCTTCAGATTTCTGTACAGCTTTGGTCCAAACATAAACAAAAAAGCTGAATTATCAAGATGTGTGGAAAGGAAATGACCTTGACATCAAGGCAGCATTTGACCAAGTGTGGCACCATTAAGCACTAGTAACATTGCAGCCTATCCACTGGCTGAATGCATACCTAGTACGACATACCTAGTGGTGATTGCTGGATATCAATCATTTCCACTCCTCAGTTATACAGCTGTTTGTTTCTGGGTTCAGGCTGTGATAAGGTCTGAAGCTGTGACATTCTGACAGTACCAGAAATGAGTGTAAGTGAGCAGCTTGTGGGTGATTAGATGCCACAGTTCCTTTTGTAAGTTTACACGTGGTGGGGCCATAATTGGATGTGTGAAAATATATCTACCAAATAAATTTTGTTCTTAACTAGCTACAGACATTCCAAAAGAGAAAGAACTGGAACCAACCTCATTTTTTTGATGATGAACATTGAAGACTAGCAGGAAAGACCAGGTAAAATAGATCAAAAACAAATAAGTCCTACAAGCTCAAAGTGATTTCATAAATTACAATACTGCCAGCAACATTTTAAAAGATGAATTATCACATAAAAGGAAACCAATAGATGGATCCAAACTAGTACAATCTGTTATGTGTTGATTTCACTTTAACAATTTTATTCTGGTTTATGTCAATGGAGCTGCTCATCATAACACAATTTAGCTCAATGAACTTCATCAATACCGTTGAACTCAGATGGGAGCCAGTTCAGTTGTACCAGTTCCAAAACCAATTCCATTCCAATAAGCTGAAAGTTCTCACAAGTACCCAAAAAGATTCTCTCATACTGAGCATTGTTCCCAACAATGGGTAACAGCTTTCAGACCAACACTTCAGTTCTCTGAACATAAAGTGAAGATCTTGCTTCTTCTGTTACAAAACTACACAACAGCACAATTAATTCAGACTGAACAATTTACAAACAAACCTCAGGTGAGAAGAGGCAAGATACCTTTTTTAAAAAATATGAATTGACAAGATTTAGAACATAACAAATCTTGAAAGGATCTTTAAGCCAGTTGGTTGTAGAATGGATACCAATCTATATTTTTCAAAATTATTTGCTTTTTACTTCATAAATCAAAAAATTTATTTCAAAAATTTCAAATATTTGTTTTGCCCTTTTATGTATTTATATTTTTGCATAAAGCTTCTTGATTTAGTTCAGTATGTGATGCTGTCTGATATTGCATTCAGTGAAATATGCAATTAACATAAGATTTTCCAAGGATTGAAGAAAACGAATGAGTCACTAGTGAACAAAACTGTGGTGTCACTATCTCAAAATTTAACCCAATAATGAAGTGTTGGCTGATAGCATTAACTCTGAATGATCGGAATTTTGAATGCACGAATAAGTAAGACCCCAAAGCATAAAAAAATTAAGTTATGTCCCAAGTCAAAAAATTGGAAAAGACTCCTGGAAATTTTCCACATTAATAATGAAGATATCGGATATTAGTTAAGTATTTCAACTGCAGACTTGGCTGGAGGCATGTTTTAATTAACAATATTTTTCTTCCTGTTATGAATTGGTAGCATTTCCTGTCATTGTTTTCATCATATTGAATATCTACCTAATACTTTGTGTCATTCTAATGATCAGTGACCTTTCTGCCATCATTAGATCAGGAGTGGGGAGTGTTCACTGCAATTGCACAACATTCAGCACCATGCATGACTTCTCAGATGTAGAAGCAATCTATTGCCAACTGCAGAAAGACTTGGATAATATCCAGACTTGGATTGACAAGTGGCAAGTAACATTTACACTACATAAGTGCCAAATAATGACCATTTCCAACAAAAGAGAATTCAACCACACCTCTTGACATTCAATTGCATTACTATCACTGAATCTCCCACTGTCAACATCCTAGGGGTTTCCATTGACCTGTAACTGAACTGGACTAAGCGCAGTGGCTACAATTGCAGGTCAGACGTTAGGAATCCTGTAGCAAGTATCTCACCTCCTGATTCCTCATAACCTGTCCGTTATCTACAAAACATAAGTCAGGAGTGTGATGAACTGCTCTCTACTTGTTGGGATGTGTGCAGCTCCAATAACACTCAAAAAGCTTAAAACTAGCTGGGACACAGCAACCCACAGGACTGGTACCACATCCACAAAAATTCATACCTTCCAACATGGATGCAAAGTAACAGCAGTGTGCACCATCTACATGATGCACTGCAGTAATTCACCAAGGCTCTTTACAGAGCACATTCCAAATTCATGACCACTACCATCTAGAAGATGGCAAGAGCAGCAGAAATATGGGAACACCATAACCTGCAAGTTCTTCTCAAAGTCACCCACTATCCTGACCTGGAAAAATAATGCAACTCCTTCACTGTTGCCGGGTCAAAATCCTGGTACGCCCTCCCTAACAGCATTGTGGGTGTACCTACACCAAATGGACTATAACAGTTCAAGGAAACAGCCTTAGTAAGGACAATTAGGGTTGGTTAATAAATTCTGGCCCAATCAGTAAAGCCACATCCCATGACTGAATTAAGGTGAAATTCAGATTGAAGTGAACATTAGGGCAATTATGTTCACTCAATCAATCTGGATCCATAAATGTCTAAGAGTAGAAACATGTATTTTTGAAGACAAGGCGATACTCACGATCTCTCCTCTAACCCCCTAGCACTGTTGCCCCCCATCACGCCCCCCCCCATTCAACAGTGTCAACTAAATGCATTCATTTAGCCAAGATTTAATTTGAGAACCAGCTATTTTAAAATTTCTACTATTTTAAAGATACAGAATATGGTAATTTGCAATATGGCACAATATGTGGTAAAGGCATCGCTTGATCAGTACTAGATGAATACCTGCCTGTGTTATACAAATATTCTGTACATACTAATACTCAGCTTTTAATGATATGAAATAGTTAACCTTTTTTCTCAGATGACTCTGTAGTGCCAGAAATACAATTTGGTACTTATTTCAAATAACTTTCAACAGTAGAATCTATCCCTGCACAGTAGATTAGGAAAAGGTTTCTATCACAATTATTATGACAGAACAATATAAGCAAAATACTTCCAAATTCAGAAAAATATTAAAAACTGCTGTATAATTTTCTTTTAACCACACCTGGACAGTCCTTAAATGCATTTATAGTGCCGTAGGACACCTGGACCTATTTCACAACTGTAACTCAGTTGTTAGCAACTAGCTGTGGACAAGCACAAATCAAATAGTGTGTCCAATATAGTATTAATGCTAAAAGAAAATGGGGGTTACTTTTACCAGTCATACAAATTTTAATTTTCTGCAGAGAACCACTGATTCATTTTGAAAGCTCAGCCTTTCTGGCTGTAAGATATAGAAACCTGTAACAAGGAAGCAGACTTATCAAGATTTTGTTTTGAGATGGACCAGTTAAGATAGTTAGGATTAACTTTGAAATTGCATTTTTATTCCACTCTGCTTAAAGTTTTTAATTAAACATAAAAAGCTGATGAATAACAGCAAATAAACGGATTAGAGGAGTTAATGAAGCCGAAGGTATGTAAAAGCAAAACGAATATGTACAAATGCACACAGTCCTGAAGTTGTTATTAGTGCAGAACATTGACATAATTGCACGTAAAAAATCTGCCATGTAACTAGGCAGTAAATCTGATGGCACATAAAATTCTGGATTATTTGTGCAATCACTTTGATGACCTATTTTCGCCTAACCTTGTTTTATACAAGCTGTATTATAAATTATATTCTAAAAGCAGCAATTTCACAACATTATAAAAACTAATAACACTAATTTATAATGACATGGCACCATTAACATGATAAAAATAATATTACTCCTGGTTCACAGGAGTATTATAAAACAAAGTATTGAACTGAGCCACATGAGATGATTTTAGGTCAGATGATGTGGCAAGAGACGTGGGTTTTAAAATGAGTGCCTTTAAGGAGGAAAATGAAATAGAGACACAAAGATGTTCAGGAAGCTATTTCTAACACTTGAGGTTGAGGCAGCTAAAGATATTGCCATCAATGGGAGAAGGATTAAAACTGGTGCTGCGTAAAAAAGCAGAGTTGGAGAAATTCAGACATCTTGGAGGTTCGTAAGAGATTACAGAGATAGCTAGAACCATGCCGTATTTGAAAACAAGTAGTTTAAAATTGATGCTGATGGAACTGAAGTATTTCAATTAGGAGTGATAAGTGATTGGACCTCAATGCAAATTATGACACAGCAAAATTGCAGATTACTGCAAGTTTGCAGTGGGTGAGGTGTGGAAAAGCAGTCAGCAGTCTGTTGTACTAGTCATTACTGGAGGAAAGAAAGGCATTCAATTTTTCTTAAGCAGCAAGTGAAATGCAGTAGGGGCAAAATTGGGTGACGTTAATGGTGCTGAACACTGGTGGTCTTGATTATAGAGTCATACAATATGGAAACAGACCCTTCAGTCCAACCAGTCCATGCTGAACATCATCCCAAACTAAACCTGCCTGTTCCTGGCCCATATCTCTCCAAACCTTTCCTATTCATATATCCATCCAAACATCTTTTAAATGTTGTAATTGTACTCGCATCCACCACTTCATGAGGAAGTTCGTTCCACATGTCCTCCACCCTCTATATGAAAAAAATTGTCTCATGCCTTTTTAAAATCTCTCTCCTCTCACCTTAAAAATGTATCCCCTAGTCTTGATATTCCCCATTTTAGGGGGAAACACAACCACCATCAACTCTATCTATACGTCTCATTATTTTATAAACTTCTCAGGTCACCTCTCAAACTTCTATACTCTGGTAAAAAAACGTCCCAGCCTATCCAGTCTTTCTTTAACTCCAACAATCCATACCTAGCAACATCCTGGTAAATTTCTTCTGAACCCGTTCCAGCTTGATTATATCCTTCCTGTAACTGAGTGACCAGAACTGGATACAGTATTCCAGAAGGGACCTCACCAATGTTCTGTACAACCTCAACATGATGTCTTAACCCCTACAATCAAAGGACTGAGCAATGAAGGCAAGTTGCCAAACATCTTTTTAGTCATCCTGTCTATATGTGATACAAACTTTAAAGCATTATGTACCTGCATCCCTAGGTCCTTCTGTTCTACAACACTACCTAAGACCCTAGCATTAGTTGTATATGCTCTACCATTGTTTGTTATACCAAACTGCAATACCTCACATTTATCCAAATTGAACTTCATCTGCCATTTTTCAGCCCATTGACCCATTTGATCAGATCCCTTTGCAATCTTAGAAAACCTTCTTCATTTTCTACAATTTTGGCATCATCTGCAAACTTATTAACCTTGCCTTCTATATTCTCATCTAAATCATTTTTATAAATGACAAACAAAAGAGAACCCAGAACCAATCACTGTGGAACACCACTGGTCACAGGCCTCCAGTCTGAAAAGCAACCCTCCACCATTACTCTCTGTCTCCTGCCATTAAGCTAATTCTGCATCCAATTGGCAAGCTCACTCTGAATGCCATGTGACCTAACTTTACGAATTAGTCTATCAGTGAAACCTTGTCAAAGACTTTACTAAAATCCAAATAAACAATGTCTATTGCTCTGGGATCATCAAATTTTTTGGTAACTTCCTCAAAAATTGTGCCATGAATATATGGTTGGAATCTTATCTTGAGACCAAATTTGCAAATTAGGCAAAAGATTTGGAGCGAAGACAAACAAACAAAACCACAATATTTTCAGCCTTCTGACTATTTCACTGAAGATTCCAGGCGATCTCTGTTTTTCACTTTGACATGGAAATCTACTATCTTCAAAATAATTTCAGCAGATCACACCAACACTAAACTAGCAATATAAAACAAGAATCTGGATCCAACCTGACTCAAGGCTCAGTGAAGTGAGGTGGAGGGGGCTTATCCGACATCACATGAAAAATAAAGTCAGTATAGTGTCAAATCTGATTTACAAAATGCACCCTCCCATGGAAATCTGTAGACATACTCAAATTAAATATTTCAACATTGGGGAATCTCACCTCTCTGTTTCAAAATATTTGCAATTTTAGCTGATGGGGAGACTAGAGCACTGCACTCATTTGTATCACATGTGCAGCCTCTCCTAGGTAAGACTGTAACTGTTCTACCTAATGTAAACATGGTTCTGCCTGTTCAGAGCTTAAACTGCAGCTACCAGATTCAGACCAGGACCTGCAACATAAGTGCGTCATAATTTTCTAATGTTTATGAAGAACTGAGAGATGCATTAACTTTGAAGGTTTATGCGCCATTTGAATGTCACTATGTCAAGTATAGCTCAAGCAAAGCAATATTGAAAGATGTCTGTGAATTCTAACCACTCTAAATGGGCAGCATGATGGCTTAGTGGTTAGCACTGCTTCCTCACAGCACCTGGGACCCAGGTTCAATTCCACACTCAAGTGACTGTGCAAACTCCACACATTTTCCCTGTGTCTACGGTGGTTTCCTTTGAGTGCTCTGGTTTCCTCCCACAGTCCAAGGAAGTGCAGGTTAGGTGGATTGCCTGTGGTAAATTGCCCATAGCATCCAGGAAATGAGGCTAGGTGAGTTAGCCATGGGAAATACAGAGATAGGGTAGGAGGCTGCGTCAGGGTGGGATGGTCTTCGGAGGATCAGTATGGGTTTGATGGCTGAGTGGCATACATCCATACTGTAGGGATTCTATGATAAATATGTGTCACTTTTAAATCTGTATTATAAGCAAGCCGAGAGGTATCTTCTTAAACAGAATGCATAATTTTCTAGGTGTAGTAAAGAGAAATAACTTGTACTGTTAACATCCAGTAAAGATCTCAAAATCCTTGAGTCTGTTTGTGGTAATGTCCTACTGAAGGATATCTTTGTCAATAGTGTAATAGACTACTCCACAACTGTGTCATTTCAATGATCCTACTGCCTCAGACCAGAAAAGACTTCCCACTTCACTAAGAAAGTGACTTCTTCACTTCCTTAATTTCAAAACCCATCTCTACATTATCGGATTTTGAATAATGGTCTTGATGTTCACTGCTGAATTTCACTGAATTATGTTGGAATTCACTATGTCTCATGCAAAACTATTCAATAATCAAACATTATCCTGAAAAGCTGGTTAAAAATAATTCAAATTCTTTGCCTTCAGCAGACATAGTCTGATCAGCCCAAGCTCTTTCATGTTCTGTACTCAGTACACACTGGCTGTACAATTGCACTATCAATCCAAAGATTGTGAAATTAAATCCCATCATTGTAAATTGTGAAATTGAATTTAGTCATCTGATTATACATGGGTTGTCATGCAATTTGCTGAATTACTACAAAAACCTAACTGAAGCATTAATATTCTTCAGGATAGCAAATCGGCCACTCCTACCTTTCATGTAACTCTAGTTCAGTGCAATGTCACTCTTCACACCTTTTGATGAGGCCAACAAGCCAATTATCATGAAATAATCTTGAGTAGATAGAATGGCTAGTCAAATTCAGCGCAGAGTTATCCATCTTGTGAAGTGTTTTCTTTTAAACTGGTCCAATTCTGTCTGAATTTGTAGATTGCCCTCTTCTACACTCATCCATCTCTCTTCCACTTAGGGCAAGGATTTAATAAAGTCTACCATCTGTTTGGTATCCTGCCTCAATTACTCAGCTCCTGACCGTTCTGTTCCACCTTTCCTGTCCTATGCTTGCTAATATCATTATGTTCTGTTTTCCCTCCAGTACAAGCTGGACCTTCAGTCCTTGTTATTGTTATTCCTCTCTGCAAGACACCTCAAGTTCTCCAGTCTGTCCAGTTGTCACCCTGTTTCCAACATTTCTTATCCTTTCATGTTCCAAAAATAAGTTGTTACCTCATAACCATGCTGCTATTCCTCAAGCCTGCTCCTGCTCAAAATGTATTATTGTGATATCTGTCCTAGGCACAGCGCTGACAAGGGTCACTGTGGCCTCCTATCACTTTGCATCCTTTTTGGCCTTTCCACAGATTTCAACAACACTTCATCATCCTCCAGTGTCTCTCCACTGAAGTCTACCTTTTTGACACCGTTTAATGCTAGCTCTATTTATTTCAGTTGCAAGGTTTCGGCTTAAATAGCTTTATCTCCTCTTTATTTGCTGTTTCCTCTTTGTGTTGCAGAGATCCATCCTCAGCAGGCCCTTTTTCACAACTAACATGCCATTCCTTACACTAGTGGAACTCTTCAGACCAAGCAGTTCATTTCCAAACTTTGACTACACCTTGTTTTCAAAGAAATTTCTCCATCATTAGTCTTTTTAATTTTTTTCCTAGTTCCCCTTTCCCCAACGCTCACTATTATCATAGAGTAAAAGAGGTAATTTCTGACATTTGCTGATGCACAAATAATAGTGGAAATTTAGAAGTTACTGAATGCACTGCTCCTGCAGTCTTTGGCTATAGACTCAACATTAGAAATCTTAACAGAACTACAAGAGGTGTGAACATCTTGTCCTTGTTCATTAGATCATCACAAAAATAAAATCTGAAAGTTACAGCTGCTGCATTAAGGTGAAGTGCGCTATTGATTGTTTGATGCCATTGATCCAATGAAATGACCTCCCAGGATCTGAATTTCTTTTCACAAATGTGGAGTTTTAATTTCAATCAGAAGTTAATAATGAAGATGTTTTAAGTGAAAACATCAATTAATTTTATTTGGCTTTTCTATTTGTTTTGTTCTTTTCCCCTTAACTTCATCACTATTTCCTAAACTATGTTTTTCTTTCTACATTGTAATATAAATAATGTTTTCTGTTCTTTTTTCCACATATGGACGGTTCATGACTCAATGAAGATTCTTTAGTCTATTTGCCTCACTGTTTATTTCCCTGCTCACATCTGCTATAAATGCCCTCTACAAAGTATTGCACTGGAACAGACCAATTCAAACTGAATAGAGGCAGAGTGCACTCTTAAAACTTCATACGCGACTCCCACGCTGAGCAGCATTATTCCTGAATGCATACTAGCATCACAATTCCACATATTGAGAGGAATGGGAGGGATGGTGCTTCACAGCACCAGATGAGCAAATGTTTACTTTAAGAGCATTTCAAAAGAAGGAAGAGGTGGAGAGACAATGGGGTTTAGGGAGATAATTACAGATCTTCGAGTTTTGGCAACTTACAGGCAAATGGTGGGACAATAGGAATGTGCAAAAGTCCAGAATTGGAAGAGGGTAGCTATCTCTAAGGCTGTAAAGTTGAATGAGTTTACATAACTAGGGAGCAGCATGACCATGGAAGGACTCGTAAACAAGAATGGAAATTTTAAAAACTGCACTGTGGCTGGTATCCAGGAACCAATGTAAGTCACAGATGAATGATAGATGATTGGAACTTGCTGTGAGCTGGATGACGGGCAGAGTTTTGCATGAGGTTAAAACTATGGGAGATTGAAAATGGAGCCACGATGGTATTGAAATAATCCAGGCATGAGGTGGCAAGACCTAGATAGGGGTTTCAGTAGCAGATGTGTTGAGATAAAGATGTAGGGGGAATTGGTTGGATAGTGTTAAAGAAATGAAATTGTGTACTCTTAGCAATGGACAGGTACTCAACTCAGTGTCAAACATAGCACTTAGGCTGCTGACAGTGTGGTTAAGCCTCAGATAGCGACATTGAGAGCTATGGTGACAGTGATAGGGAATGGGGTTTCTAGCAGCCTCTGATGAGGCTTTGGCCCTTCAGATAAGGGAAATCCATATTCATCATACTGATGGGTGTAGCAATGTCGAGCTGGGTATCATTAAGGTACATGTAGTGCCTGATACAAAACCAAAATTTTGATGCCTGAAAACAGAAATAAAACCAGAAGATGCTGGAAATATTCAGCAAGTTTAGGCAGCATCTGAGAGAGAAACACAGATAACAGATCAGGTCAATGACTTTCTGTCTGTATTTACAGCATTTGCTGTTCCTGTTGCATGCAGGGATGACTTGTTTTCCAAGTGTTATTCCCTCTTGCTCATCCCTAATTGCCCTGGAGAAGTGGCAGTGGGCACCGTAAGTAGCATGGAGGTGGAAAAGGGGAGGAATCAGATACTGATGGCTTTCGTGCGTTCAGGAGGCTGTCTTGTTTTGGTTTGAAATTGGACTCGTTTATGCCTGACTCCAAACTGGTGCAAAGCTGACTCCTTTAAGATGATCGCTTTCCATTTATTTCTTTTAATTTTCAGAGGAATGCTCTCGCCTGTAATTTGCAGCAGTTAATAAGTTCCTCTCCACTGATTGAGCTGCCCTGGTTACATTACTCGCCGCCAGTTCCTACCAACTGCACTGTGACAAAGGAGCTCCTGTTTTCTTGGATACAAGAGCTGCTATTCCCGGCTCCAGGGGTGGGAACGTCCGCTTTCTCCTCATGTTAAAAAGTCCACTCGGTTTCCACGCGGTGCCGAGTAAATGTGATACTGCGTCCAACTCTGGCAATACACCTACTGCCAGACTATATCCACTGTGCTTAGTGATTTTTGTGCTTATTGAGGTGAAGTGTTGCAAAGGTGTGACTCTTGATTTACTCTGCTTTCATGCTTACCTGTAACCTCTTTGCAGGGGCAAACTGACACTGGATCTGCCGTCTGAAATAGGTCTCTGTGGAAAGATAGTAGGAACTGCCGATGCTGGAGAATTTGAGATAACACGATGTAGAGCTGGATGAACACAGCAGGCCAAGCAGCATCAGAGGAGCAGGAAGGCTGACGTTTCGGGCGTAGACCCTTCTCCCAGGATGAGGCATTCCACTCCCAAACATCTCAGATGTCCTCATTTTTCAAGGACCACAACATCCTCCCCCCCCCAGCGGTCAAGAACACCCTCGACCGTGTCTCCCACATTTCCCAAAACTCATCCCTCATACCCTCTCCCCGCAATAACAACCAAAACAGAATCCCCCTCCTCCTCACGTACCACCCCACCAACGTCTGGATCCAATGCATCATCCTCCGACACTTCTGCCATCTGCAATCCGACCCCACTGCCAAAGACATTTTTCCTTCCCCACCCTTTTCTGCTTTCCAGAGGGACCGTTCTCTCTATGACTCCTTTGCCCACTCCACACTCCCCTCCAGCCCCACCACTTTTCCCTGCAACGGCAGGAAGTGCTACACCTGCCCCCACACCTCCTCCCTCACCCCCATCCCAGGCCCCAAGAAGACTTTCCACATCAAGCAGATGTTCACCTACACATCTGCTAATGTGGTATACTGCATCCGCTGTACACGTTGTGGCCTCCTCTACATCAGGGAAACCAAGCGGAGGCTTGGGGACCGCTTTGCAGAACACCTGCGCTCAGTTCGCAACAAACAATTGCACCTCCCAGTCGCGAACCATTTCAACTCCCCCTCCCATTCCTCAGACGACATGTCCATCCCGGGCCTCCTGCAATGCCACAGTGATGCCACCCGAAGGCTGCAGGAACAGCAAATCATATTCAGCCTGGGAACCCTGCAGCCCAATGGCATCAATGTGGATTTCACAAGCTTCACAAGCTTCACAATCTCCACTCCCCCAACCGCATCCCAAAACCAGCCCAGCTCGTCCCCGCCTCCCTAACCTGTTCTTCCTCTTACCTATCCCATCCTCCCACCTCAAGCCCCACCCCCCGCTCCGACCTACTACCCTCATCCCGCCCCCTTGACCTGTCCGTCCTCCCTGGACTGACCTATCTCCTCCCTACCCCCCCCCCCCCCCACACACACCTTTACTGGCTCCATCCCCGCCTCTTTAACTTGTCTGCCTCCTCTCCTCTATCCGCCTCCCCCTCTCTCCCTGTTTATTTCAGAACCCCCTTCCCCTCCCTCATTTCTGAAGAAGGGCCTAGGCCCGAAACGTCAGCCTTCCTGCTCGGCCTGCTGTGTTCATCCAGCTCTACACCGTGTTATCTCTGTGGAAAGAGTGCCTCAGCATAACTGGTATCATTGCACAGTGTCACAGGTAAAGATTCCGTAATTTTGTTTTGTTTTGTTTTTAAGAAAAGAACCACTTCGTTGTTACAACTAGTTCACACGCACCCATTTCTTTCTAGCGACATCGCATTCCCTGCGATAGAGATGGGAACGGGGGCGTTATTCTAACTGCGGCTACATTCTCCCATAGTCTGCAGCTGCTGTCAGCGCTGGAAGGAATCGATCACTGCGGCGGGGGGCTGTGAACTGGGTTATTTCGAAAGCTGCTGGTTAACTCCTGCAAACTTCTTTAATATTGAAGTTGCTTGCCCATGGCTTACTATGTACGGATGTTGGATACATTGCACACTTATCACACCCTCAGCCAGCACAGTACATTTTTGATGCGACACTTGTCTCGGTTAAGTTTTTGACTTGTTCATTCTTAAAGGGTTGTTTTTGTGTGTTTGAGTGATTCCTCACCTGTTTCTGCCCGAGTCTCGGAATCCTTTGGCAAACGGGTTTCTGTCGATCTTCAGCCTTGTAATCTGGGAAATAAAAAGGAACAAGTTCACTATTAAAATCTCGGCCAGATGAGAGTGGGTCGTGGCCACTTGTCAAGACGGCACTGTCCTGATGTCCATGTAGAACAGAGCCGGGAAACTGCACCAGTGTTTATATCGGCTTTATACTGAAACTTCGTTTGAAAATGAAGTCAACTCGCCAATAACCTCACCCCGCCCCCTTGACCTGTCCGTCCTCCCTGGACTGACCTTTCTCCACCCCACCCCCTCGCCTTTACTGGCTCCATCCCCGATAACAAGCATGGCAGGCACGGGCAGGCCCAAAACGTCAAGTTTTCCTGCTCCTATGATGCTGCTTGACCTGCTGTGTTCATCCAGCCCCATGCTTGTTATCTCGGATTCTCCAGCATCTGCAGTACCTTTTATCACTGGCTCCATCCCCGCCTCTTTAACTTGTCTGCCTCCTCTCCTCTATCCGCCTCCCCCTCTCTCCCTATTTATTTCAGAACCCTCTTCCCCTCCCCCATTTCTGATGAAGGGTCTAGGCCCGAAACGTCAAGTTTTCCTGCTCCTATGATGCTGCCTGACCTGCTGTGTTCATCCAGCCCCCCGCCTTGTTATCTCGCCAAGTCAGCGTCCCATTAACTAACAAGTGAGGAAAGGGAATTGAAAATGTTTCCTGTTACAAACTGTGCAATTATGTAAATAATCCGGTATGCAAAGGAATTGGCGGAGTTAATGTTTCAGTAAGGACAAACAATAAACTAAATATATGATTGAATCAAGGGGATTTTTCGGGATATTTCCCTTGTACCCATTTAAGCGTTTCTAAATAGTCTCAAATATTTCAAGTTCTGTCGTTCGGACGTTGATCTATAGCGTTTGGGGATACGGTGGGAAGTCTGGAAATGTTTTTTTTAAAAAATGTTCATAACGGGAATGTTTTTTAACACTTAGATTCCGTTTGTAGACTGTGATCTACATTAAAAACTGCATGGAAGATTCGCACTCAGAAATGCGCCCCTTTTCTGTTACCGAGCGCCCTGTGAACTAGCCCCTATGTGAAACACTGAACAGACACGGTGTAACCCAGAAATCCACGGCAAGTTCTGGTGTCGAGTGTTTGTATTGTTGGCCAGCGAGGAGGCTTCAGTTAAAAATCGTCTAACTCCCAAAGTCCTGCAATGTGTGGACGGAGCTTGGAGGGAATACCTCGCACCTCTAGTTTCAACCTGGTCTAGTGTTTAATTGAAGTCTGCTGTCAGACTTCCTCTCCAGCTTGTTCAGAGCGCCCTTCGACCTCCAGCACGAACATTTTTGAGAATCCAGACACGTCAGTGGCTAAAATATATAAACTATTAACCGGGAGATGTAGAATACTGGCATTGGTGAGAAGGTATTGCACCTGTCTTGAGTTTACGAAACCGGATTGAAAGCGGAGCTCAAGAATATTCTAAAGACAAAGCGTAACCAAACAGCACCTAAAAACAACTATTACTCCTGAAGTCCATCGTGGATGCTGTTTAAAACGAACTGTCGTTTAACCGAGGGAGGTAAATCCTCTCGGGAGCAGGGAATTGTTGGAGACTTCAGAAATTTAATCGAAAAACTGACGCCTTTGCAGCCAGAGAAACGCACAATTGTTCTGACACAGGAGAGGCCATTCAACCCATTATGTCTGCACGGGCTCTCCATTGGGCAATTCACTGACTCAGTATCCGCTTCTCCCAATAAGCCCTAACATTCCACTTTTTTGGTAACAATCTAATTCCTGTTTGGATTGAATTCGCCTTGGCCACACACTCAGCCAGCACATTTCCAGACCCGAACCACTGGCTGCATGAAGACACTCTCCATGTTTCCTTTAGAATCATTGAGAGCAGAAGGGCCATTCGGCCTGTCGAGTCTGCGCCAACAGCCATCACCTATCTATACGAATCCCAATTTCCAGCACTTGCCCCATAGCCTTGAATGTTACAAAATTTCAACTTCTTGTCCAAGCTTGCTTTTTTTTTTTGAAAAGCTTGTGAGGTTTCTAGCCCCCCACGCATGTATTTCAGATTCCAACACCCTCTGGGTTAAAATAAAATCGTCTTCAGATCTCTCCAAAACCTCATGCCCTTCAGCTTCAAATAATGCCCCCTTGTTATGGACCCTTCAACTAAGCTGCTTCCTATCCACCCTGCCCCTGCCCCTCCATCAGGTCCCCCCCTCAGCGTTCTTTTTTGCTCCAAAGAAAACAACCCGAGCTTATCCAGTCTCTCTTCATAAAGGAAACACTCCATCTCAGGCAGATTCCTGGTGAATATCTTCTGCACCCTCCTTATATAGCGCGGCGACCAGGACTGCGCACAAGTTGAACCTTTTTGGGAATGTGAACAGATTGAGGGAGCTATCTGCAGCCTGGTGAAACTGACAGACATATGCCAATTCAGTGAAATGCTGAGAAAAGTGAAGCTTTAAGCTTTTTTTGTTTCGTTTCTTTTGCCATTTCTTTCAAACCGTGCCTTTCCTATCCCTTCACCAGCAGGAACCGTTTCTTCATGTGCATTCTGGAAAGACCCCTCATGCTCTTAACATTTCAACCAAATCTCATCTCCAAGGTGAAAAGCCCTAACTTCTCCAAATCCCTTTATTCTTGGAAATACATCATTAATCTAGAAGATTTAAACAATGTTACCTCACTCAAAAAAAACTTAATAATCTTTTTGTTAGAATACAAATAAGGAAAGTTTAATTATTTACCAATTATTTTCCCCAGGAGGAGTTAATACATTTAATAAATGTTTGTATAAAAGTAGTGTAATAATTTTTTAAAAAGTCTTGAACTGCAATCACCAAAACGTCAGGACTTTCCATCTGCTAAAGTGGAGTTCACAACATGTAGAAACAGCTCGATTCAACTCCCCGACTCTTTCCATAACCAACGTTTATCGTATTCAATTTGCGGGAAAGTAATGAAATAATTTTGCTTCTTTCTAGTGTCTGAACATAAAACGTCTTCAAATATTTAGTTGTCCCGATTATCTGTCCGCTCCATGGATTGCATTTTGATTTGTGGTCGACACGAATTAAAATTAATGCCCTAAGCATTCAAATGATTATAAGTAACTGAGAATGCTGTACATCAGAAACAAAAACAGAAATTCCAATTTATTTTTGTTGACTATAAATAGTTGGCCGCTTTGTACCACTTTGCGGTATATTAAACGTAGTGGTTGTTAGCGATGATAAATTTGTGACAGCTGTTGGCGGTTCATATGTAAATCTGCCCTGCTCGCTTGAAACAAGCGAACCACCAATGCTCAGAAAACTGTTGCTTATAACAAGATGGGAAAGGATTGGAAGAGACGAAGGGAATGAACTGAGAACTGAAGGGATTATTCGCAAATGATGTGGAGGTGCCGGTGTTGGACTGGGGTGGATCAGAAATCACATGACACCAGGTTATAGGCCAACAGGTTTTTTTGCAAACACAAGCTTTGGAAATCTTCTTCCTCCTTCAGGTATTAGTGTGAGAGAGGCAGTATCAGACAGAATTTATAAGTAAAAGATCAAAGGGTCACACCACTGATGAGGATGCACTAAACAAACCTAAAATGCAGTTAAATCTTTAATCAGATAGAAGGTTTTAATTTATTAATATGTAAATATAAATCCCCGAATTTCTTGGAAGTCACGTTCCTGAACGAACTAAAAGTTTTGTCCACGTAAAGCAGAGGTGACATTTTAGGTCAGACAATGCATGTTAAGTGTGAGGCCATGTCTAGAATCTGTTTGTGTTTTGGTTTGGAGTCAGACTGGGTTTACTTCTAAAGTAGGAATTTATAAAACGCCACATTGTCTATAAATTGTGCGCTTTTTCAACAAAGCAGAATGTATCTGCAAATACAAATTCACCCCATAGATCCCGTGTATGCCTGTGTTGTCGGGGGGGGGGGGGTGTGGGTGAGGGGTGAAGAGCGTGTGTGAGAGGGAGCCAGGCTGTCGTGTTTGAGAGAGAATCGCCGGCAGTACAGCTGCGAGCAAAATTCCTTCACTCATATCGCAGCCGTTACTTTGTTTTAATTGTGCAGAGTTGTTTCTTGCTGTTTTTTAAATCCTCGCAAAGTGTGTCCGATTTCGATGTGTACCAGAAGTTCAGAAACGCGTTTTGTTAGAATGCGTCATGGAAATCCGCTCATGTATGTTCGCTTACTTGATCAGTCATTTAAGAGCCAGGAGTTCCGGTAACGTCTAGCGGAAAATTTGAACGTTTCTAGACGACACTCTCCAGTTACATGTGCAACATTCCTGTTGGTCTGGATTATCACTCTGTATTCGCGTTCATTCCTCTGGCGATTTTAGAAAATCCCGAAGTGATCAGTAACAACATTAATCAAATTCCCGAACTTAAATACAAGCAGTAAGGACAATCCTCTCACCCGAGCAGGCAGCGTTGACCACCAAATTAAACAAATAATGCCGTGCAGCTCAGAAAAAAAAATCCTTAAAAATAAACGGGGACTCTCCATCTTCATATTTTTATCTAAACGTGTAACACGCCCGTTGTTCCATTCTTGAGTAATTGCAGCCACTCACTTTTGAGAATAAACATATGTTTAAAATTAATCGCACGCATTTTCCCTTTCTAAAGAATTCAGCACCAGACACGGCACATACCTGTCGGTTTCGATTCAGCCTCAATGGGCTTCAAACAATAGATTCTGTAAATGATTATTTCAACGAATATTTTAAAAATGTATCCTTCCTTTCGGCAACAGGAAGCCTACCTGCTGGTTCTGATATGCTGTAACTGTGGTGAAGACGGTCTCTGGGAAAGTGAAGGTTTTTACCCCTTCTCCTGCAGGCACTGGCTTGGTTGGGCACAGCTCGCTGCTAAAGTCTTTTCGGATCACATGCACCCGCGGCTGGTACTTGTGCATGGAATGCAGAATTATCTGTTCGAGTTGGGGCGACGAAGAATAAAAAACCAAATATTTTATTGTCAGCCAAATAAAACTAAAGGTAAACGTGGTTTAAAGTGTGCTGTAAAGCAAAACTAGATAGTGGTTTACAGTTTAATCTATCTCGATTCAAGTTAAAGCTATTCACGCGAGCAAAGAACACATCCACTATTTCGCTGCAATGCGCAGTCATTTTCTTCCCGTCACCTTATTAAATGATTTAGATAACTCAACAAGAGAAAAAGGTTAAGCAGACGGTATGCAGCTTTATACAGAATCCTCGTAATCTAATGATAATATAGATCAACTGGGTAAAGACAAAAATATTTCATACTTTTACTAGTGCCAGTTGTTCACTAACGTGTTGACAAATAGGAATTATTTAATTGGAAGATAATTCTTTTCCGGCAGATTGGGCAGGTATTGAAGTAATTAATGTTGTATAGATTGGGGAATATATAGAGAGTTGCTCAGCTTTAACTGAGCTAACCGATAGTAAGCAATGTTACCTGTCTTTCGATTTGTTATTAATATGGACATGTGAAATATAACAGCTTAACGTCGAGCGAGTGTTAACCTGAATTCAGTACTGATTTGTTTCACCCTGCATTTACGTGCTGTAATTAGCGGCCGCTCAAAAACGTCAGGACCCATTATTAACGATCATCCTCGCCCCATTCGGAGCACAGTTATAATTCTGGGACTTTGGGGCCTCTCGACGTTAGTGAATTGCTAAGATCATAACGGCGTAAAGGTAAAACGCTGTTCCGAGACAGAAGAAAACTCAATGAAAGTGATTTGCATTTCAAAGTAACATTAATCTACATTGACACCTATTTTCACTTTGTTACCTGGACGTGGAATACTAACTATGGCGAATGTGGGCCATGAAGGCTTGGGACTGGCTGGTCTTTTCATGTTAGTCACATTGAAATGCCCTTATATATTGATCACATGAGTTTAAAACGAAACTTGCTTGTAAATGCCTTTTAGGATTAATTATTTCAGTTTTTGATTAATTCTTATACATAACCTACCCAACAGTCCAAATTTGTATTGCAATTTTTCTTATATCAAAGCATAACGCATTACCAAACGGTTTACTATCAATTCCAACTATTAAATGACAGTCAATGTAATTGAAAAGAAATGGCACAGTCCCCGTTTTACTCATTTTCTCTTATGGTTGTTATTCTATGTCTTTAAACTGCGACGGGAGAAAATGTGACTCCACTTTCACCTTATCGGTACTACTCCTGAGCACCATCTGAAGGTGCAGCATTTGGACAATACAAAAAAGGAGAAGCGTTTTCTCTGAGCTGAGACTCAGCACGTCGGCTGATCAAATTAATTCAGCTAGAAGTCGGACTGTAGCAATTGTTGATATTGCACTGTTTTCAGGCCAATCTCTTCCGAATGGAGACAATTGCAGCAATTATTAAAGAGAAATAAATAATCCTCAATCATCTGTTGAAAGCGGACGTTGAATCAGGAAGAATGTTCTATTTTAATTGGTTGACATAGTTGAAAATGGCGACCATCTGCAGCTTGTTGCACATAAACAAAGAAAATTAAGTATATGTCCATATGCAGCTAATTATTAAATATAATTTGCAGAGTGTCAAAGTAATGACCTGATGTCTGGCTAAAATTATTGCACTGACATTCTTAACTACCATGAAGTTTAAATTATAATTTCATTGCGTTGATAGTGCAACTCTGTAAATGTCTTTTTTCTTATGGCTTGGTGGCAAAATGCATTAAAACATTACTGTTTCACCTCTGTGATTTGGTTTGTAATTCAATCCAGACAGAAATTAGATTTGTTCTTTTTCCCTGTGGGATCTAGTGCATAGCTGATTGGGATACAAGTCTTTCATTTCAGGAGCTTACATTCAGTACGGACCCAAAGTTGACAATCTTTCACCCCTTCGCTTAAAGGGCTTGGCAGTGTACTGTATTAGAGCACTGTCCTCTGGGCACATTTCAGATAGCAGATGAAAAAGAAAAAGTTTTTTTTTTCCACAATGAAGGTAATGATGATACTATTATTTTGTAACTAGAGCCACCCTGACTTCAGAACTGCGGATAGAGTCCAGAATAAACTGAAGAGAGAATGAATGTTTTCTTTCTCTGAAGGAAAAATAAAATATTACATCTGAAGCGTTTTATCACAGGTCTGTGAAATGAGTTTGCTAAGGCTCAATCCACTTCAAAATTGGCATGTGTCTAGAGTAATACTCACATTTGGAATTTGTAAACATTTATAAAAATAAAGACAGAACATTATATAGATATATCTGCTACACATTTTTTGTTTATGTAAGCAAAGTTTGTTTTTGAGTTATTGTGAGCTATATGGCACAACAGTGGTGAAATTGAAATTTATAGTAAATTACCACTTTAACCTCATATTGATGTTCAATAATTGTAGCTATAATTTAAGGTGCTTGCAGGTGTAGTACAATCTATCCTGGTACAAAGCCATGTGTAAAATTGTTATAGCTGTCCTAGGAACCTTATATATTCACAGATTATTTTTAATATAATAAGAGAGATCCTGAATATGCAATAATAACATTCTGTTAAACAAGACCCATGAGTAGAATCTATGCAGGTGCTCAAGTTTTCAAGCATAGACCTTTGCTGTCAAGGATCTGCATGCAGCCCTAAACAAAGTTGAGCCAGCAAAGTAATGTTTATGTAGATATGACAACCAACTTAGCCCTGATTGTGACTGGCTAATAAATGAACAGCAAACAGGAAGGCCTACAATTTAATCGATATTTTAAAGAATACTTCCCTACACAGTCAAACAGAAGTCTAGCTGGTTATCATATAATCATCTATATCTTGAAGGAAAAGCTAAATGAAAGAATTTTGCATGGATTGGGCAATGCAGAAGGCTAACCCTCTAGAAGCTATACTGGAACGTACCTGCCACAGAGTATGTAGAAGGTTATTTTGTATAACAACTGCTCATGAATGTGACCGCCAATTCAGTTCCCATTAGATTTAGGTCCACATGATATAAGTGCTCATAGAGTCAGCACTAACTTGGAGTAAACAAAGAAAAAGTATGGAGAATGGAAAACACCACTGAAGCAGTACAACGTGTTCTTCAGAAGCTGGAGTTGAGGCACATTCTGGGAGTGGAAGATTTGGATCACATCTGGTCCGTGCTATTTTTGACCTCCGAGGGCATGGTGCCATCACAAAGCGCAGAGCAGATTAAGTTTATGATTATTCCCTGGTCATTGGTTTTAATTTTAAAAGTAGTTTTATGCTAAACAAGTAACGGTGGGTCTGTTTTCATATATCACATACATTTTCTGACTGCTGATTTATACTTTGTGAAAACAGTTCTTATAATTTGCATCCCAAATGTCAAACAATACATTTGAATAATTTGGTGAAATCAGGGTCTGTGCACTACTCAGAAATTACAACTGTGGGCCAGTGAAAAGTAGGATTGGCGCTGTATGTTAAAAAATTGGAAACAAATAGATCGTGGTTAAAGTACACAAAAGAGCAAGATCTTTTACTATATTGTATATTAGGTTAGCCCTGATTCAGGCTAGAATTTATTTATTTATTCAGAATTTACTTAGAATTTCTTAGTTAAACTTTAATTTTTCACAATTTGAGTTGAAAACATTGGTCTGGAAGCAAGTGAGAAACAGCAATGATTTGAAAATGAATCTCCAGAATTGATCAATAATCATGGAATTATAGAGTGGTTACAGCTCAAAAGGATGCCATTCAGCCCTTGTGTTCATGCTGGTTCTCTGTTGAGATACAGCACTAACAAATTCATCTAGTTTTTGACTCTTCCACCAATGGGAACTATTTCTCTCTACCTACCCTGTCTAGATACTTCTATCAAATTCTCTCTCAACAGTCTCTTTATACCAGCTTCTCCAATCTATTCATTTTCTTCAGTTTCTTTTTCTGCATCCTCTTCAAAACCATCCATCCTAAAATAAACTTTAGAATTGAAATACAACAAAAAGACAAAACTGAACATAAAATTCAGTGGTAAATTATTACAAAAGTAATCCACCATTGAGTTTGGTTCTGTGCTGTGCTCAGTAGCTCATTAACGCAATAACAGTGACCCTTAGTTTAAGCGTGTTTGCTGAATTGTTGATATTCACCACCCAGTTTTGTAATATAAACATCAGAATTAAATAAGATATTTCAAAACCAGTCTATGTTATTAAAATATAAATCTTTATCTACGTACATGCCCTTGATCATCCAACTCATTGTTTGTAAGTTTGAGTTTATCAAAGCTGATGACTTGTCGCATCCATGTGTCCCCAGAAGCTAGAGAATCTGGATGGATGTAGACCCGAGGAGGCACTGGTGAATCTGCATTCCCAGCAACCATCCACTTCGAACTGTGATAAACATATCTACAATTTGGAAGGAAACAAACAGCAAAAATCAGGAAATTGAATCTAGAATAGCTTGCTCCCATTTGTCTTTGGAATTACTGAAGTGAAATGGAAACTTTAAAAATTAATATAACTGTTAGTGACTTGATCGTGACTGTAAGCTTAAAACTATATTTGAACATGGATAAATTGTTATTTTCAAAGAATATAAATCTGTGTAATTTACATGTAGTTATGCTGTTTGGCCACAGAAAATGCTGGTAGTTGCTTTTTACTGCCATAAATATAAGAACTCATAAACAGTATCTTCTATGTCTATTTCAGTAGATAGAGTAGGAAAATAAGAAATAAATTTATCGTGACACTCCATACTAGCTACTTGCCCTATTGCTTGCGCCTGATCTTTTTTTTAAATTTAGGTCCTCTAGCTTATCTTCACTTCTATTCAAACATGGATAATGATTGAACAAAACAATTTATTGAATTTCAAATGAACCATGACACATCTATTTTCCTATTTTGCAATATTCAGGAAGGCAGACTTGTATTTTTGAAAGCTGCGGCGCTCAATGTGAAATAAGTCGCCTGTTCTGGAAAAAAGCTCGAACTTGCCATTAAAGGGCAGTTTGTTTCTTTTTTTTATCATACACTGAAAGAAGTTGTAAAAGTACACCTTAGGAGAGATTTCCCCAAGACTTTCTCAATGACAATTTTGCTGAACGTGGGACAATAAAGGCAAGTGACATTTATTAGTGCCAAATCTGCTAACGAGTGATTAAATTTGTGGAACAAGCTGTGGGGTTTGCAATATCTAAATGAAGTAATGTAATTCCTGAGAATGCCAAGGAGTAAATGTGAAAAATATTCAGTGACATCGAAGGAAGAGCAACCTTATCTGTAGTCATTCTCACATGCAAATACTTATTAAAAACTAAAAGAACTGCAGATTCTGTAAATCAGGAACAAAAATGAAGTTGCTGGAAAAGTCAGCAGGTCTGGCAGCATCCATGAAGAAAAAATCAGAGTTAATGTTTCGGGTCCGGTGACCCTTAGAGTTCTGAAATGTGAACTCTGTTTTTTGCTTTCACAGATGTTGCAAATACTTATGCTCCAGCTAAGAAACATGAATGTTTACACTTGTGTAGATAGAATGAAGAAAACACTTATTCCTTTTTGCAACATGTCTTCAAACAACTTAAGGCATTATTGCAGTAAACACTATACTATGTTGTACACAATATCTCACCGTTAAGCTTGGGCAGGGTCACAGCAGTAACACCAATAAGCAGTAACAATATTAGGCTTCAGGGCAATCTAGACAGTCGAGCATGTCAGGAGCAGTACAACATGGACAAATGTGAAACTGAACATTTCAACATTTAAAACAGAAAGGCAGAAAATTATTTCAATGGTGATATTTTTGGAAATGTGAATGTACAAAGAGTATGGGTGTCACCGTACATCAGTCAATAAAAGCAAAGGGGCAGGTGCAGCAAGCAATTAAGAAAGCAAATGATATGTTCTAATTGCAAGAGAATTTGAGCTCAAAAGTAGGAATATCTTATTGCAGTTATACAGGGCCTTGGTGAGACCGCACCTGGAATACTGTGCGCATTTTTTGTCTACCTACTTAAGAAAGGATATACCTACCATAAACGGAATAGAGTGAGGTTTCATAAGGTTGATACCGCGGATGGCAGGACTGTCATATGAGGAGATATTGATTCGAATGGGCCTGTACTTACCAGAGTTTAGAAATATGAGAGGGGATCTGATTGAGATCTATAACATTTTAGTAAGGCTAGATAAACCATATGCAGGGAGCATGTTTCTCCTGTTTGGGAAGTCTAGAACCAGGATCACAGTCTCGGGGTATGGGACTGGCCTTTTAAGATTGAAATAAGGAAATGTTTCCTCTCTCATTTCAACTTTCCAAACGTAGACTGGGACTGCCATAGCATTAGGGCTTGGACGGTGAGGAGTTTGTTAAATGTGTTTGAAAAAATTCTCTTTATCAATATGTACATGTACCTACTGGAGAAGCAGCAAAACTTGACCTTCACTTGGGAAATAAGGCAGGGCAAGTGAAATGAAGTGTTAGTGGGGTAGCACTTTGGGACCAGTGATCATAATTGTATTAGTTTTAAAATAGTTATGGAAAGGGATAGACCTTGTACAAAAAGTAAAGTTCTTAATTGAAGTAAGGCAAATTTTAGCGGTATGAAACAGGAACTTTCAAAAGTTGATTGGCGTGGTCTATTCATAGGTAAGGGGGCAACTGGCAAGTGGGAGGTTTTTAAAAATGAGATAACAAGAGTTTAGAGGCATTTTGTTCCTGTTAGAGTGAAAGGTAAAGCTGGTAAGAGTAGGTAACAACGGATGAATAAAAATATTGAGGCCCTGGTCAAAAATAAGAAGGAGGCATATGCTATAGGTATAGACAAATGGGATCAAGTGAATCTCTTGAAGAGTATAAGGGATGTAGGGGCATTCTTAAGTGCAAAATCGGGAGGGCAAAAAAGGGATATGAGATAGCCTCGGCAGAAAAAGTTAAGGATAATCTAAAGAGATTCTGCAAGTACTTTAAGAGCGATAAAGCAAGTAGAGAGAGAATAGGGCCCCTTAAAGATCAACAAGATCATCTATGTGTGGAACCCCACGAGATGGGAGAGATACTAAACAAAATTTCATGTCAGTTTTTACTGTGGAGAGAGACATGGAGGCTAGGGAATTTGGGGAAATAAATATTGATGTCTTGAAAACAGTCTACATTACAGAAGAAGAGGTGTTGAAGGTCTTAAAAATATATAATGATAGATAAATCTCCGGGACCTCGTCAAATGTATCCCAGGACATTGTGGGAAGTTAGGGAATATTGTGGGGCCCCTAGGAGAGACATTTGTATCACCTGCAGCCACAGGGCGAGGTCCCAGAGGACTGGACAGTGGCTAAAGGCTGTAAGGAGAAGCTGGGAACTAGGGACGGTGAGTCTGACATCGGCGGTGAATAAATTGTTCGAGGGGATTTTGAGAGAAAGGATTGACATGCATTTGGAGAGAGAAGGACTGAGTAGGGATAGTCAGCATGGCTTTGCGTACGGGAAATCATGTCTCACAAACCTGATAGAGTTTTTTGAGGATGTAACCAAAAAGATTGATGAGGGCAGAGCGGTAGACATTGTCTACATGGACTATAGTAAAGCCTTTGACAAGGTTGTGAATGGTAGACTATTTAGGAAAGTTAAGTCACATGGGATTCAGGATGAGCTCACCAAATGGTTACAAAATTGGCTTGATGATACGAGACTGATAATGGTGGTGGAGGGTTGTTTTCTTGACTAAAGGTTTGTGACTGGCAATATTCCACAGGGATTGGTGCTGGGTCCACTGTTGGTTGTCATTTAAATGTTTTGGATGAAAATTTAGGAGGCATGGTTAGTAAGTTTTAGGATGACATCAAAATTGGCGGTTGTGTCAACAGTGAATGAGGTTACCTAAGATTACAAAGGGATCTTGATCAAGTGTGCCAACAGGCTGAGGAGCGACAGATGGACTTTAATTTGGATAAATGCGAGGTATTACATTTTGGAGAACAAACAAGGCTGGCCATATAAAGTTAATGACAAGGCCTTTGGGAGTGCTGTGGAACAGAGAGTCCCTGAGGTTCAAGTACATATTTCTTTCGAAGTTGCATCATAGGTAGACAGGATGGTTAAGAAGGCATTTAGCATGTCTGCCTTCATTGCTCAGACCAATGAGTATAGGACTTGGGACATCATGTTTCGGTTGTACAGGACGTTGGTGAGGCCACTTTTGGAGCACTGTGTACAGTTCTGGTCACACTATTGTAGGAAGGATATTAGTAAATTAGAGATAGCTCAGAAAATATTTACGAGGATGTTGCCAGGACTAGTGGGTTTGAGTTATAAGTAAAGGCTGGATAGGCTGGGGCTGTTTTTCAACTGAGTGTAAGAGGTTGAGGGGTAATATTGCAGAGGCTTATGAAATCATGAGGGGCATAGGTAAGGTGAATAGCAAAGGTCTTTTCCTTAGGGTGGATGAGTTCAAATAGGAGGCATATTTTTAAGGTAAGAGGAGAAAGATTTAAAAGGGACCTGAGGGGCAACTTTTTCACACAGAGGGTGGTTCGTATGTGGAATGAACTGCCAGAGGAAGTGTTAGATGGAGGTACAGTTACAACATTTAAAAGACATTTGGGCTGGTACATGAATAGGAAAGGTTTAGAGGGATATGGGCCAAGTGCAGGTAAGTGGGACTAGTTTAGTTTGGGAAACTTGGTCAGCATGAATGAGTTGGACTGAACATCTGTTTCTGTGCTGTATGATTCTATGAGTCCATGGCGTTCGAGAGGGTAGTCACCATGTGATATTCGCTATCACAGAGGACTGTGGAGGCCAGGTTATCATGCATATTCAAGAAAGAGACAAATAAGTGTTTGGACAATAAAGGCATCAAGGGGTTTGGAAAGAAAGCAGGAGCATGGTACTTCCATGATCATATTGAATGATGGAGCAGGCTCAAAGGGCCAAATGGTGTACTCATGTGCCTAGCTTTGTTGTTTCTATATTAGCTTGCTACAGTCTAGAATAGGCAAGCAACTGATATAGAATAAAAACCCAAAGAACTGTGGATGCCGTAAATCAGAGACAAAAACAGAAATTGCTGGAAAAGCTTAGCAGGTCTGGCAGCATCTGTGAAGAGAAATCAGAGTTCTGAGTTCTCTTCACAGATGCTGTCAGACCTGTTGAACTGGTATGGAATGCTGTTTTAGGTCATCAGGCAATTGTTAAAATTTTCCCGAATGTTTTGCTTTTAAATCAAGATGACACACAACCACCAAGAAGAGGCCACAGAAGACAAAGAATAAACCATGCTGACACCATTCTTCCATTGTGAAGAGATAACCATTTGAGCCATACAGTGGATCAGCAAGATCAATTTTGGAGATATGGCATTATTGTCTGCAAAGTACTCATCATTTATTATTTTCTTCACTTTGATAGTATTTACACAGCAACAAAATGAATTTATATAGAGCCCTTAATGGAGGCAAAATACTAAGGTTTTTTTTGTGGGAATATAAAGTTAAAGAAATGATACAGCCAAAGATTAGGAAGAGTGACTTAGGAGGTAGAATTCAAGAAGGATATTAAAGGGTGAGAGAAAGATATGGAGAGGTTAATGGAAGGAGTTCTGGAGCTTATGGGCTGGGCAACCAATGACAAATCCAATACTGGTGGGAGGAAGGGAGTGGAACGTGCGTAAAGAGACTTGAATTTGAGGAATATAGAATTTTTATTGTATTAAAGAGCGAGATGAGTTTACAGGATTGGGAGGGGCATAGTCATAGAAAAGTTTGAATATAAGCATGACAATTTTAATGTTCATGGTTAATGTCGAAACTCCTGTCATTCACTTGACAGTAAATTGGGTGGTAGCATTGCCTCAGTCTATCTGAGATCATTTGCACTATGGGAGGGTTCTAAATATGGACTTGAATCATAGCTGCAAAGGGCAGTCCTGATTTTTCAAAGGACATCTGTACATTCTCGAAGGCTTGCAAGTAAGGTCAGCATTGTAGATAGTTGTGTCACAAAAATCTCATGGCTGTGATGGACTGATGATATAGCCAAATAAGAATGATATGGTCTGTAAAGATAGGCTATTTGGTATTAACAGAAGTCAATGTTGATACTGAATATTTTTCATTATGAATTAATTGTCTTTATTGGGTCATGAAGCAGTATGGAGAAAATTAACATTGTATCCAATCCTTCAGATTGACAACTTCAGTGAAATTAGAAAAAAGCACTAGGGGTAAAAACTGTGAGAACTTCAAATGTAAAAGTAAATACATTCTCACTGCCAAAGAAAGCTATTTTTTCAACATCAAATGAAATATTAGATGCCTTACTCCGTCATGTAGAAAAATGTAGGTCAGATAGATGGATACCCATGCCATTCAGAAAAGATATAAGATGCAGCAATATCTTGTCCACTGCTATAACATTCATAGTGGGGCTTCAGTTGAATATTTTCTGATTCATGTGCTGTCAGTGCTGACCCTTTTCTACCCAAAACTTCTGAGTCAGAAAAAACAGGGCAAAACTAATCAGGTACATGATGGCTAGTCCACTGTTACAATTTGCACATCCTCTAAGCATCCAGTGGGTGTTGGTAAAATTGGACCTGTACTGTAAGTTCATTATATCAGTAAAAGTGTTCATGGGTCCTTGAGTTTAAAATATTTGAAACATACTGCTTCCCACATATTATAATTATTTCTATTTTTTGCTTGAAGAGGAGCATTGCACATTTATGTTGACCTTCAGGTATAGAACAATATTGAGCTTTCAGTCAAACAATATAAATAGGATTGAAATGATTTAGCTTTACTGTTACATGCTTTACTGTTACATGTACTCAAATGAGTACAATGAAAAGTTATAAGTCGCCACACACAGCACCAACTCCTCAGATGCAAGTTAGAGAGTCTAAGCAACATGCTTTGCAAATTTTGCGTCATAGAAAACCACATTTACATCATAATAATCCATTTTAAAATTAACTAAATTAAGCAGGTTAAACTAATAGCAAAATTAATTGAGAAGCTATAGCAGATTGTTAGCCTTTGAAATGATACTTCATTTGGACTATTACAGTGAATTAGTCAATGATTGTTCACATGTTGAACATGTTTTACTTTGAAATCATTTGGAAATTTCTTTGAGGATAAAATGAAAATCAACCTTAAAAAAATTGAAATGCCTCGTTAAGATTCTCGTAACTTAATTTAACTTATAAAATATTTCTGTTGTAGGCCTCCTTCCAAGGTACGTCTTCTCTCGTAAACAGTGGGTATTTACAGTATTAAATGGTAATAGAAAAACCAGATTGAAACCCATTTCTTTGGGACTAAAATTAAATATATCCATACAGTTGAACTGTAGTGCCCCAACCACTGTGAACATACCGGTATCTCTTGTTGTCGACGGGAATGATATCCATTGCTATATAGTATTGTTGATGAGGATCCAGCCCTGTGATCTTCACTCTAATTGCTGGGAACATTCGCCTGTGAATACAATCAACCATATGTTATAATTATAATTAGTTCCTTAATAGATTTTATGTTACCCCTTTCACTTCAAGCCCCACAAGCCATTACCATTCCCTGAGGCTGTGTTTATAGGCAACACCATGGCTAGATGGAGCAACGAACATGCCTATTTGGAAATGCAATGCTGCAGTATGCTATTGTCTAACAAGTAATCTAATTCAATCTCACTTCAACTGAAAAACTTCCTTCCTACATAACACCACACACTAGCCTCAAGCATAATACCATACAATATGTGTAGGGAATTATATAGAGAGAAATCACAAGATTGGTATATCCGAACCTGTTCATGCTCCTCGTTCGTGAAGATTGGTCAAGTTCCTATTGAATTACACTTCATTTCTCTTAATTATATTTTCTTGATGTCTTATGTGATTGGTAAAAATAACTCAGAAATTGTTTGATTATGAAATCAGTCATCTTGACAGTGAAACATGCAACAGATTCCAAGCAGGAGAAATTATGTGTTTGTGTGTATTTGAACTGCATATGTGCAGGTGGATCCCAATGGCCATTTTTAACAGAGGCACTCTATTGCCTGAGGTGGGAACATACACTCCATTCCCTGACTGGGAGTATGAACATGTTACTATTTGGTACAACAGTAAATGCTGAAGAGTGGCCTGCAAGTTCACTTCTCCAGTTTCCCTTCTTTGCTTCAGGCCTGCATGTTCTGCTGTGAGGAAAGTTCAATTTTTTAATATATAAATTATGTTCCCCTCTTCACCTACTCAACTCCGAGAAATGTTCATTGCACCCACCAACTCTTATGCAAGGTTGCCTCTCAGGCAGTAAAGAAACATTTCTAGTATCCCTCACCACTTCCTTAAATCTCAAAGCATGGGAACTTTTTAGGATGTTAGCTCATCCTCTAGTATATAGCTGTGTTATAGAGTTTGGCTATTAGCCAAGCTTGAGGCAGAACATTCAGTATGAAATCAAAATTGCACGCTATAACCATGTAATGCTTTGGTCACTAGTTATTTATCAAAATTCAGAACCCTGTGAAGATTTAGTTTTATTGAACAATTCTCGGTCAGCTGCATACTGATAGTATAGCATAATTTTATATTCTATGACACTAAACCAAAATAGGGGACTGTCAGCTTTACTAATTATTCCGAAGGAAAATCAATCTATTTCAATGTGTAAACTTAGCTTGATTCTGAACATTTTGTTTTGATTTTCCATGAGCTGACACAAGGGACATTCTGAACCATTGGAAAACTGAAAATGAGTCAAGTATCTTAACATGTATCCCTTTTATTATCCCATTTGACCTTTATAAATTAGAACATAATCAACAACATAAACACATTATACCCTGGATGAAGGAAGCTCTATTTGACAACAGATCCTGGGAGAGAAAAAGAATAGGGTAGAAATTAGAGATAAAACAACAGCAAAAGTGAAGAGCAAATGTTAATTTACTCCAGAGCATACAATAGGAAAATCAGACTTGTTTAGAATTTCTCATATTTGAGAATAGCCAATTTCTGTACCTTAGAAAAAGATACCAGGAGAAACTTGTTCCCACATAATTGAAAGTTGGTGTATCCAAGAAGGGTTAATTCCTGTTTGAACTTGATTTGCAAGCTGCCCATTCTTGTACACGTTCAAATTCACTTTCAAAGGGATTTTGAGTACCAGTCATTTTACATATGGCTTGCTGAGCACAGAATAAGTGGTGACATGTATGCATAATGCAAGAGAGTTGTGCGCTCAGAATTCATTGCAATGAAATTTAATGCCATTTTGCATTTTCGCCTTTGCCCTCACTCAAAAAAATTTCAACAAGGGAATAACTGAAAGTGAAATTGTATGGCAGAAAGAGTTTAGAGAAGGGAATTAAAGGACTATTTTTATTAACTTTGACTGCCTCAGGGATTTCCTTCCTCTTTAAACTTTTCAATGTTATACACTTATATTTAGTTCTAAATGAAATCAGTGCAGGGCAGGTTCTGAAAACCATTCCTTGAAATGGTCAGAAGCAATATCTGTGTGGTTATTTCCCAATTCATTTTCAGTTATATTTTCAATGACTTATTTGAAATATTTTCAAATTAATGACTAGTTCAAGTTTGTTACTTGAAAAATGAAAATTGTTTCATTAGGCTTATGCCTAAACTGGGAAGGCAATGGTCTAGTGGTATTATCACTAGACTATTAATTAGGAAATTCAGGTAATATTTTGGGGAACCAGGTATGAATCATGCAATGGCAGCTGGTGGAATTTGAATTCAATACAATCTGGAATGAAGAGCCTAATATGGACCATGAATCCATTGTTGATTGTTGGGAAAACCCGGTGGGTTCATTAATATCTTTTAGGGAAGGATTCTACCATCCTTACCTGGTCTGGCCTACATGCAATGGCAGGCACCCAACAATATGGTCGGCTCTTAACTGTCCTCTGGCTAATTAGGGATAGGCGATAAATGCTGGCCTAGCCTGTGATGCCCTTATCCCACAAATGAATAAACAACAAAAAAGCATGGTTTTGTTTCGGAGCAATGCCAAAAGATTATCAAACACAAGAATGCAAGATCAATCCTGTGTCAGTAATCCCTATTTATTCCTAATTTCAGTTAAGCAGTCTGCACTGTGCAGTAAAATTAGACACCAAGTCAACTCAAAGTTCTCTGGTACTTTTCCTAGCAGCTGGATTAAAACATTCCACTAACAGTGGCCTAGGAGCTGTGATGCTGTGGACCTGTGGAGGAGGCCAAGATGAATCATCCACTCGGCATTTCTGGTTGAAGATTGTTGCAAATGTTTCAGCCTTATCTTTTGCACTGATGTGCTGGTCTCTCCCATCATTGAGATTGTGGATAATTGCGGACTCTCCTCGTCTAGTGAGTTGTTTAATTGTCCACCACCATTCATAACTGGATGTGGTAGGACTGTGGGGCTTGGATCTGATGCTGCTTGGCCTGCTGTGTTCATCCAGTTCCACACCTTGTTATCTCAGATTGCCCAGCATCGACAGTTCCTACTAAGTCTAGAACATTACCTGGGTCTCTAGATTAATATTACTATCTCTAGGCTATCACTTCTCCCTTTGTCTTGGTGCATAAGCAGACTGTCTTGTTTGAACTTCGTTTAATCTTTTAAGTTTTTGTGATGAAGGGAAGTAACACTTTGTGAAATGACCAATACCTGGGAGATTCTTAAAATGAACCAACAAGCAATGCATATTAACTACAGAAATTGGAAGGCACCCAGTTGTGCTTTGTCTTGGCTAATTCCTTGATTTTCCAACCAGCATTGTAAAAGTTAAAACTTCCACCCGCCTTTCACCACACCACTGTTGCCAGGAAGCGCGCATGAATGTTCTGTTGCGCTGGGGTCTTGTTTAATCTGCAAGTCTGCAGTTCAGTAGATTAGTAAGCGTTCATTCTGCTACTGAATGTCAGTATAACAAGTGAAATAGGGACTACTTGTTAAATAGCCCCAGTTGGGGAAGTTGTCATTTCAGGCATGGAAAACAGCCTGAACTTCCAAATCTGTTTTTGTTGCCCAAAATCTGCGTGAAATGCTTGTACAGGGAGCTGAAGGGGAGATGACAAGAGTGACGGGGTACCCAATGGAAAGCAGGAAAGAGAATCTTTTGGGTGCATAGGGCACACAGGCACAAAAGCGCTATCTGTTGTGACAATGGTATACACAGACCTTCTGCAAAAAAGGTTTGCTCCTGCAATCTGTGCAGGTGAGCACTAGCAGGCACCATCCCTGTGCAACAGTCAGGATTATAGATTCTGTATTCCAAAAGCACCAGCCTGCTAAAGGCTTATGCCAAAGAAACAGCTCATACAGCTTAGATCAACATTTCTGTTAATAAATCATCTCCAAATATGTAAATATTGAGGGAAAAGGTTAAGTAAATTATTTAAATATTTTAATTCATGAGAACTGTGATTTGAATAGGTTCTTTTTCAATCCCTATATTCTAAGCCAGCTGTTGGCAGTTTCAAATTTCATGAATCCAAGTTTTGTTAATTCTTGGCTAGGCTGCAAAGTCTTCCGTGTAGAATGGGTGGGGAGAACCGATGATGTTTCTTGAGAATTATATAATTTACCATGAATCTGAAACTTTGTAAACGTAACAAAATGTGAACATTTTCAAGTATTCGTATTTGATTTATTTTTCTGATCAATGTTCTCTTTTTGTCATGATAATGTTTTGTTGCTCATGCTCAGCTCAACAGGCACTGGGGCTTTCAGCTAATCTGCCCAATGAATGTTACTTTACTTAAGTGTTAGCAAGTGATTCAGTTATGGAATAGATTGCAACCCAACCTAATTCTACTGTCTTACTTCCCTGTCTCCAGACATTTGCATCGACAGAAGGCTTTACAGGATAATTAGGAAACATTGCTCTCTAACACAGGGTGTGAGAGCGACTTGGAGCAACAACAACATATATTTAGTACCTTTAGCAACATTCCAAGCTGGTTTGAAAGAAATTGGAGTTCAGCAACCAAAAATTATAAGCATTAACCCAAAAAAAGTCAAAAAGACAGACTTCAAGGAGACTTTTGAAAGTGAAGAAATGGGTCGATAGGCAGAGTTTAGGGGAATGTTTCTCAAACATGTTCTCACTGTGATTCCATTTTGCAGTTTAAAATTAAATGTTACAACCCCTCAGTGAGAACAGAGATAGCAGGGGTGTATCAGAAATGGAGCGCAGTTGTTATGAGCTGGTCAGAGTTGCATGTCAGCTTCTGCTGCTTCAGAACATGTAGGTCCAAAATTTCAGCTTATGACCTCACTTAAAGTCCTGATCCCCACTCTGAGAAACCATGGTTTGAGAGAGGGATAAGGTATGTATGGATAAGGTCACTAACGGCTCAGCTACTGAAAGGGGATAGAGTGAAGATAGGGGTGAGTGGGAGAGAGGGAGGACTCAAAGAATAGCCTAGGGTCAGAACAGCAAAGACTGCACGTTGGGAGACCGATGAAGACAGCTGAGGAAGACACCAGGTTACACAAAAACATTTTTGCATCAATACTCTGTGGGTTGGAGAGCTGACGGAGATAGTAAATTTTGACAGACAGGATACAGCTCTGAGAGACTGGAGAAACCTATTATGAGTATCATTGCAAAAAATAAGCCTTGAAATAGTACTGCAGACTGATTTTTTTAAAAAAGTTGTCTATATTTAAATCATCAAAAGGCAATCTTGTCTCATACCTTCCAGCTTTGGTAATAATCATTTCAGTGCCAATGTCATGAAATCTTTTCCAAAGATCAACACATTGCAATTCCATCTGAATCTCATCCATGGAAGAGGTTGGAAGAGATGTGGTGGAGTTGGGAGTGAGTTCTGCAGGAGAGCTGTAGGAACAAGCAGTGTGTTGGGTTGGGCTCTCGCTGTCTGCTCCTGGGCTCTGTTCTTGATCCGAGCTCAGCTGGGACTCTGCAAACGCAATGCAGGAAATCTCTTTCAACAATAAGCTTAAAGGAAACTAAGCACGTGAGAAATATGAAGCAAAAATATAAAAGTTTGAAAATTAGATGAAGTTAATTAGTACCATGCAATGGAAGAAAGGTTAACACTTTGTGTACTTTACTTCATTATCGACCATGAAGACAGAAATGTTGATAGAGGATACTGGTATTCTAGTGTCTGTCAATGTTCCTCCACAGGGTATGTAAACCTTAGTTATCATTCTTTCCTTTATTAGCTTAAATTTTTCTTGATAACTAGCACCTCTTTTTAAGGGAAATGCTTATCACTTCATCATCAAAGGGAATGTCCTCAACCACCTTATCCACCAACTCTAGACGTCACTAAGCCCCATTGCCTTGTTACATTATATCCATCTCGAAATGCTTCTTTGAGTGCACTTCAGTCACCTCCCCTAACTCCTTTTATTCTTACACTCTTCTGACTCCCAAATGTAAGTGCTTCACTAAGTTTAACAAAGTCAAAGGTATCAATAAATGTGAGTTCTTCTTTAAAGCTTCTTTTTGCCATGTGACATTATTATTATTTATCTGCTTGTTGTCGGCATCAGCATCTTACTATGTTTTAGCATGCACAAATGCTCATTAGGTAATAACAGGTTTAACTTCAGTGTTTCCATGCCAAATTGATAAGGTGAAGATTTATGTAGCTGCTAATAATACCTTCACATCATATTAGCATGAGTAACTCATGTGAATCACAATTATATTTTCTATATTTAATATCAGATAGAAATGTTGCTGTTTCATCTACTTAATCCAATCTATCATGTCACAGAACCATGTGAGTTTATAGACTGCAGTTCCTTTTAAGAGGCTACTAATACAAAATTATTTGTAAAGTTGTCAAAACAGGATTTGCAAAGAAGAGACTTGGTGACATTGGGAATTTATTATTACAATCTAGGTCTACAAAAAGACCTGTGTAGGTCTGTTGCCAGTTCTCAAGGCTTTAGTCTAAACACTTATTGAGCTAGTTCCACTGAAATAGATAAGAAAACTGGACAATCTAGATTCTAGTTCCCCACTTGTATAAATCTCAAAACAATGAGCAAATTAACAGCAACGTAAAAGTTTCTTCCCAACTTGCATATTGTATTTCATATAAATCACTTTCCCCACCTCATCTCCCAAAATGTAACTCCAACAGGTTCCATTTTGCTGATGATTTACTTTAGCATTCTCTCTGCAGAGCACCTATGATGACTTACGCTTAACTGTTTATTTCGAGACAAATGCAAACATAATGATCAAATATAAGATACAACCTGTTAAAGAGCCATCTGTAATCACTAGATAACATAATATTGCACCATAAGCATTTATCACATTTGAAACTGTTTCATCCAGTGTAATTAATAATGAGGACAGTTACAAATCAAGCAGTGGCAATGTGAAAAAGAAACTGTTTTTTAATGCAGCGAGTGGCTAGAATCAGGAATCAACTGCCTGAGAACGTAGAGTGGGCTGAATTGCTTATTTACGAAAAGAGAAAAAAAATTGCAGGGCAAGAAGGGAAGTTCGGAAGATTGTGCCTAGCTGAATTGCTCCTGCAGAAAGCTGGCATGGACATAATGGGCCAAATGCACTGTGACCAATCTATGATTCTATGAATCTATGCGTATTTAATGATTAATAACAGAATGCCTGCGTAACCAATATGATGGAAATATGCAACAATAACATTGTAGAATCATAGAATCAAAGAATCCCTACAGTGTGGAAGCAGGCCATTTGGGTCATCAAATCCACATCAACCCTCTGAAGAGCATCCTGGTCAAAATATTGCTTATTATTTTAACTTTGTGGGGAGGAAAATTAACTTGGATTGTTACATTAACCACCTTATACTCAGTTCACTTTTTAAACTTATGCAGCCACACAATGCTTTGAAATATAGGATTGGAAAAGCAACTCATCTTCCAAAAAGTGTTAGTGGAAAAACTTTCCAGAATTCCCAAAACATGACGTAAACAGTTACCTTGCTTTAAGTTTATTTATATAGACAACAAAAGCCTTACGCAAACTCAGAAATAATATGCTTCTGGATTAAATTTACTTAATGGAATTTACCTACTAAGTACAATGTCCACTATACCCATTAATCACTGAGAGTAGTCTTGATGCCACTCACAACGGTGTGCCAGATTCTTGAAAGGCAGCAATGACCAGAATCAGTTACCTCATATCAATGACTGTTATTTTTAACAGTAGACGAGTGTTTACAAGCTCCATTTAGCTTAAATTAATAATACTTGTAGCCAAAATAATTACTTACATCCAGGAAAACTGAAAGTTCTATTTTGAAGGGAATGGTGAACATACAGCTCAATTCTGATGAATACATCATTAGGTTGCCAAGAAAATTTATTCTTGGATGAAAATTCTGCTTGGATGAGGATTTTTGGAAATTGCAAGTTAAAAGTAGCCAATTGGCAGAGTATTTGCACCATAGCCTAATAAATTATTCAATCAATCCAGGCGACATTAATAGAAAACACTTAACAAAAACATACATTTTGCATTTCGGCAAATTGTATTTCTGAAGCATGTTGATAGCTCCTAGTAAAACATTTGTACCTATAGTTACATGACTGTCTCTAATGATAATTATACATATAACTATAATTTGTGAATTTGAATTTTAGAATCCAGATAAAGGCAAGTCTTAATTTAAAGGAAGGTTCTGTTTTTAACTATACTGAAAGAACTTGCATTTATGTAGCAACTTTCATGATCTGAGGAAGTTCCAAAGTGTTTTGCAGCCATGAAATATAGCCACTCTTGAGGGAAATATTGGTAATCAATTTGTGCACTGGAAGCTCCCACAAACAACAAAGTTACAGTAACCAGATAATCTGAAATGAGTGATATTGGTTAAGAGATACCTATTGACCAAGACACCAGGGATAACTCCTCGACTGTTTTTCAAAATGGTAATGTGCAATCTTTTACAGCCACTTTTACAGCATTTGAGCCTTTTGTTTAATGTCTTGCTGAAAGACAACATCTGTGGTGGTGCAACACATCATTAACATATTTAGTCTAAAGTTGTGACTTAAGTTTCCAGAAATGGACTGTGAACCTACAACGTCCTGACTCAGAAACAAGAATGGCATTACCATTCATGGATGATTTCAATGAGGAACATAATAATTTTGTCAGTTTGAATTCTCTGTCTGGATTAATGATTCAGATATCTGGTGTAGAATGACTTGTAAAAATTGCAAATAAAGTTCCTCACTTTCAAATGCCAGACCACAGCAGTTTGCAATACATTCTGGAACCAATGCAACTGGGAGTAGGAAGCATTATTATTTAATAAATAAAACATAACATAAAATTTCATTTGTATAAAATGTTGGGTAGACGACAGCTAGAAGCTTATATGTAGTTCCAAAAGAGTTTGTTAAAGACAGAGGACTGCAAATATACTTCATAGAGTCACTTTAGGTTAATGTAGCATTTACATCAGTCAAAGTGCAACTGTTATCAACAAGGTTATCACATATTGAAGTGTGTATCTAAAACAGCTAATTATAATTTGACAAATTACAATGATTCTTTGGTAAGGATAGAATTGTAGATAGAATGTTGTATGCATTTTGGACACCCTTGGCAGAAGAAAAGCAAACATGGCTTTTTCACTGGTCTGCTACCAAAGTTATGGTATGCAAACTGAAAATTCCTGCAGAAATAGTCTGCAGATTGTTCTTATCACATACAATTTCAGGTTTTCCCAAAGCTACTGTCACAGCTTTCATGGAAGATCTTTAGAAAATTTGGGAGGAATAGCAGGAATGGCCATTCAACTAATGTTTTACCAATATTATAACAGGAGATTCAGGGAAGTCCCATAGAAATTTCAGGTTCCTATCTGCAAAGGAACGTTTGTGTATTTGTGAGCAGTTTTAGATTGGCAGCAAGAATCAAGCACAGTATTATGGCTCCAAGTTATGACCAAAAAATACTTATTGAGATCAATTTGCATTTACTGTAAAAGCATTTTTGAAAATGAACATGATTCAAGTTTCAAAGCACTGAGAGGGATGGACATACATAGCTGTGCAATTTAAACTTAGGTTATGATTTCAGAAACAGAGAACATGAAGAAAATGATGTGGGGATGCCAGTGTTCGACTGGGATGGATAAGGTCAAAAGTCACACAACACCAATATATATGTAAATTATGCTGATTTATTCCCTTATATCATTTAGCGTACAATGTATTTCCTGTTAAATTATGGCTAACCTCCATTCCTTGTTTTATGAAGTAATGATGTAGAAGCTGAAAACACACAACTTATGCAGCCAGGACCTGTCATTTTAACTTTTGACAGGAATTCATCTTCGTGTGTTGATTTAACAATAGGCAATGTAGCAGCCAATTAATGGTAGAGAAATCTAACTTTTAAAAATTTGGCAGTCTTAAGTTATACATAGAATATAAAACATCTGGCAGATTGAAAAGTAGCTACTAATTATTACAATCCTACTGGGATTTATAAAATGCCTGATGCTCTCTCATATTTATCAGATTTTTAGAAATGCTCAATTGAATTATAATCTTGTAACTCCTTGATATTCACCAGTTCTTCTACATGCACCTTGTTCCTCGTGGATGTTGTCAATACAAGTAACTTTTCACGATAGAGGTACACATATTGAAAGCTATTAATCCACTTGGGTTTCAATGTCACTTAAATATAAGGCACTGTCAAGTGGCATATTGAATCTTTGTATTGGCACAAAACGGTGAAATGTGATTGATTTCAAAGATCTTCTGCACCATGAAGTTGTAATGTTTACTCACCTCATGGTGTGAAGTATAGTGCAGAGGCTAGTAGTTTCCCAAAAGGGAAGAAGCCAGGGAAAATTAAAGTGAAACAGATTTTAAAGCCTGTCACTCTTTCGTAGCTCTGAGTTGATGCAGCATTTGTAGAGACTTTTAAGTTTTTTTAGTTATGAATTGCTCATGGGGTAGGAATGTCCAATTGAGTAAAGGGAAAAAATAACAAAGAGGGCCGTTAACTGCTCAAAAATGCAGATTCAGAATACCAATATTTAAAGTTCCCACCTTACTTAAGTGATTCCCCATGATATTAGATAAATTAAGAAAATGTTACAAACAAAAATTATAAACTATATAAAATTCCTCTATTATATGAGCTTTCTTAAAACACAAAAACAATTTAGGTAGCTTGAAAAAGGATGTAAAGTTGAATTGTGTAACTGGTTTGAGTCACAGATTTCTGTGACATATGGCTCTACAGCTCAAATCCCTCTGATACCAAAAAATACTTTTGCAATTTCATCAGTCCTCATTCCAGCTGCCAGGTGGGAAGCAAAGAAGCTTGCCTTAAGGGCAAAAAAAACTGATGGAAGTTCTGTTCACATTTCATATATTTAACAATCATCTTTGGGTTGAACAACAGTGTGACCCCAGGATGTCATGGAAGCAATTTCCAATGTGAACAATACTTTGCCTAAGGACATTGAGCAAAAGTCAAAAAGCAAAAATTAACCAAGATCTAGACTCAGAAAGCCACATTTAACTTGTGCGATTAGTTGATTGTACGTGCCTCCAATCTATCTTCTGTCCCTATAGAATTTACAGGCATCAGTTATTCAATTTTGTATTACATACAAAGAAGACAAGAGATTTAAATGAAGTTAAGTGCTTTCAAATGTCTTGTTAAATTTTTAAATGTCAGAAATTTACTTCGAAAAATTTTGATGAGTAAACAAGCTGGATGTTTCTATTATGAATGCTTTGCTTAGATTTTCTAGCTTTTTCTCTTTTCCTTTCCTGAAAGTCAGTCTAAGAATAGTTCGACATGTCTCCACTGTTCTCTAGCTCCTTGTTAAAATTGATATTTAAATAAGTGAAACTAATTAGTGCATGGCTGTTTAATCATTAGGAGGTTGCAGCATTGCATCTAAGTCTGTGTCCCCTTGACATCCATAAACATGGTCCTTTCTGTGGGCACCATTGAATAATGATGTGGAACAGAAGCCATTGTTGATTTGTTCCTGTGATATTTATTATTCTCTGAATGAATTCTAGCTTCAAGTTATTTGCATATATTTATGCAAATACAGCATATATTTAATTGTATTGCATTTACTACTCATGTCAATGATAACATTTACTCATAATTGATATAGCCATGTCATGATCTGTAATCAGATTGTGAGAATTTACTGTCAAACACAAAACACTTCTAGCAACACCACGTTATTAAAATGTTAATTGTGAAATAAATTCAGTAACCTCTGAACATCTTGCAACTTGGAAAAAATATTTATCTTCCATTTATTTTACTTTTTAAACTTAATGTCAGGAGCAAATGTTAAGGGAATTACTCCCAGTTTGATTCCTATCTGTCATTCAAGACGACATGTGTGAGCACTTACATTGGCAATTCCATCTGGCAGAAGTAACAATTGAATGGAAAAAGTACCAAAGAAATCAGAAACATGCCTTTAATAAGAATTTTTCTTGATATTATATTAATCAGAGACGATAAGGGTTTTTGTAATTGAAACATTATCTGAATTCTGCCTCATTTCCAGTTCTTTACTACGTATTCAAATTTTACTGGATCTTGCACTTAAAAATTCAATTGTCTGGTACAAAATCTAAACATTTAAAATCTTTGTCACAATTCTAATTCTTTGCAAATAAAACTCAGTTAAATTTTATATCAGTTGTAAATTTGTGTACGGAGTGTCAGAATTTTAAATTCAAGAAAGTTGCTCAAAAGAGGTATCATGTCATAAATTTATATAGATACACCAATATACATTTGCACTTGCAATTAATAATGTTTACTCATTGTTAATGCTGCCAAAATCTGGTTCAAGATTTATATGTTTTAGAATAGAATGTACCTTTTAGGCGTGTTAAATGGAAAATGGAAAAGCTTAGTTAAGTTCTTTTTCATTTGTTCTTGGATTTTGATGTCTCTGACTAGGACAGCACTTACTGCCTATCCTTAACTATTGGTGGGACAGGACATATACAGGGATGGTGAAGTTGCCATCTGGGAAAATATCTGTATGGTATGATTCTTGACAGTGATTATATCAAGCAGTTGCTTGACTAGTCACTGGGACAATTCCCCAAATTTTGGCACAGGCTCCTAGATGTTGGTAAGGAAGATTTTGCAGGGTAGACAGGGCTGAGATTGACATTGTCATTTCAAATGCCTACAATTAAATCAGGCCGTTTGTCTGATTTCATTCCTTTCTGCACACTTTACAGTGATTTAGATACAACTGAATGGCTATTTCAGAGGGCAGTTAAGAGTCAGCTAAATTGCTATGAGTTTGGAGTCATATGTAGGCCAGATCAGGTAAGAATGGCAGATTTCCTTCATTAAAGGACTTCAGTGAACCAAGTGGATATTATAACAATTTACAGTTGTTATTCTGAGTATTAAACAAGTTTTTAACTTCAAATTTTATTGCATTCAAATTGTACCACTTGCCATCAGCCACATTAAGGAATCCAGTCATTAGATCAATGAAGAAAAGGCAGATGGTCATGTAGCTAAAAATGCTAACAAAAGTATCTCTGGAGAATTTTATCTTAGAGGATAACTGGAATAGTGTGGAGAATTAATGTGGACTTCAGAGAGCTAGAACATGCCTTTGGGTTGTTAAAAATGAATGAACTTTCAAGATGTTGTCAGATATGGGATCTCTTGGGTGGAGCGTATAAAGTGGAACTAAGTCTATAGAATAAATCTTCAAAAGCTACAGTGTGAAATTAGTGGTGCTTGCTTTGTTTCATTTCTTTTGTTTTTGTATACAGGAAAGTTTGTTTCTTTTCATCAAGTACAGGCCGGGTGGTTAATCATAGAGTATTCAGAATAACCGGTCAGACTCCTAATTTCGCACAGCACAATCTTACAAACATAATAAACGTCTACTTTGAAAAATGTTGAACGAAATCAATATAATGCCACTCAGTAGAACACCGAATAAGAATACTAGTCAGAGTAGGACCGAGTCAAATAGGTAAAGTGGTCTCAGGTTTAATTCCTAAAGCATACTGAATGAATTATGGCGAGATGAACTAGCAAGAAAAACATTGTACTCGTGGACTAAAAGGCTGAAAAGAAGCAACTAGAGATACATCTTAATTGGTATCCAGTTGGCAATGCTATGACATGAGTTTAGGATAGAATTGTTGCACTGTTTCTAAGGTTACTTGTTGCTGCTGATCCCAAGTTGCCCTGATACGGCAAGACTGGGCAGCTTCTTTGAAATCAGAGATAATAGGTACTGCAGATGCTGGAGAATCCGAGATAACAAGGTGTGGAGCTGGATGAACACAGCAGGCCAAGCAGCATCATAGGAGCAGGAAAGCTTGACGTTTCG
>JAHRHZ010000032.1:3314498-3433790 GCA_024137785.1 Ginglymostoma cirratum
CGAAACGTCAAGCTTTCCTGCTCCTATGATGCTGCTTGGCCTGCTGTATTCATCCAGCTCCACAGCTTCTTTGAAATGTTGGTGGTAACTTGATGCAAGTGATTTGGTAGGTCGCTCCAGAGGGGAGTTAGGAGTCAACCAAATTTTTGCAGGAATGGAGTCATACAGAGGTCTGACTGGACAAGAATAGAAGGTTTTCTCACCGAAATGGCATTAGTGGGTCACTTGAATTTTTACAACAAGCTTACAGCTTGATGGTCAGATTTTTTAAATCTGAAATCAAATTTTCCAGTGGCTCCAGAGGAATTTGTGCCCACAGAGCTGGGTTTTGTTGGGGTCACAGTGGCTTCAATACTGTGCTTGAAAGATGGTAATATTCCCACCTTGGGCTTTTGGGGGATGTGTTCCCCACCCAATGGATCTATGCTAACCCCAGAAGCTGATGTGCTGCTATTGAGGCTTTCATCCATTTAAGGCCCAATATCCCAACTTCAGGAATTGTTGAACATTGGAGGTAGAGCAACACTTCAGTTCCAATTGTTCTGTCAATCGTGGGTGGGCACAAATGGTACTGCATCCAGTTGAGATACAGTGATGGAAGCTACCTTCATAGCAAGGTATGTGGAATTGGGTCATCAGGCCCAGTTAAGCAGGTCCCATTGAGGGGTGTGAATGGATGATGAGGGTGGGGTTCTGGTAATGCCACTGGAATCACCATTGCTGCAGGTGCCTGATTAGGATCTCTCTGCAAGTCTCCAGGACTGTCATACCCAAATCGTGATATGCAATTTAGAAGAAAAAGTTGTGGAAGCATATGTAATCTTACTCTTAAGATCTTGGAGAAAATTCATGCTGAATGCAGGGAAGTGCACTGTAAAATCTGAAACAGGGATAAATTAGGACACTTAAAAATTATATTTGGTTTGTGATTTTTCTATTTTTAAGACTAGCTTCTTCGTATTTAGAATTTTCATGCAGGCTGATTTCAAGAGGTGATTACGTGATAAGAGGTAGTCAGTTTAGCTCAGTTGGCTGGATAGTTAGTTTGTAAAGCAGTGTAATACCAACAGCATGGGTTCAATCCTCACACCAGCTGAGGTTACCATGAAGGACTTTCCATCTCAACCTTTCCCCTTGCCTGTGGTGTTGTTGTTAGGTTAAATCACCATCAGTTGTCCTTCTCTAATGAGAGAGCAGCTCTATGGTCTGGTAAGACTATGGTGATTCATTCATTCAAATGCAAAGAGTAGTATGTTTTGCATGCACTGAATCACCTCCTCTGAGGTGTTGTCAATTGCCTACTGCAAGTTTTAATACAAGTAGGTTGTTGGGAGGTTGACTGTAACATGGTTTATTTAGCTAATGTCGCTCTTAAAATGGAACTAATTGTAAAGGGAACAAAATGCCAAACCAACGCACTGACAGAACTGCACCATTCCAAAATGCAGCTTTGATGGTGCTCTGGTAGTAAGTTCTGGAGAAGGATGGATGTTTTTGAAATGGAAGGACACTCTAAAGTCAAAGAAACTGTCAAGAAACCTAGATATATGTGATAAGTAGAGTGAAGCTTGCCTCATCTGTGTTTCAGACCTAGGAGTGAGAGAAGGATCTTTGTGTTGGTTTATTTCAAATTGCCAAGGTAAGTCTGCTCACAGTTTGCATCAATTAACAGTGTGTCTTACACCGTATCATAACAGCATTCCAATTTAAGTCTAGCACAACATCAAAGGGTAACAAACTTGCATTTATTAGGTGATGTTAATAATATTTCAAAGCACTTCAGCAAATTTGTAATTTTGAAACTTTGTATTTTTGAAACCACAGTTGTAATGTACAGCCGAATAGTTTATATACTCTCCAAATGCACATACTCAGGTTATACCAAATCATTTCACTTTTCAGCCGGCAAAATGTAGCCTAAGAAATGTGATAAACAAAAACACCAAGGACATTACTACAAAGTGGCTGAAGTTACATCAGCATACTGAATAAACAGGAAGTCGGTCCAGGCTGCTAGAACATGCAATTCTTTCATATTGTTTTTTTTCTCACACGTTTTTGGCATCAGAAAAAAGCAGATAGGAAAAAAAGTAGCTACTACTGCGATCAGTGATCATTTATAGCTGAGCACACAGTAGATGCTGAAATTCTGACAATATGGTAGGAGCTGTTTACAGGTCCCAAACTCATGGCTAGTATCATTCATTGAATATTAGGTTTTATCTCCCTATTTACTTATTTATGCATTCCTTTTTTCACAGGGATGTCTTACGAACAACAGTCCAATATACAAACTCTTCTGCCAGAATCCAACAGGCAGCTTTAAACAAGCATTTAACACAAATCATTCCTATGATGCCAATATATCCAGATGCATATATGGTATGATGATACCTGTATGAAGCAATTGGTGAAGAACAAAGAAAAAGATACACTTGGAGAAATTTCAACCTTCTGTCTAAGGGCCAGTTCAAGCAGTTGTGCAGCAAACAAATGAAGCTGTTTGAGAATGAGCAAGGAACAATTTGAGACACCCACTGAGGAGTTCAAAACTTGCCGCCATATTCTGTTGCTTCACTATGTGTCAAGATTAAGCAATGGTTATGGAAAATGACACCACTTCTGACCAGAGCTCTTTTACCTGATCTTCTAGGTTCCTCATAAGTGCTTTAACTGAGGGTCTGCAGAGCTTCGATTCCTATATCAACTTGAGGTAGTCGTAATATGGGTCTTCGAAAACCTTATAAATCTCTCACACAGATCTCTGAGGGAGTCCACAGTTTTGGGTAAATTATGGAAACAAGTAGGGAAATTGACATGTTTCACACAATGCCACAACTTCAATCTACATAGGTAGCCATTGGATGAGTATACACAGTGCCTGTTGTTCCAGGGTCATCAACTGACCCAGCACAGCAAATAATTAGCCAAATTCAGCCCAGAAACAAATATTGACACTACTTCATGTTGTCTTGTCAGTAGGAAACATTTAGAAAGACCATTCAGTTAGGAAGGAAAAAGCAAATACTATTTATATTATTTAGTGAGAAGCCAACAGGAAATCTACTTTGAATCTGTCCATGTTAGTTAGCTTTTCAATTATGAAAGGTTTTTAGACATGCCTCTGTCTTTACTTCACATCCCTGCCTGTGTTCTGCACATCAAGAATTGGAGCCTTGACTGATTTATTAAAAAATCTGATTCCTGCATTTATCACTGACATTGAAAACTTGAAAAGCAGTCAATGATTTTTACCTGAAGATCCAGTATGCCTGGTGTTGACACACTGTTTATGTAATGGACAGCATCACTCATTTGCTAAAAAACAACTTCACACGCAGAAGCTCTCTGCTTAACGAGGCTGCAGTAAACAAGAATTATGCAGCTGTTCTGATTTATACAATAAACTTTCCCCAACAGTGTACTGAGCCAATGATATGAGAGTGAACATCTTCTAGTACTGAGCTTTCTCTGATCCTGTCCCACGGTTTTTCCATTCATTCAAAACTTCCACAAGACTCTTCCCAATCAGCTACTCCACTCCTTTCTTAATTCTCACATTTTATTTAAAGGTTTTGAGAGTGTATTTTTACTCTAAACCATACTCTAGAATTAACTCATACAAAGAAATCACAAAAGGCCAGTTTTGAACAGGTATACAAAATGAAAAAATAATCTAGTTATTTCCTGCTCGAGATAACCTGTTGCTGTGGAGATGAAAAGAAATGAGGCTGGGCAGCTGTTGCTTTGTACAACATCAACAGTCATTAGCCTCTAACTGACCTTAGGGACTATTTCAGCACTTCCACAGAGGAAGGACCTGACATGCTGTCTTACAGGGGCAAACTCAGATACCAGCTAAACAAAATGGTCACCATTTTGCCCACAGGAGATCCAAATAAGGAAAGTGAAAATATTAAAAATGATCAGACTTCAACTCCACATTGAAACCTAACAAAGATGTTACTTATCTACACAACAAGAAGATATATGCAAATATACATGCCCTATAATAAATTTATGCTATAGATATGGAATATGGAATCTAATTTTAATGTTTCACTAATAACAAATACATTCCGTGCTATTGTATATATTGTATATATGTCCTCATAGTGCACTCTGCCAGAACAAATCCCAAGTTGTTCTATAGCACCTATAATGCTCTGCCTCAAACATTCCGGTCTTATGCCAGTACTGTTTTCACTCTCAAACTGCAATTAAGTTATAATGATGATCTCAGATTGATACATATGGTGTCTATTCGCAGCCAGCGCCTCCCTGTTTATGTCATCTAACTGCAAATCTGATCCTGCCAGCCAGGATAATTTTAAAACAGCCAGACTAGATGTTTCTCCATAATGTGTCCAGACACAGCAAACCTCCGTTCTTAACCAGAAAATGTCAAATGTACCAAGGAGAAAGGTGGTAGAGTTCTCAAAGTCATGTTAATGAAATAAGTTCTGCTTCAGTTTATAATTGGTATGATATGCCAAAAGATTAACAGTGCAGAGCTTGTGAGTTCCATTTTATCACCATAGGTTTGCATTGCATTCAGTAAATCCAGTAATTCATGCCCATTAACCAAGACTGCAAATGGCTAAATTGTTATAAGTACTTCAGGAAAGGGAATGTTCTATTTCTATCTGGCGTGGCCTACCAGTAAATCCAGGTCTGCACTATATGATGGCTCTCATTCATTAAGCCTTAATGCCCTTGAGGCAACCAAGGAAAAACAATCAATCCTGTCTCCTCAGCATCACCAACACTCAGACAGCATTTCTGATGAAGGGTCTAGGCCCGAAACATCAAGCTTTCCTGCTCCTATGATGCTGCTTGGCCTGCTGTGTTCATCCAGCTCCACACCTTGTTATATCCAATTGAACCTTCAGCACATTTTCAAATGATCGTGACACCACACTTGACAATGATTTGTAATCCAAAGAATAAGAGGTATCCTCCTCCAGGTAATCTCAGACTGCTACTCATCACAGGAAGATCTCAGCTACACTGTCATCCTTAAGCTACCTTGAAGCTTTACAGAGATGCTAAGCAGAAATATAACTCAGACTCTTTAACATTGATAACCATCTAAAAAGGAAAAATCAGATTATTCTTTCAATTAAAACTGCACTTCAAAAATATTAATAGATATCAGCCAAACTGCTTAAGATTTTCTTAAGCTACTTTTGAAATTCAAAAGTCTCTCAGCCACTTTTGCACATTCTTCTATCTTTGAATCCCATGTCCTAACTAGTAACACTACTATTTGTACACTATTCAGTATATTGTTTAAAAAAGTGCTTTGTGAAATGGGGTAGCAATAACTGAATGGCAGATGTTACATAGAGAGCATTATGCAAATTTAAATACTTCAATTTACAAAGCTTTTTAGTTGTCATTGGCACATTTTTTTTAAGAAAGTGGGCCTGTTAGAAAAATGCAACAAGCCTGCTGAATTGCAATTATCTGGAGGCATTACTTTTGATATACTGTGTTATGACACTTCTGCAGAACAGTAAATTATGAATGTGGAATTATATGATAACAATTTGTAACTCAACTTTTAAGTCGCTAAGTGAGTCAATCCCTACTTTTCAGTCTTTAAATCTTTCTTAAAGTGCATTCTAGGGTTTCACAGAGTAAACTATGAATACTAGATTCTAATCTAGTATAAAATTTCTCATACTTCATATGGAAACCTATTCTTATTGCGATTTAAGCATCTCTTAGATAAAATCGGATTAATTTCAAACCTTTTTTGTGGCCAGGCACTTGGAAGTTATATATAGTTTCATACTTCCTCTATTGACCTCTATCCATCCATCAAACATAAGACTAATCAGTATTCAGTCCAGAAATACAGATCACGCCAAGTGTCTCTGATGCCTGACTGCACTGAGACCATTGATTCTGCCAATAATAACATAATAAGCTATCAATAGATCAGGTAATGGCAGAAAGACACCTTCTAATTATTGCTCAGTGTTCATATATTGCAGGAAATTAATGATTATACCTTTGAGTTAAACATCTTTCAGTAAAAGTTTAAAAATTAATAGTTATAAAACTTAAAATTCATCTCTGTGCACGTGTGTCATAGTTGTTATGCTGCAACAGTGCTTTAGTAGGCTGAACTGTGACTAGCATTCACAGACTGTGATTTGTGACCGTCAGCACCAGGGCTACACTGCACATTGTCTGTCATCTTCTAAAAGTCAGTAGAGAGGCTTTGTCTTATGGCCATTTTCACAAAATATTTCAACTAACCTCCAGTAAGTTCATAAAAGATTGAGGAAGTTCTAGCACTTCGTAAACTTGTCCAGGTCACATGCTTACATTATACCCCCATTTATTGCCAAATTCAAGTGATATAAATCAGAGTGGGAAACATACCAAACACTGTTCCCAACTCAGAATAGAACCTGATTCTGGAGTAAAATCAATTTTAGGTCAGGTTTTCATCACTTTGCAGTGAAGTAAAGTGTTAACATAATTATACCTTTAATCAAAATGTTTTCATGCAATTCTAATTTATCTAATTGGACAATATTGGATACTGTATAAATATTGTGTGGTGAATGTGAAATACCTGGTTGGAAAAGATTTTGGGAATCTGGGCAAACAGAGAGTTAGATGAGACTTACTGGATTACCCTTGTAAAGTACACAAATATCCAAATTGTCAATGATGGGGAAGCCCAGCACATCTGTGAGAAGACAAGGCTTAAGCATTTTGCAACCATCTTCAGTCACAAGTGCAAAACAAATGATCCATCTTGCCTCCTCCTGAGATTAAAGCATCACAGACACCAATCTTCGTCCAATTTGATTCACTCCACCTGATATAAAGAACAGCTGAAGGAATTGGATACAGAGGCTAGGGGCTGACAACATCTCAGAAAGAGTGCTGTGTCCTTAACCAAGATGTTCCAGTACAGTACAATGCTGGTATCTATACGGCACTGTGGAAAATTGCTACTCAACAGTTCACTTTCAATCAACAGCAAAATGATAAAAGGTGTCATGTACAGTGATACCACACAGTACTTAGTCACCAACCACCTGCTCACTGATGCTCAGTTTGGGTTCTCCCAGGGCCACATGACACCTGACCTCATTGTAACTTCGATCCAAACACGGACAACATCAGATCGCAAGAATAAGGTGAGAGTGACTATCCATACCATCAAGCTAGCATTTGATCAAGTGTGGCATCAAGTAGCCATAGCAACACTGACGTCAATGGGAATGAAGGGAAAACTTGGCAGTGATTGATCCAGAAAGGACCATGGTTGCGTGAAGCCAATAATTTTATTTCCAGGATGTAGCTGCAGGAGTTTATTGAGGTAGTGTCTTAGACCTAACAATCTTTAGTTCATTCATTAATGACCTTCCCTCCATCATAAGGTCAGTAATGGAGCTGTTTCCAAATGATAACATAATGTTCAATACTGTTTGTGATTCTATTATGATCCCTACTGATGTAAATACTGGATAAGACATATCCTGAAATAAAACCGAATTTAATAGATCATACCTTTTAAAGTTGGTTAATGGCTCATTACTGAAACATATTCACACAAGGCTACAGACATTCTTTAACAGCAGAATATAAGATTTAAAAGAAAACCCAAGGCTTTACAAGCTGTTTTCTTTATCGGCTTGGAACAGACCACTTGTGACTTCTGTCTCAACCTCTCAAAATTAAGGATAATCTATGTCTTTTCAAGTCGTAGTGTCATCACAATAAAGCTTTGTTTACTTTTTTTATAAATTGGAATAGAAGCAGCACGAAGGGGTGGGGTCAAGTTCTCACAGAACCAGGATTTTCGTTTAGCTTTCAGTAGCTATTGGGATTTGAAAGCTGCTATACATCTGTCCCTGCTACAGCAAAACACTTGAGTTCCCTCTCTCTCTCTGAGTTGTCTCTTGATGTTCTTTTCTCCTGGACTGGAGAATTGCATGTGAGACAATCTATTTTACTGAATTTACCTTTTCAAAGGGTGTGTTTATGAGATGTTACCATATTGGAACAGTTGTTGTTTAATAATTAAATAATCTATTATTCTGTTAAGTTTTCCAAATCTCCATTTTTTTGCTTGCATTTTAACTATAGTACAGGAATAAAGTGTGTTTTGCCTCAAGTCTGGTAGTTTGACAATCAAATTGTATCTGGAACACAACACCTTACACTTGCCTTTAAAAAAAAGAAGTTGGGGGTCAAGGCTATCTTCTTAAAATATTTTGATGAGGTTTTAGTCTAGTCTCCAACATTATATACAGAAGACAATTACTAAGAACTTAACACAAATATTAAAACAAAGTTTCAACCTGTTTATATCAATATACTTGTTACAGAGACTGACTGCTACCACTGTTAGTAAAACCTTTACCCAACTGATGTTCCCCCATTTCTCTCCAAGTCTGCTGACATGAACCACCTATGAAACCATTTCAGTTCTAACAACTTCCAACTTCTATACAAGCTCTTCTGGGTTGGTAGCTCCATAGACTAGAAACCAATTCTGTTGTGGTGACTGATTCCCCTGAAATGAACTGAAAAATGTAATCCTTCTTCGATGACAATAACTCCGCTTCACTGAACAGAACTCAGTTCTTCTGAAATGAATCTTTTAACCTTCTGGTCTGGGGCCAAAACTAATTGTTTAAATGAGTTTGCTGCATCAGTCATAAATTTAACTATACAAATGTTTTATCCATCAACATTTCAGGGGTTTGCTCAAACAGTCGACTGTAGTCAAATCCTTCTTAGAAAAGATGTATTTAAGTTACTGTCCAAATTACTTTCAGAACTATATTTTTGAAGTACCTTCACAAAACTGACCAAAATCCAAATGCTCTTATTTTAAATCCAAATCCCAAAACGTGGTAATGACATACTATACACGTTTATTACATGTCTCCAAAACTGAAGTCATCTATATCTCTGTCAGCAAGATTTAGACAATAGTCCTACTTGGGTTGATAGGTAGCAAGTAACTTTTATGCTACACAAGTGCCAAGTAATGACCACCTGCAACAAGGAAAAATCTAACCACTGCCCCTTACATTCAATGGTATTACAATTGCTGAATCCACCACAGTGAATATCTTGGAGATTGCCATTGACCAGAAATGGAACTGGAATAAGCTATATATGTACAGTGACTACAAGACTAGGTCACGGGCTAGGAATTCTGCAGTGAATCTTCTCCTGTTTCTGTGCAATCTGTATATGATATGTAAGGCATGAATCAGCAGTGTGATGAAATACTCTCCACTTGCCTGGATAACTGTGCTTGTAACAATATTGAAGAAACTCAACACCATTCATGGTAACTTCATTTGCACCCCACCAATTAGCTTCAACATTCATTCTCTCCTCCACAGAAGCACAGTGGCAGCAGCAAGTACAATCTACAAGAAAGCATTTTGGTAACTCATCAAAACTCTTCCAAAAGCATCTTCAAATCTTGAGACATCATTGCTGAGAAGGACAAGGGAAAAAGATGCATGGGAACACCACCACCTGTAAATCCCTCTCCAAGCCACACACCATCCTGTCTTCGAACTATATCGCTGTTGCTTCACCGTTGCTGGGTCAAAACTCCAGAACTGATTGGGGAGTTACAGAACATGGGCTGCACCAGTTCAAGAAGGCAGCTCACCAGTGCCTTCACAAGGGCAATTAGGGAAGTACAATTGTTGGCTTAACCAGCAATGCCAGTTTATTTTAAAAAAAGCTTCAAAAATTGTCAAAGACTGACATGACCAAATGGTTCCTCCTGTGTTGCATTACTGCACGATTCTATTCACGTTTGAAGGGAAACAAAATAGAATAGCATTAGCGAAGAGAATGGTTTTCCACAGATACAGGAATGGATCTTCCTGATATCCCTTCCTTGGGTTGGCACGTAAAAATCAGTAAACCGCACCTTCTAAGGCTAGAGTACATGTACATAAAAATAGTTGGGCAGGTTTTTTTTTTGAAACAAGGTTCTGAAAACCCTGTGCAATCTGAGAAAGGAACCCGAGGTGACCTGCCCAACCAGTGACTCCAATATGGGGATATTCCCTTGGCAACCCTTACCCAACCGGGACGAGGCAGACTCGCGGACACCTATCTACAAGTGAAACCGCTCCCCTTTGGGATTATTTGCGTAGACTGCGGTACCTGGGCTCGCACATGGTCTCTGTCTTGCATCTTCCTCCTGATCAGGTTACCGCGAATTTTGTAATCTCCCCATTTTTCGGCTCTCTTGTTTAAAAACTAAACGGGCTGTAACAATGCCTATTTCTGTGTAATGAGCTGCTCTGGGAATCTAGAAAACAAAATGCAGAAATACAGTTCGCTGTGTAACACTGATGACTATGGACCCAACTAAATCAGGTCGGTCTCAATGTTTAATTCCCAAGTTGAATGTTCTATCGTTTTAAAGCACCCATTTTCTTTTCATTTAGGGTTGGTTATCTGACCTTCACAATTCCTGGCTCCCGAGAAAATCGTAACATTGAACCTATTTTTCTAATGGGCAGATGCATTGTTTTGTTTTGCTTCGTTCGCATAGCAAAACACACCATTAAACAAATGATTTAAAATGACCAAAATCAAACACCAGGCTCTGTGGATATTCACACCAGCGTATCAATAATTGCACCTATTGTCTTTTCGAATGCAATTTCTTTGAAGCCCATCCAACTCATCCACTGACCGCTTCTGCTCCCTTATATTGCCTTAGACAAAGGGACCGAGAGGCTTTTCACAGTGTAACCAGTATCATCTTTCTGGTTAGAGCCCTTCTTTCAGATGGAATCATCCCTGATTATTTAATGGGCGCCTTGAAATAATTATTCAATTTTGGAAGAAAAATTGAGCAAACAATTTTTTGTGAGCAAACAGGCTTTAGTATTGATGAAAAAAAAATCACTTTTGTATCCCTTCCAGTCTTTCTAATAAATAACATACTCATCTAAATGGTTTTGATGTACTTCTGCCCAGTATTGATTCCTTATGAAAACAGCACGAGATTGAACCAGTTCTGGTGGATTATTCGCTGTCAACACACTGGTGACATGGGAGAACCAGATTGCTGATTTAATCGGTTTCAGCTATTACCAAAATCTGCTCACCTTCAGGTTTAACCGAGTCACTGACAAACAAGTAAAAAACCCGCTAATTTAATACTATTATCTTCTCCTAATGTATGGGCGACCCTGCAATGCTCCAGCTCTCGAACCATCTTAATCTATCTTGCAACAACTCTTAATCTCGAGCCCCGATTTCAACCAAAGGTTGCACTTGACATTTTTAGGAATTGGTTCTTCAAATCTGAACGGTCAGAGCACAGAGAGCGGGAATTGTGAGCGATAAAAGGCATCTCCAAGGATTGAGGACGTTTCTATTATTCTTACTACAGAGAATGCGTGAGAACTCCCTCCCAGACCAGGCACAGGTCTCCAGCACAGCCTTCAGACTTATTCATAGGGAGCGAGACAATGTTCTATCTCCCCCGTTTTGCCTAAAGCATTTCCAAGTTTTAGTCTAAAGTTTCAACAATGTCGATTCCCATGCGTTGCATTTAGGGACAAGAAAATAAAGGCGTGACTGAATTGTTGCGGGAACACTCGAAACTTAATGACATACTTAACAGACTTTATCTGAAGTTATTAAACTGAATAATTTTTTTTTGAAAACTGATTTTTCGGTAAAAGTTTAACAGCATGGTGAAGTCTTCAAGTTGTGTTCAGACAGGGAAATTTTCTGTTATTAAACTGCGTCCCCACTGCAGAGAATAACGACTTTCGTATCACATGCCAAAGCCGTTCTTTTTTTTCCAAACATTAGAATAAGCATTTGTTTACTTGCACTGCAAGTCTCTTTACTATTGCTCGTTAAGTCAGTCAGGGTAGCCAAGGTATTATTGCACACCACTGCAGCAAGTGGGACTTCAACTCAGGTCCCCTAATCCAAAGGTAGGTACGCTACTTCTGCCCCACAAAAGCCCTAATGCATCACTTGATAACACTGTTGATGGGCCATGAACCAATTTACTGATAATTGGGACCAGGTTGGAGTAAATCCTGGTGGAAGTCTACACACGCCACATAGGATCATCCACTCCACAGTTTGGGTTGAAGATACTTTAGCCTAACTTTGTATTGCATTCTGAATCAGGAGTGTTCATTGAAGGCTCTGCTGTCAGTTAGTTCCCTGGTTGTCCATCAGCATTCTTCAATGGACCTAATCAGGTCAGAGAATTTGGGTCTGATTTGTTTTCCTGTGATTACTTTGTTGTGTCTATAATTTGATGCAGTTTGGTGTTTAGTGTACGGTTAATCTGATGTAGTATCATCACTTGGCCCAGGTAATATTCTACAAAATATATCGTGCTCTGCATTGTAGATATTTTCTCATCAACTGTTCATGTTACTAAACACCTCTGGAGCAGGTAGGACTTTAAGTTGAGTCTCCTGGCTCCGTATTGTATATGCTTTCTTGGGGTGGGCCAACTAGTTTAATGGTGATGAAGACATTTGGAAAATGCTGGGTAATGATATTACTGATTGAGAAGTAATGCTTCAATGTTCCCAAAGGGGACATTCCATTTAGTGTTGCTAGACCTGCCTTTAATCTGTCTCATTGAAATATTGCATTGGAACAGTATCTCTTTGAATGTATGCATCCAAATTAGATAAACAAGACTTTTGAAATGGTATAATGAAATTACAATTCTCACTTTTCTTTTAGATCTTAATAAATGGTATAAATTCTGTGTGTTTACCTAACCCTTGTCTAAATTGACCTTGGGCTTGTTGGAAACTCAATTCAGTAATTCTGATAAATTGTCTCCTAGCTTCTCACCAAAGAAGTATGCAATGAAAATTGTTGAATTCCTTGTTTTTTAAAAATGGTTCACTAATGTCCTTATCAAGAAACCTGCTCTCCAGACATATATCAAACCCTTGGCCCAGACTTTATTATTGTTTTTTCATGATCTCAGAGCAAACAAGAACGTACAGTAAGTATTGGGTTTTGATACCATCCAGATTTCAAACTATATTCTAAAATTACTGTGAGCATCATGGAAGTGCATCAATATAAATAACCTGAAGAGCTACAAATGCCAAATCAAGAGATATATGTTCTACGACTACAGCAACACAGCCTTTAAAGTAAAATATCTCAAGTCCTACACAGGAGATGGTTCAAGCAAACTTTAATATGAGCCATATAATAAGATATTAGGACAGGTGATAGGGTAATTTTGCAGGTATATTTTAATGGAGAATGGTAGAGAAGTTTGGGGATGGGAGAGGAGTGGAAATTCCAGAGCTTAGGGCTAAAATTGAATGCATGGGTGACCTAGATTAATATTAGAGATATGCAGAAGATCAAAATCTCAGAGGGTTGAGGGATAAGGCATGAAATGTTTTGAAAACAAGAATGATAATCTTAAAATTGAGATATTGCTGAACTGACAGCCAGTGTCGACTTGATAGGTGAATGGGACTTTGTACAGGTTAGATACAGACAGCAGAATTTAGGTTCACTCAGCTGGACATTGGAGGAAGGATGTTGGAGGAAGTTAATGCAGTCTGCTGTCAAAGTCTGCAGCCGGGTCAAGAAAGCTGTGAAGGGATAGATTATCATGGACACACTTCCGTAAGCTGTCTCATATTATTGTATGAAAACATTATAATGTAAACAGAGCCATCTAGCTTGGATGTGGATAATTTGCACATGCTGAGGAAAGTGATGAGAAAGATTAAAAAAAAGGTGGAAATGAACAACAGCTACCAGATACAGACCACTAACAGGAAAAATTGGAACAGGAACTATATAGACAAGCAAGAACAATGTATATGAGTGAATGCAGTTGTTAGTGTGCCTTCAATTTAACAGGGTAGTTTTGGAAATCTATTAAATGTACTATAGATGTAAAACCATAATGTTTGGTACAGTGTTAAACGGTCACATTAACACTTCATTGAGAAAATCATAATGTTTAGACCTACGCTGCAGTTAAAACCAGGGGCTGGAAATGACAGTCAAGTCAGCAAACTCTTTAAGACAACTGTTTACAACATGGTAAATTTAAATCTTTAAATGAGAGAATGGGTGCAACGGAAATATTCCTCTGTCAGATTGATTATTGATTTTTGCTGATAACAATGTCGCATGTTAATAAATTAAGCAAATTTTGAGAGATCTGGAGATGAGTCAAAGAAACTGGACTGGCTACAGCATTGTTAGAATGAAAGAAGTGTAGATATGTTTTGCAAAACAGAGATTTTAGAGTTAAATAACTGAGAGAAAAGATCAATTTGAGTAACAACAGTAGTAACAAAGTATGCAAAGAGAAACAGAGAATGATGTTTTGCTTCCCAACTTGTCTGTTCTAAATGTGGTGGAGGAGCTGAAACAAATACCAAGTAAATGGTTTAAACAGTTTTTGCTGAGTTTTTTTTTTCAGGATTCTGTTGGTTCTTCCAGCAAAGTCATGGCTTTGTTGCTTTCATTTTGGGATTATTAAGAAACGGATTAATGCCTGAAGACTGGAAAGCAGCTTACACAAAATACAGTTGTAAAATGGTGTATTGGACCAGTAACATTTTTGTGTTTCCCATTATCTTTTTGCTTTAAGTATTTTTAGATTCATATTTCTGGTGATTCTGTTGATAAGTTGTATCTTCGTGTCCCATAAAATGTTTTCACCTAGAGAAAATGTTGAGAAACCCTGATTAACAAAGTGGAAAAGCTGTCCTTAAAATACTTAGCTACTTCTTCTCTCCTGTGGCTTCAAAGGACTCTGCAACTCACCTCACCTTTGAAGAGAAAGGACAAGACTGCAGTAAGAATCTGTCTTTTCCAGACTTTAATTGATAATTACACATATTATCTAGTGAATAAGCAATAAATCATAGAATCCCTACAGTGTGGAAACAGGTCATTCAGCCCAATGGGTCCACACTGATCCTCCGAAGAGCATTCCACCCAGAGCCATCACCACCACCCATGCCACCACTCCATCCCTGTAACCCTGCATTTCCCATGGCCAACCCCTCCCCCATCCAGCACACCCGTCCCTCCCCCCCACCACCCCAACCCCAGCCTGCACATCCATGGACACGAGAGGCAATTTAGCATGGCCAATCCACCTAACTTGCACATCTGTGGACCGTGGGAGGAAACCGGAGCACCCAATGGAAACCCACACAGACTTGGGGAGAATGTGCAAACTCCACACAGACAGTTGCCAAGGTGGAAGAAATACTGGTACTAGCCCCATATGTGTTCTCAAAGTATTTGTATAGGTTAGCTAGTTCTTTTTTTGTTGCCAAAAATAATATTTAATTTACAATTATTATGTGAACCTGAGTTACGCATTATATTTTTACAAAGCAGGTTTCTTCATCAATCACAAAAGCTAGTTGTCCTCAATTACTGTCTTTGAAAACTTTAAATGGCTTCTCTTTAAAGACTTCAGGCAGACCAATGTATTTCGAAAAAGCTGATAACTTCTGACTGAAATTTAACAGAAATAAATTGCAGTTCAAAAGTCCAACTCAACAAACTACTCAGAATACTTTTTGACTTAAATAATTTGGCCTCTTTCCTGGGCACCTGTCTTTAGATAAAGAACATCTAAATGTTACAAGACATGATTCAAAAATAAGCTGGAAGAGTTTTCCGTGAGTGAAGTTATTTTTTTTAAATCCAGTATGCACTGACAGAACTAAAACAGGTCATGCCGTGCTAAGTTGTAAATAGATACAATTTGCAAAAAATGAAATGCGCAATTTCTGATGCAAAGATGACTCAGGAAACTACAGTCTCATTAGACAAAAATCTGTTGTAGGTAAATAGTGAGAAGGCATTCTCAGTGAGAAGGTAGCAAAACATATAGATGGTGATGACATGCTGAGTGTGAACATGGATTTATGTGATGTATGTTGTGTATGGATTTATGTGATGTGGCTTCTGCCAAATGTAATGGATTTCTTAAAGAAAATTACAACAGAAATTCTGTGAAGCAATATGTTCATGCATATGTTAGGTACTTGTATTAAACAAATGTTTTATTTTATTTATCTACAGGATGATCTATGTGAAGCACACTCCTATATACTTGGCACATTTCTGAAGGTCTGGAGTGATATTCAGACTAGACTGAGCAAAGATGGCAGATTTCCATTCTTCTAGGATTTTTTGCTAGATCTTTCATGATCACTATTACTTACCTAATTTAGTCACCTAATTTGAAATAAACAAATTTATTTTCCACAGCTTAGATTTGTTCATTTAGCATGGACAAATGCTTGGCAGTGTTTCTGGGGAATTAATTAAACAATAAACTAATGATTTGTCATGATTAGGACCTATTGAGATGGATTGGAATTTGGCAATGTTCAGATAAAGCAAACTGGGATGAGAGAGGGTAGTGTTATTCCGAATAGAGATGTACCAATATGGCAAGGGATCAGTGAAGTGACTGCTGCATTTAATGTATGCATATGATTTGAATTTAGGAACATTAGTAAAGGTGTTTGAGTTTGCAAAAGATGCCATGACAGGATGGAGAATAGTGGAAATTCAAACAATACAAATTAAGCAGACCAATTATGAAAGGTCTCAGTAGTTTCAAAAACTGAGATGATGATTATAAATTTATAAATTCCAATCATCATTGACAAAATTCAACAATAATTCTAGGTGCAGGACTTAAGCAATAAATTAAATGGATCTAGGCTATAGGACATAGTGCAGGATTTGACCCAGGAGTCTTGATGAAAATGAACTGAAACCAACAGCATAATGCATGAATCTGGATTATTAGATTAAGAAGATTATTTGGATCTTGAAATACATGAGAGAGAGAGATATGACAAAAATCCAAGAAGTGACAGTATGTCTGAAAAAAGAACAGTATCTAAACTGTGGCTCATCTAACAGATTTGGAGAACTTTGAGTTCAAGTCCCTTCCAAGAATCGAGCACATAATCAAGGCTAACATTCTTGTGAAAAACTGAAGGAATGTTGCATTGTAATAACTCAATTACTGTCTACCATCTCAGTGCAAATTAAAGATTTAATGGAAGTACTGGACATACTTGTGCCCTTTTCAACCCATACACCCTCAATGCTCAATGTCTTAGCTACCAATGTTCCCTTGACCAACACCTAAAAGAAAATTATCCGATCATTGTCTTACCATTGCAATTCAGGTCTTGGTGTTCATGAACTGGTTGTTACATTACAACTGTGGCTGCACTTCAAAACTAATTCATTGTCTATAAAGCAATCTGGGACTTGTTGAGATCAAGACAGACAGTATATGCAATCTCTTTCTTTTCAGACACATATAATTCTGGTCAGTGTACTACAGTAGGTATATTTGAGTATTGCAGGTAGTGTGGAAAAGTCAAACAAAATTCACTGAACTAAAACCATATGAGACGTGAAGACAATGAATTGCGCAATATAGGGAAAAAGTATTAAAAATTAAAAAGGTTGTAAATAAATTGAACTTGATGTTATGTTCATGTTTTCCAAATTAGAACAAGGGACATGTGTTCCTGTTTAGAAACAGGAAAATGCACTATTTAAAGGCAACTACATGGAAGGTGGCGAATCTATCAAATAAATTGCTCAAGGAACCAATGCGACAAATGTAAAAAAATTAAGAAAGAATTGGATAAATAAAAGAAGAACTGGAAGATCAATAAGGGTGATGGTTTTAGGGACTAATTGGATGGTTATGCTCTTAAAGAATTGCACTGAAAGTGCAACACTGTCCCTTGAAAAATATTGCAACCATTATAACAATGCATCTGTAAAATATTATATTAAACCTAGGTACTTATCAAATAACAACACTTCTTTTCCTAAAATATTGCACTGAAATTATACTTCTATCACTAAAGTATCAGAGAATTTGCAACACCTTAACAATAATGCACCAAAGCGACAATACTGTGGCATTGTGCAATACAAATTACAAAACGGTATGTTCCAATGTATTACATGATAAATCACTTAATTACAATACTGCTTCCTCTTAAATGTTACGTGAGCATTGCAACCCTGTCTCTGTCTGACTATCAACAAGAAATTTCAATTCTACAACAGTTAAAATTTGTAATCTGGAAAAATTCAGTACAGATGTACGATTTGTTCAAAGCTCCTGCAGTACCTGTTACTCATATAGCTGGTTCTGCTATGCATCTTTTCAAAGTTAAAGCTGTAACAATGCAATACACAATAGCTGGTACTTCAGCATTAGGATTTACATCATGATGTGACTGCACATTTAGAAGCTCACAAATTGATCAAATGGTTTGTGATTTTTTTGTTGATACTTTTTTTTCTCAGTAACTGAAATTTCTATATCCAAAGTGAAATTTCAATAAAAAGTTGAACAATTAAAAAATGTAAATTTGGCAAAATGAATGACTGAGTTTTCTCTTGTGTCTTCTAATACTTGCTTCATTGCTTTTATTTAAAGACAGTGCTCTCCTAATAGCTTATGTTTTGACAGATGATTTGACCCATAACAATGACTCACTGAGCTTAATTTGAAATCTGAAATCTGAACATATGTATCTAGTTCCCTAAGGGAGAATGAAAGAGACAGACAAAGAGAGAGAGCGCGAGACAGAGATTCTGTTTGAGCTGAGAAGTAACAACGTTCTAATTGCATATCTGCTGTTATTTCAATCAACTTTTAGATAATATATGAAGATGAGGGTTAATGGAGTGAGAGGAAATCTTTGGCTCCAAAAATTCCATGGGATTCAATCACAACATTGCATCCACTGCTGTCCTTTTCATTTCTGGAACCCACCTCATCCACACAGTGTTTATAAAAATGTCAAACTGAAATGTCAACTCCACTTAAATTGCTTAAATACCACACATTGGAACTGAATCTTCAAAAAAATTCTACATCATGCTTAAGAATCTACTTGTTCTGAAACATAGTGTCTAACTTCTAATATTGTGTCTTTCAGCAAAGCACACTGAAAATTTTGCTCTTATAGAAGATTTTTAATGAAATCACAGTGGTTCTATTCCAATTTAATATCTGAAATTACTTAAAAAAACTTCTAGATTAATACACCAAAGAAATAACACAGCCACATTTAAAATGTTGTAGTGACATTGCTTAATCTAAACAGATTGCATTTAAATTCCAACTGTTCAGCTTCTAATTTATATTACATTTATGATACTGTCCTATACAAAATATTTAACACAAATTATAATACTGCTGCTTTCAACATATTGCAAAGAAATTAAAAATCTCAACCAAACTATTGAACTCAAAACACCGTGCTGTAACTTGCATAACATTACTAGAATTAAAACATTGCATTTTCGAATGAATTACATTAGACCTGCATGAGGGTTAATTCTAATTTTCCAGTTTCAGCTCTGATTTTATAGTGACATGACAGAAGTTTAAAAGTATTGCACCCACAATACAACCATTTCAGCATATTAGATATATTTTACATTCCCACTTTTTCCAGTGTATGATATAAAAATTACAAATCAGCATTTAGTTAAAAAGACACCTTAATTAAAATATACATCGAAAATAGGATACTAAAATTACACTATCTCTTTTTAAATTATTACACTGAAATTGCAATATTTCTATAGTACCACAACCAACATACAGGACAGGAATCTCTGAAGTATTATAATGAAAGCACAACAACTTAGTGACAATAGCAACTTTCTTTTTACACGGAAACCGCATGTCTTTTCTGCGGGACTGCATTGAACGGACAATTGTCTTTTCGAAAATATTGCATTCAAATAAGAAGTACTTCGTTCAAATTGCAATGCTAGTTTTGACTACATATCTACCGCTTCAAAACTAGTACTGTGGAAATACAACCACACCTCTTGACCGTTTCCTTTCCGCTAAAATTGCCTCGTCTCCTCTAAAACATCGCGGCCTTTTCTCCACATACAATATATAAGATAAAATTGTGCGTGAAATACATAAACGCTTCTACTAAAATACCAACAGAAATGGCCAACTTGTTTCTTTTTTTTAAAAAAATGTATGACACTGAAACGACAATGTTTTCTTCTCAAGTGTCCTGTCCTCGCTGTTAACATTACCTCCACTAAACGTAATTCCCCAAATATTCCTCTCAAGACCTTGGACGTGCCATTTCAAGCTATTAGACAAAAGTGTGATCCAAATATTAGCAACCAATTATAAATCAAAGTCGGCGTCGCTTCCAGACACTACCTGTTCAAGTACTGTAGTCTATGTTTTTGAATCACTAAATTTACATTTCAGTAGAATTGATGAATTCAGGGTAATTGTCCTTGCTATGCTGAATGGCGTGGAACAAGACCTACAATAAATCATGAAATAGAATTTCTGAAATTGACAGAACGAAAGCGTGGAACCAAAATTCCAGTTCTTTCCCCATTGACATAAGAATTAAAAGACGGAATAGAAATATATTTACGGAATGCTAAATACCATGGAACCTCGCGCCTTGAATGTACTTGGCTGAAAGCAGGATGCACCTTCTAAAATATTATCGCCTTCCTCCCTGAAATATTCGGCCGTTTGCAGAACCAAGTCCGTTATCAAGTAATTTTACAAAAGCCTCCCTAGGCTTAGTTTTAAGTTTTCAACTCCTCAGTCCTCCTTTATTAAAAGTTAGAAGTGTGCCCTAAAGAAGCCGCGAGATGTCAGCTTCCCGTGCACAGTGCTGATCCCAGTAATATATCATCCCGGCAGCTCAGGCACAGCTGCTGCCTTTTCGCAAATGCTGCAAGGATCCTGAAAGAGAGCGGAGGGTTGGGATCTTGTGCAAAGGCGACAAAGCCGCACTCAACAGAACTCACTGCGTTATTTCACCATCATTCCGAACAGGCCAGTGAGTAACGACGGCTGTCATTAATTTTAAACAGTCCTGTACAAACCTGTACGCCGAGTATTTGGAGTGATCAGACACAGCAAACAGTTCATGAATAGAAACTGGTAATGGGGAATTTCTGATACAACAAGCGGATTGGTCCTAAATAAGGAGTAGTTGAATCAGCTCATGTTCACATCTGTGTTTCTTTCCGAGAATCTGTTTCTGGGACTTGGCTAGTTTTCCTTTACATCACGTTTGGAGAACTGGCCGAAATCGTTTGATCTAACCACAGTTTCCTCTTTGTAGTTATTGGCGGGTGGGTAGTGGGGGTGGGGGTGGGGGTGGGTAAACTTGTTAATAAGAAGAATTGGACGGAAGGACATTATATCATCAGTTTTGTTTTAAGAGAGATTAAAACCTTTTCCGCTATCAGCTATCAGAAAGGTTGTGTGGTTCTCTCTCTATAGTTAATGTTGGGAGAACCGAAATGTAAGCTGTCAGTGTGGCGTCCGGCTAACAAAACTGGCTTTTTAATTCTAATTCCGAATGAAGATTCTTGTCTTCAATCCCAGCAGTGCCCAAGCGCTGGATTACTCTGCAGTCGTGACTTCTTACTCGGGGCTTTAGGTGCTGTTTGAGATAACAGCAGTGAGAACCCAACCTGGTGTTAGAGAGTGGGACGATTTGCCTTTCTTCCTAAAGAGAGGAGTGCTGTACCAATGTTTCATTTGCTTCTATGTTATGTCTTGATTAATTGAAACTAATAGTTCCTGGTTTCTTCCCATCTTTAACCAGCATCCCAGAGAAACGTTCCAAGCGTTCATCACAATTACAAATAACGGGGTGGCTGGAACCGGTGCTCGCTCAGGCACCTGTCACTTAAATACTCTGCTGACATTATCCTACATACACACAAACATGCGCCCCTGCTTCCGCACGGCTTCTTAGTTTCTCCCTGGGAAAGAATGACTGAAGGTTACACTAAGGCTGACGGCAGTAGCGGGGCTGCAATCCGCAGCTACTGGAAAAAAAGACCGGTTTCTGCCGATTCAATTCACGTTAAACCCCGATCAGACTAGCCAGTGGGAAACGGGAACTTGTGAAGGTGTCGCATTGACATTGCCTGTGCATGCCTCCACACCAGTTTCCCCCTTGCACCGATGCCTTGCTTGACTTAATTCTTTACATAGTTTTGTTTAAAGATGCAACCCTACATTTTGGAATATCGGCGCATTTCTAGTCCTTGGGGCTTTTTGTGGACAATTGTGAAACACTCTTGCGGTGACACCGAAAAAGGGAAAAAGGACCTAGTGTCTGATAAAATTTACTCTGCAGTAAATGAGCGGAGCCGTGGGCACAGCTACATCTTCAACAGTCTCGCAACAACATGAAACATATTGTCAGGGTTTGTGAGAAGTACAAATTCTCCCAGATAACCGTAAGAATGGTGTATCATCTTTGACAGCTACTAAAACAAATCCTTAACAATAAAACATTCCATAGAAACCCGTCTTCAATGGAATGGAATCTTACGGCTAACCGTGCCTATTAATTTCTCAATCAAATGCCAGGTTTTAACTCTATTGAAGTTGATGTGTAATTGTGACTTTCGGTTCTGAAAGTGTTGGAATTTGGAGCCGTGTTTTTAAAGTAATCATAACGGAACAGGATCTCTTGCAGTGCTGGGAATCAACTGCGGGGTGTAGATAGCGGCCTGCTGTGTGTTGGTGAATCATCCCGTTAGCCCGCAGCCCTGAGCTGTCACAGCGTTTACCGCAATCACAGGACGATCGGACTCACAACGGGACAACATTGTCCCTCAGCCCTGACTCCGGCCAAACAGCGGATCCGTGTTTCTGCTACAGGCCGGCGGCACAGATGCGCAACTTCAATGAAATGGGTCGACACCGGGCAAAGTGGCGTGTCGCAGATCTCACATTCCTCACTTAAAAATAACTTAGCGAAATGACAAAAGACTGAACAACAATGTATGAACACTAAACAGTGGTCTAGTATTATCCCGCACCCGCTCCCCTCGAAATAAACTCGGCCAAACGCCAGCTTGGCCTCTTTTTTTACAAAACTTTTATAAAATAAAAACTGGCAACACGTGCACTGCGTGAAATCCTAAAGTTAGATCCGGAAAACGAGTTAAAAGTTCGCGTTTAAAATCAACATGATTAAGTATTGGTTACTTTCAAAAAAAAGAGAACACAAGCGATTTGGTCCTGCCATCGAGATTAACACGTCGCCTCGAAAACGGGATTTGGATAAAAACTGCACGCGAAAGATTAAACGTTTCTTTCAACAAAACGAAGCTTCAGATTTTGGGTGTGAGAGAAATGATCTCCCGCCATTCTTTTTTTTTAAGAAAAGAATCTACCGTTTGTGGAGCGAAGCTGCAGTCAAAAGGATGTTTTGGGGAAACCCGAGTGTATGCGTGCGTGTGTGTGTGTTTTTTTTTAAGGACTAACCAGAGTTGATCTCCATACACTGGCTTGAATCCACGTTGTCTGCAAGCTCCGAGTCCGGGTTTATACTGTCCACACTCAGTTCCATTGTCTTCTCGCCCCATTCCTGGATTTTTCTCTTTTTATTTGTCCCGATCAGCGCTTCCACCGAGAAGGCGTGAGCCCTTGAACTGAGGGCAGCTGCTGATCGCCTCCTTTCACTCATCGCCCGAAGAATGGTCCAAGAACCAGCAGATACCAAACTTTCCTTCAAACGCACGGAGCCTAGAGGTCGCGGGCCGGCGATAATGTTCGGTGGCGGGTTCCAAATTCAAAAACAAACTGGAAAGGATTGCCACAAGGTTTGGACTTCAGGCGTACAGTCACAACAGCAGTGCAGAGCTGGTCACACCTCTCAAAGTCCCAGTTAGCATGGTGCTGACTGAGTGAGAGCGCTCATTGAACTTAGTCCACTTTCTGCCTCTACTCTGTCATCCTCCCTAGTCTCCCCCAGCCCCCACCCCCTACCCCTGGCTGATTGATACAAACTTCTGCAGCGTTTTACTGCAGGGGGCGAGGTTTCAATGCCAATCAAACTCTCCCGTCCAATAGTCACACGGCCAGCAGCCAGTATCCAATGACACGCCAGCAGAATTCCAAGACAAACAACCGCAAGTTTGGACTCTTGGTCGCCAGCAGGCACCTTGATGCTCACCAGCGACTGCACAGTGCCCAGATTTAACCGTTTAGGAACCATGAGCGCCCTTCTCCCAGGTTTGTGGCTAATTGAAATGAAACTTTTCTGTCTCCCTGCTGTATGTCCCGTGCACTGTTTTAAAAATGATCAGGAATGTTGGCGGCTGCTGACAAATCCAGTAATAATAAAACCAATAGAAGCATTTTTCTTAAATTTCCTCGCGCATTTCAGACATCAGTAGACAGTGATATTGAATACCTGTATTCATTTGAAGGATTTCTCCGCATGTTCCACCAGTTCCGTCCCACCGCTACCAAGTGGTTAACTTTCATCTATGGTTCTCTTTCTCTTGCAATATTGCACTGGAACAGGGGAGCGGACTGGAAAGAGCTACAGCAAAATATTGCCTCAGACAGAAAGCAGAAACTTTTCTGCGTTCCAGAAATATTGAAGCAGAGCTGTTCAGTTTGCTGTACTTACTCGGCGGGATTTGTGGTTGCTGTCGGGATGAGTCCTGTACTGGTTACAGAAATGACCAAAAAAAATTAAAAGGTAAAACTAAAGGGAGAAACAGTCAAATCGACAAGCACCGTTCCATTGATTATTCTGTACTGTTAGAAATTTGCAATTTAGGTTTTTTTTTCAGTAGAGTCAGTTGTTGGTTGGCTGTAGATATTGAGAGCCATACTCGTTTTACTATTCACCATTTTTAATTCATGTAGCCATTACTGAAATCCAATGTGCTCTTGGGAGACTTATTGACATCAGTGGTTATATTTAACTATATCAAAGTAAATCTGGTTGTATTTAAAACCATGCGTTTAGCACCCTGGTGCTGGCTGCATGTGCCCATGGGAATTAGCATAAAGCAGATATTATGATTTTAAAATCTGCAAAAATAAACCCCAAAATGTTTTAAGATAACCTTCGTCGGGAATGTATTGTAACATGTAGAGATCAAGTCACAAATTACAGACTGCTCTGGAAATACACGCCACTCCCAATGGAATCTGTGCAGAGACAGGTTAATGGTTAAGATGTAGATCTCCCCATCCTACATACATACATACACTTACATGCGCGCACACTTGCATATACACAGAACTTCCGCGTACGCGCACACTTAAAACTACGCAGGCACGCACAAATTCTGAAAGCGCACACACACATACACACACTTACATTCACCCACACCAAAGTCTAAACGCCCACGCATACAATTCCTAAAAGATTCACACATGAATACCCGCAAATACACACACGTACGCAAAACACACTCATACATAGGCACACACAAAATACATAAGCACACACATACAGAGACGCAAAAGCATACACCAATGCATAAAACTACACAAACGCACAAAATTACACACATGCACATTCACATTCAGAAGTACACACAATGTGTAATCGCAGAACTTTCTCACTGATTTTAAACTTTCATTTATAAATATGTCTCCTGAAAGTGGAGAGGATGGTAATACCATTGCCCTTTACTTTTTACAATGTTATACAATGACGTAGATGAATCAATGAATCTCACTCGCTGTTATTCTTGCCGTGATTTAACTAGAGCACTTGTGTTAGGAAATAATTCAGAATAAGATCATAAACCGAGTTTCTCACTATTCAAGTCAACAATTTAAATCAAGACTAGAGGGGGATGCGTTAATTCCGTATGCGAATACCAGATCCATATATTTGCTTGTTACAATATAAAGTGTAATTCAGGTGCGCACATACCACATCATGAATATTTGAATAAAGCCTAGCAGAAACTATTAACATGCATTGGTCTATTCATTTCCGCACTGCCGTTATTCTTTCGCAAATTACAAGTTTAACATGTTCTGAATTCCAGTTAATATCCAGTAAATAATTTTCTTCCATCCTTACCGGCAAATTGGACGACTCCCACTCTTCCCACATCCAGGATCTTCCCCCACCTCCTCCCTCCCCATTCCACCGAAAATTGTTGGTGTTACTCTGCAAATATCTTACAGCGTACCGGGAATCAAGAAGAAAAAAAGTCTTAAGAGTACAGAAGGAAGTTATGCGTTCAGGAAGGGAACGTTTTCCCCTCTGTATATTTAACGAAGTACGCTGTGAGGCAAGTGTTTGTTTCCAATGCTGGCAACTTTTTCTGACTTCAAAATATTACATTTCAAGCCGCGCAACTTTTATTTTACTAAACTGCCTGCAAGGATAACGTGAATGTCTTTTAGTCTGTTTTCCATTACATTTTACTTATACATTGAGTTCAAGACGAAGAAATACCCCCGTGTTTGAATTTCTTAATATTGAAGAGCAGTACCGAGAGAGGCGTTAATACAGATGCTCTTGTGTCTTCCTTACATTAGCTATATTTTCAGGATAATTAGAAGGACCAGGAAACTAAACTACTTCAACCACGATTCTCTTTCTCATAGATTCAGACAGACAAATGTAATTTTTAAATCTGATTTAGGAATTTTAATGCTAACTCTTTCGAGACTTTTGATATGAAATACACTTAGAATAGACGAATACAACTGCCAGCGTTCATAAAGACAAGCCATAGAAATTGAGATACAATAAAGGCTAACCGAAGACCTGAAGGTATGGCGTTAGTTATTGTCAAAAACGCAAAAGTCGGATGGCAGTAAACCATGAGAGTATAATAGACTGATGTTGTGGTTATGAGTATATTTATAGTCTCGATTTGAAATTTCTCTCCATTAATGGTTGCAAATGTATCGGACGGTTTTACAATTCAGTACATCACATTCCGAAGTTGTTGGAAAGCAGTGCTGTCCATGTCTAACACATAGGTATGCTGTCCAAACTTGAATGCTCCTTGTATGTGTGCGTTTCAATGGCCGGCAAAGGATGACGTTTGTAGTATCAATTAATTAATGTAGAACTATTTAATGACATAAATATTTAGCCATTTCTTTACTTCTATTTTGTAATAAGAATTAGCTCAGTTTTAGTTGGTTGGTTAGCCATTATCAAACAACAGCTCACTCCCATTAGCATACTGTCAGAATTTTATCACAGATAATAGAGGTCGGTTGTCCACTATCTGTCTATCTTAAAGACATATCCTGATATGTGACTTTTTTTAACAGGAATTTTTTTAAGTGCTATGACGTATGATTTTAATATTTAATAATTAATTTATAGGGTATAGGCACTTCTGGTTAAGCCAGCATTTATTGCCCACGCGTAATTACTCTCACCTTCCTGAACTGCTATAAACCCTTGTCATGCGCGGACTCTCACAGTGGTATTAGGGAGTGAGTTCAAGGATTTTGACTCAACGACAGTGAAGGAAGGATGATATAGTTTCAATTCAGGATGATGTGTGGTTTGAAGAGGAACTTGCAGGTGATTGTGTTCACGTGTTTGTTGTCCTTGTCCTTCCAGGTGATAAATGCTGTGGATTTGGAAGATGCTATCTAAGGAGCCCCTCCTAAATTGTTGCTGTGCACCTTGTAGGTGGCACACACTGCTGCTATTGTTTGTAGGTAGTGAATGTTGAAGGCTGTGCGAGGGTATGTATCAAGTGGACTGCTTTGTCTTGGATATACTTAAGTTTCTTAAGTGTTGTCGAAGCTGCAGTCAACCAGGCAAGTGGACAGCATTCCAACACATTTCTGACTCGTGCCTTGTGAACGGTGAACAGACTTTGAAGAGTCAGGACGTAAGTTAATTGCCGCAGAATTTCCAGATTCTAACCTGCTTTTGTAATCACAGTATTTATAAGACTAGTCCAGTTCAGTTTCTAGTGAATGGTAACCCAGGACATTGCTGTTGGTGGATTCAGTAATAGTAAAGTGCCATTGAATGTTAAGAGCAACAGTTAGATTCTCACTTATCTGACACTTGTGTTGCGTGAATGTTACTTGCTATTAGTCACCCCAAGCCTTGATATTATCCCGGTTTTGCTGAATTTGAACATGGTCTGCTTCAGTATCTGAGGAGTCGCTAACGGTGTTGAAAATTGTACAATCATAAACGAAAATCCCACTTCTGACCTTACAATAGAGGGAAGGTCATCGATGCAGCAACTGAAGATATTTGAGCCTAGGACACTATCATGAGGATCTCCTGCAGTGATTTTGTGGAGCTGACATAATCGATCTCCAACAAGGACACCAATTTCCTTTGCGATAGGCATAACTCAAAACAACAGTTTCTCTGAATCCCATTGAATCAAGTTTAGGCAGCGCTCCTTGATGCCAGACACGGTGAAATGTTACCTTGAATGTAAGGGCACTCATTCTCATCTCACTTTTGTCCATGACTGGACATCGGTTGTTATGAGGTCAGAAGACAAGTGTACCTGAAAAAATCTAAACTGGACGTTAGTGAGCAGGTTATTGTTAAGTGAGTGTCCCTAACATACTTCGTGTTATTCGGAACAGAGAAAATTAGGCTAGGTTTACAGGACTTATATCTCCGAATTACCTCTGTTTCACCTCACGTGAAGTCACTATCAGTTAGTTCTGTGCCCCCGTCCCTCTAAATAACACATAGTAGATATTGCGGCGGAAATGATGGGATATTGCGAATAGCAAACAGTCACAACATTCAATAGGGATGGAGTGGTTAACAGATCACAGAATGAGTTGGCAATCACTGGGTATTTTTTGCATTGATGGTCTCCTGAATTTATTCTATTTATGCCGCAAAACTCTTGCAAGAACAGAAGATTGTCTTCACTTTAAAATAAAGTTGAAGAGTTTTGTTTTGTTTATGTGGGAGTGCTGTCACATCTGACGGTGTCAGTTATTAATGACAAGATATGGAGTTAATCCAGCCACTCTCGCCATGGCTACAAAGCTCGAAGGAATTCCTATTGACAGGAAGGTAACTGGTGTGAGGTGACACTGGACGCAAGGCCGCTTTCTGTGCATGGTGCCTGGCGCCAGGTAAAGTTGATTCAAAACAGTCATGGCTGAAGGTAGGAAAGTGGGATCTAGATGTGCGTCCAAATGCGATGAGCGCACCATCGTGTCAGATTTCCAACAGCCTTGCGTGATAAGCAATTATTTGGCCAGATAGTCTATCACATTCTGTTCGCATCCAAAGAAAGAAAGAGGGAAAGTGCGCCAATAAATGCCTCAACAAGGGCCTCCCATAGATCTTCACAAACATAGGCTACTTTTGCACTCAGTCATATTGCAATTAAATCAGCTACTTTGGGCAAAACTGGGCTCGTACGAACAGTTCATAAAGCCATTAATTAATTTTGATTTTCTGATGAAGGGTTCAGGCCCGAAACGTCAAGTTTTCCTGCTCCTATGATGCTGCTTGACCTGCTGTGTTCATCCAGCCCCATGCTTGTTATCTCGGATTCTCCAGCATCTGCAGTACCTTTTATCTCTGAATTAATTTTGATGCTGTCATTGATTGAAGGGGGAATATTAGCCTGGAAAGGTGCGTGGTCTTCAATTGTGCCACTTATTCATTACCGCTCTTCATACAATGCAAGACCAAAAACAAAATTGCTGGAGAGGCTCAGCATGTCAGGCAGTTCTGAGGAAGAGTCACCGGACCCGAACGTTAACTCTGTTTTTCTCCTTCACAGATGCTGCCAGACCTGCTGAGCCTTTCCAGCAATTCTGTTTCTGTTCCTGATTTACAGCATCCGCAGTTCTTTCGGTTTTCATACAATGCAAACTAGTTACAATATTAACTGCGCACCCATTTCTGTTGAGCTCGAAACCAGCCAGAGTATCTGCAGATACAGCCTATTCTGACTTTTAGTATCTAGAAGCATTGCATTAGACTCCAACCTCGTAGCTTTTTGTTTTCTCTCAGAAAACTTTTTATTCGTCGGAAACCACTTTATTTTCTGTCCTGTGTTTTGACAATGTTCGGGAGGAGATCATCAAACCAGCAGATAAAAAAATTACTGAGCCAACTTGCAGTCCAAATGATTGTTTTTAATAATTCACAGAAGCACAGGGTGCAGAAGGAGGCCGATGGTCCATCTTGTCTGTACTGGGTCTCCAAATAAATACCGTCCTTCCTACCCCTCCGCATTGTCGCTGTTATAAAATGTAAACAATCGTCTAATACGGCCTGCAATGCCTCGACCGAACCTGCTCCCCACTGTCTTCCAGGCAGTGAGTTTCAGACCTGATGCGCTCATGGCGTAACAAAGTTATTTTTCCGCTACATAGCATTTACTTCTTTCGAAAATCGCTTTCGGTCTGCTCCTTCGCGTTTTTGATCGGGTTCAACCAATGGGAACAGTTTCTCTCCGTCTCCTCTGTTCAGACCCTCGTGAATTGATCCTTCATAATTGGAAGAAGCATGAGCAAAGCAAATTCTCGCCACTTTTCTATTCATCACGTTTGCTGGCCTACAGCAACAAGGTGCCAGTTTACTTTGGGACTTGCAGATGTCAATTAAAATGTATCCTATATAAAAATCCTCTCGTCCCGGCGTTTTCCAATGAACGCTTTCCTGGTAGCGCGTGTTCCTGTTGGAAGTTATAAATTGTTTATTGCAGCTCCGGGTCAGTGAAAAGCCTCAGGCCTGGCATACAATGATCTGATTTCTATTTCTGATGATCGTTTTTAACTCACAGCAGTTGCAGAGTAAAGCTACTTGCTTGGGTGCATTTCAACATTGGCGAAGAACCGAGAGCGAAATACTGATTTTATAATTCAGTGTTTTAGAGAGAGAGAGGTTGGAATTGATGAAATCAAGGATGGGATTCTTTTAGTCAAGTTATATAGGCCAGACCGTTCTATCCAATCAAAGGGAATTTAAAGTCTTTGGCTCAGGTCAAAACGAGCAGAATTACTCAGCAAGTTTATTTGGAACTAAACGGTCCCCTCTCCCTCCCCCTCCTCTGGATAGAAAGTGGGCCAGGAAAATCCCGTTTCTCCAAACCTTGAAACTCTCTGAATGTACATTAACAGCAGCCCCCAGCCTCCGGGTGAAATGAATGACGCGCAGAAAGATCGAAGGAAATTACTGACACTCGTTCAGAAAAGTCTCAGTCTCAGTTTGGCTAGGAACCGCGATCTTAACCCGATTTATACCGGATATACCTGGATCTGGATTGGACTAACATCGCTGTATGTTTGTTGGAATGGTCATACCTCCCAAAGTCCGACTGCATCCTCGGATCGGGAATCTGGATACGGCTTTTTGAACAATGCTATGTGAGGATTTTCTTTTCCTCTGGAGGATTCCCGCTTGCTCAGACGCAGAATGAGTTCTGCACCAACAGAAACACACAAACAGTACAAACTGATCCTTCGTTTACAATCTCCGGGTATTCTCTCACCGGTTATCAAATTCAAACCATACACCTCTTACCTTTTTCTTTAATCTGCAGCCGAGTCAAAACGATAACCCAAAAGTACTGCAAACGCATTTTATCTTGGTAAATTCAACGGTTCTCTGTTTACAACGATGAACTCAGGACTTCAGTCATTAATATTTAGATTTTTGTTTACAAATGTTTCAGATACATTCAGCCTGATAACTAGCGTCGAAAGCTCAACCCTTGCTAATATTTTCCAGCGTTTTTTTTCCAACTTTAAAACTAATTGTCGACGCTGTCGTGATGCATTTATTTTGATCGCCCAATGCTCATGTTTGCCATTTACAGTGATCGTCAGTTTAATTCCCCGGAGAAACTTTGCCCCAGAAGAGAAAACTTATTTTCTGACGCACCAGTTCCTGCCTGATCAACAGAATCGTTGCAACTTTGCCTGCTGACGAACGCAGTTCACAGAAAATCCCCCTGACAGAACAGTCCCCACTGTATATATCGGTGTAAGTAGCTTCACTCCATGGCTGGGAACGATTACATCATTAACAGAGAGGCTTAAGGATCAGAAATCCGGCCAGCTCGTGAATTTCCACCCGTATATCAAAGGATTTTACGCACATTAATTAGATGGCTAACTAGGCTTTATTCGTACATTTTCGTTCTTTTAATACCTAACGTTTTTGAATTATTGAACATCAACTATTTTCACCGGGGTGCTTCAGCAGCTTTGCCTCATTTTGTTACACTTTGAAAATTCACTTGGGCTAGGTCGCAGCCATATTTTAAAAAATGCTCACGACGGTCAGAAATTGTATATATGTTTTTTTCTAAAAAAAAATCCACTCTTTATCTTTCAAAACTAGCAACGTGGACATTTTCCTATGGCTATATTTGTTTAAGCACATCTTTTATGAACGTCTAATTGTTCAGTAGAGTTGGCGAGCCTCCATACTAATGGGAATTACACAGTATAAATGTATTAGCTTATAACTTTCAACGATATTTTTTTAAAAAGCACATAACATATGCAGGATAGACGAGTTCCTAATCCCAGCTAATTTCTTTGAGTTTACATCCTCCGATGATTTTTTTCTATATTAACTAAACCATATGAAATAAAAGGAGAAATGAGAATTCCGCCCACAATTTATTTCAGATTTTCCCAGTCTTTAGCCAATACAGTCAGACAGATTCAGTGTTGCGGGCATATAAATACAATTGACAGTACTACAGGTATACTAAAGTAGTCTTCCATATTACATAAAGTCTCCATTATTATATACTCATTCAGCCTCCAACACTACAGCTATAGTCTCCAGAATTACAGGTATACTCAGCCTGTCTTTGTTAGTATAGTTATACTCAGTTTCCAGTATTACGATTATACTTAAATCTGTCTTTTCTATTGCAGATATATAATTACTGAAATCCTGAGACGGTCTCTAGTAAAGGAGACACTCTCGGCAAGTTGTTACAAATACACACAGACAATCCCATTGCTATGGTTATATTCAGGCAGCCTGTGGTATTACTGTATATCCATGCAGTTTCCATTGTTACAAGTTTGCTCATGCTGCCTGTAGTGTTATAAGTTGATGAAGGCAGGTAGCAATATTCCACATCTTATTACTGGTATAGCCACAGTCTGAGGCATTAAAAAGATACTATTTCAATTTCCATCTCCAAAGAAATAATTGATAATCCTATACCTCTGACTAAAATACACTAACCCACATTTATCTTTGTTGCATTTCATTTGCCAATTATTTGCCCATTCTGCAAGTTTATCGATCTCCTCCTGTAATTTGTTGAACTTCCTTCAATGCACACCATTCATTCCCACCCTAACATGTCAGTGTAATCTGTAACTTTGAAATTGTATTTGTGATTGCCAAGTCCTAATTGTTAATCTAAATTACGAACGGCTGTGGACCCAGCACCAATCATGACGAAAACACCACCTACCACCTTTTGCCACTCTGATTAGTTACCTCACTGTCCGTCTCTGCTTTTTGTCCTTAGGTCAGCTAACAATTCCTTCTGCCACGTGTCCACTCATTCCACATTCTGGAAACCTGTTCATTAGTCTATTGTGGAGGCAGCTTGTTAAAGGCATTTGGAAAATCTAACTAAATTACATCTGCTAATCATTGTCTACTGTCTTTGTTACCTCCTCAAAAAAAAATCAAAGTCAAAATTTCCATTTTGAAATTCAGGCTGGTTAATCATTTTTGTATTTCTAATTTCTAGGTGTCCTTCGAGTATTCTTTAAAAAATGGCTTTGAAAGAAGTCCATTACCACCTTTATCTACTCTTTCTGTCCAAGTCATATCAGGATAGTTGAAATCCCCAGGGATTTTTATTCTATGTTTTTCATTCAGTTTTTTTATTTTGTCTCTTTATTTCTTCATCGATGATATAGACTAAATTGACTCATTTGATTGATCCTTTATTTGCTTTTATGTCTATGTGGATTCTACTTTTGTTTTGCTGATAATTGTACCCATTTTTCCATCACCAATATGTTATCACAGATAAGTAGTCTAGTACACCTCACCATTTTCCTTTTTTCTTTCCTAAATAAGTTGCATTCTGTATTGTTTAATTCCCAGTCCTGATTCTAATGTAGCCATGGCTCAGGAAACCCTACTATTCTTGGTTCCTACCAATGAATGGTTGCTTCCAGTTCCTCAGTTATATTGCGAACATTGTGCACATTACTGTGCACACATTTAACTTAATACTCGTTAGGATTTCCTTTCTCCATCTTTAAACATCTCCATTCTTTGTCCTTTTTTTTAGATTCCTGCTGTATTTAGTCACTTGTCATCAATATCCTTTGCTTTATTCTTTCCAATGTTCTCCCTTTTTTCGTTTACAGCAAGGCTGTTCATATTTCTTGCAGATCCTTCGTCCCATTTTTACTATTTCCCCCCTCGTTTACCTTTTCCTCCAGGATATAAATTCAGGTGGAGAATGTTTCTGCTCTCAGAACTGATGGCAGCATCCCATGAAAAGGAACCCCTCTCTCCCATATCAGGCTGCTGGCCACATTCTGATTACCTCGACCGACTGTGCCTATGCCAATTTTCACGTGCTTTGGGCAATAATCCAGAAATTATTGCAATTGGATCAGAACCAGCAGCATAGGTACACCAAGTTTCCAGTAATGCAGGACCACAAAGGATTACCCAGTGTTGCAGGTAAATTCATCTACATCCGGTATTACAGCTATACGTACACAGTATCCATTATCAAAAGTACGCTCGGGTAGTTTCAGACTCCTGCGTTACACGTACGCTCCAATAGTGCCCGTATTATATACTCTTGGGTCATCTCCAGTGCTCCAGGTTAGTGTCCAGTCCCATGTATATTCAGGAATCCTTACATATGTACTCAGGCAGTTTCCAGTATTACAGGTGTACTCAGTCTCAAGTTGTTTTTACTTGTTGTCAGACAGTGTCCAGTCTTCCAGGAATGGTATTTTGGCTGCCCCTTGTCAGGGGTATTCACAGTCTGTCTCCTATTAATCCGGCGCTCCGATGGTTAATGCATCTAGAAATACCAGAGCCGGTGTACGGACCGAAATGATTAATATGCAGCTTGAAAGATTTTCATAACTAGTCCTGAAGGAGGGTCACTGAGTTTCTCCAGGAATTTCTGTTATTGTTTGTTTCAGATCTCTAGCGTTCTTTGTCTTATTTCGGAATTATTCTTGATTTCCCTAAAGGCTGTCTCAGAAATAAAAGAAAGTAGAATAAATTCATAACAGAATCAAAGCGGTCGAATCCTTTAAAATTCTCAATCACTCCTCGGGAAAGCAACATTTTTTTTTAATTCAGGGAAGTAAATAATTGCAATTACAAGATAAACTATTATTATTGTAATGTAATCGAATGAAACTTTTGTTTTGAATAAGACGGACTAGTTACAAATGCTGTACATTACTTTTCAGTAAAGCCCCTATGTGACTTTCTTTGGTTCCATTTCCACCGGCTAGGTTTGTAGGTCCCAGTTACTCTGAATGGCCTTCTCCACTGGGTATTTTCAGTGTGTTTTTGTCAAGTTTGTACACACTGATATATTAAACACGCTGTAGTGCCCTCTACTGGCAGAGTGGAGTCGCTCAGCACTAATTTTTTTTAAAAAGGAGCTGAAAGGGAAAGGGAAACTACAATGCAGTACTCGTTGATGCACTATAATCGGTTACATATATGTTTAGAAGATTCGGAGCTTCTGAATCCAAATGACAAATTTTGAAACTAAATTTAGTAAATCAGATAATCGGTGAGCTGAAAGCTGCTGGAATAAAAAGGGAACCAAAAACAGGTTCTTTAAAGCGCATTGATGTCTTTAGGGAAGGAAGTCTGCTACATGTACCCATTGCCAGATTTTCAGATAGATATTTAATGTTTTCACTTAAGGAATTTTATTTTGGCTCACTGCTAGAAAACAGAACAAGGGGGTGGGGGGAGAAATATCATTTAACCCAGGAGCAATGACTCCACCATCAGACCAAGCCAAACTTAGTAAGCAAGTTCCTACTGCCACTGCAAAAATATCTTAATTAAAAAGAGAATCAGTGCATTCTGAAGAAAAGGTACAACATGACCATCAGCAAGAATGATCTATCATCATTGTCAGAATTTAGATAAATGTAAGCTGCTGCGTTTTGGAAAGGCAAATCAGGGCAGGACTTATACACTTAGTGGTAGGGTCTCAGCGAGTGCTGCTGAACAGAGGCACCTTAGAGTGCAGATTCATAGTTCCTTGAAAGTGGTGTCACAGGTAGATCGGATAGGGAAGGCAGCGTTTGGTATGCTTGCCTTTATGGGTTAATGCATTGAGTATAGGAGTTGAGAGGTCATGTTGCAGCTGTACAGGACATTGATTAGGCCACTTTTGAAGTATTGCATGCATTTCTGGTCTCCCTGCTATAGGAAGGATGTTGTGAAATTTGAAAGGATTCAGAAAAGATTTACGAGGATGTTAACAGGGTTGGAGGGTTTGAGCTATACGGAGAGACTGAACAGGCTGGGGCTATTTTCCCTGGAGCGTGGGAGGCTAAGGGGTGACCTTATAGTGGTTTATAAAGTCATGAGGGTCATGGAGAGGGTAAATGGGGTGAGGGAGTCCAAAACTAGGTTAAAGGTGAGAGGGGAAAAATACAAAAGGGACCTAAGGGACAACTGTTTTACACAGAGGGTGGTGTGTGTATGGAATGAGCTGCCAGAGGAAGTGGTGGAGGCTGGTATGATTACAACATTTAAAGGCATTCAGAGGGGTATATGAATAGGAAGGGTTTAAAGGAATATGGGCCAAATGCTGGAAAACAGGACCAGATATATATCGGATATCTGGTTGGCGCACACGAGTTGGATCGAAGGGTCTGTTTCCATGCTTTATATCTCTATGACTCTATGACTTTAAATCATTTTTAAAAAGCAGCCAGTTAATCTCAGAATGTGCCTTCAACAGGAGATAAGGAAACCAGTGCAAGGGTTACCTACTTCACCTTTTCCTTGCCATCCTATTTTTATACTGATAAACATAGATATGGTTGGAATAATGTCTGCACAGTATTTATTAAGTCTTGTCTTATGAGAAGACAGTCATTATGGCATGTTGCATTATTAATTTGAATAGGGTTGAAAACAGGTGCAGCACCCAAAATGGGCCATGATCAGCAAAGGTACTGTATATCACAATATGTAATTTTATGGCTCCACTTCCAAAAAGCTAGAAGCCCAAATGAAAGTTTAATTGACAGTACATAAAAATATGGTCAGGGCTTAACAGCAAGCACATAATCATAGAGTCATAGAGCATGGAAACAGACCCGTGGGTCCAACAAGTCCATGCTGGACATAATCCTGAACTAAACTAGTCCCACCCACCTACTCCTGGCCGATATCCCTCCAAACCTTTTCTATTCACATACTTACCTAAGTGTCTTTTAAACATTGTAACTGTATCCACACCCACCACTTCCCAGGAAGTTCATTGTGAACTACCCTGAGTAAAAAAACTGCCCATCATGTCTTTTTTAAAATCTCTTTCCTCCCACCTTAATACTATGCTGACTAGTCATGAAATTCCCATATTCTAGGGAAGAGACACCCACCAATAACTCTATCTATACCCCACATGATTTTATAAAACTCTATAAGGTTACCTCTCAACCTTCTATGCTTCAGTGATAAATGTCCCAGCCTATCCAACCTTTCTTTATAACTCAAATCATTCATACCCAGCAACATCCTGGTAAATCTCTTCTGAACCCTTTCTGGCTTAATAATATCCACTAAACTAGGAAAAGCTACACCACAGGTTATTGGGTTTGAAGTGTTTGCAAGCAAGTGTTAATTACGTTCAAGATGGAAGGCAGAGAGTTGGGAGTAAAGGGTAGATATTCAGAATGGGTGGAAAGTAGTGCACCACTTAGATCAGTGTGAGACCACTGCTGTGCACAATTTCCATAAACAATTTGGACTTTGGAATAAAGAAACACAACCTTTACATTTGAAATTCTACTAAAAAGTGGGTTGGTGATTGGGAGAGTATGATCAATGTCAAGGATTGCAATAAATTATTGGGGAACATTAGTAAATTTGCAGAATATGTAAGTAATTAACGAATGAAGTTCAACAAAGAGGTAGTACATTTTGATGGTTAAAAAGGGAGGTAATATATTAATTGGAAAGTAGTATGGGATAATAAACGGGATCTCAAGTGCAAATACACTAATCGCTAAAAATCACTCTAAAGTTTAACATAGCCATATAATAAACAAATAATGCACTCACTTCCATATAGAAAGAATTAAACATAGGGAAGTTATGACACACTTGTATCAAACCTTGGTTAGATTGCCCCCAGAATACTGGGTATAGTTCTGGTCACCATATTATGAAAAGAATATAGAAACACTGGAGAAGATTTAGAAGGAAATACCCAAAATGTGAGGTAATACAAATAAGGGAAGGGTGAACAGGATGAGGTTCTTTTGTCTTGAAAAAAAAAGTTCTTTGAAATTATGAAAGGGAGAATTCAATTTGGAGTTCAGCAGGAACATTTTTTTGAAGTAATGTGTGAGAAAGTGAAATTCACTACCTGAATGGAGGAGAAGCTAGATAAACAAATGTGGGAGCAGTGAATTTACAGTTATAATCATATATTTAGATAAGGAAAGATGGATACTGACTCAAGTAGATATTAAATGGACTGGCTTGATCAAATATCCTATGTATTCTTTTTTATTCTACAAAGGTCCCCATCATTAGAGAAATAATTACTGGCAATTGCCAGCAACTTCAATTCACACTTTGTAATGTGTTTTGAGCCCACTGGACACAAAAGAAACATATGGATTTGTTTGAGGTCTGTGCGAAATCTGCACAAGTAAGGCACTTTCCAGCACAGAGGTAACAGACATCCAGCTGACAAGGCAGAAAATTGTCTAAAATAGAACAAAGAAATGTGCATACTGGAAATCTGAAACAAAACAGAAATTGCTGGAGAAACATAGCATGTCTGGAAGCATCTGTGGAAAGAAATCAGAGTTCATGTTTCAGGTGCAGTGAGCCTTCTCAGAACTGCGTTTCTGTTCTTCCAGCCAAAGTGGTCAAGTTGCGACTTTCACATACTATGCTCCAGCTGCGACACTTTTTCCCCATTCAAAGCCTAAGTATGTGTCTTTGTGGACACATTTAATCCTTTTCACTACATACTTTTCTACTGATTATTGTTTTATCAGTAGACTTAGCTAAATCACCTGCTGTTCCTTCATCCAAGTCACTAAAAAAGCTCAGAAGTTGTTGAGACCCCAGAAATGATCTCTGTGGCACTCTATTGCGGATTGACAATATGAACCTGAAAATGAACCATTTATCCTGATTATGTTTCCTGTTCATTAGCCAATCCACTTTCTGCATTAATTTTTAATGATGGCACCATGGATTCTTATCTTATGCAGTAACCATTTATGTGGAATCTTGACAAACATCTGTTGGAAATCCAAATAAATAAACCTACTGGCTCAGTTTATTCACATTGCTTGTTAGGTCCTCAAAGAACACCAGCAAATTTGTCAAACACAACTTTCCTTTCACGAAAGTCTAATGGCACTGCTTGAGTGTGTTATGATTTTCTAAATGTCATACTAATACCTCCTTAATAATGGATTCTAGTATTTTCCCAATGAAGAATGACAGACTAATTGGCCTGCAATTTCCTGCTTTCTTCTCCCTCCTTTTGACAAAAGTGGCATTACATTTGCAGTTTTCCAATCTGATGGAAGCTTTCTAGAATCCCAGGAACTTTGGAAGATTACAATACATCAATAATCTTTGTAGCCACTTCCTTCAAGAGCCCAAGATGCAGGTCATTAGGTCCCAAAGACTTATTAATGTTAATCTGAAAACAAAATGTTAGGAAAATTATTCTGTAGTGATTGATTATTTTGATTTGGTTTGATTTTATTTATTGCATCACATGCACCTAAGTACAGTGAAAAGATTTGTTCTGCAAGCAATACTGGCAGATCATAGCAAACAAGGACATACAGATCATGGTTTGCCTAGACAGAGTGAGGCATACAATGTTACGGCTGCACAGGCTGTGTGCAAAGTGAGATTAACATTAGCTAGATCAACATTATTTATAGTCAGAGAGGTCAATTCAGCAGTCTAAGAATGGCAGGGAAGAAGCTGTTCTTGAACCTGTTGGTGCATGTGTTCAATTTTCTGTATCTTCTGTCTGATGGAAGAGGTTGGAAGAGAGCATTACCAGGGTGGGACGGGTCTTTCATGATGTTGGCAGCCTTCCTGCAGCAACAAGAAATGTAAATGGAGTCCATGGATGGGAGGTTGATTTCTATGATTGTCTGGGCTGTGCACACAACCTTCTGTAGCTTATTGTGGTCAGAGTAGTTGCTGTACCAAGCTGTTATGCACCTCGATAGAATGATTTCTATGGTACATCTGTAAAAGTTAGTGAGGATCCTTACAGATATGTTGAATTTCCTAAGCCACCTGAGGAAGAAGAGGCGTTGTTGTGCTTCTTGACCACTGCATCTACGTGGGAGGCCCAAGACAGATTGTTGGTTATCTTCACTCCGAGGAACTAGACACTCTCGACCTTCTCCACCTCAGCTCTGTTGACGTAGATGGGGATGTGTCCTCCCTTCTTCCTGAAGTCAATGATCAGTTCTTTTGCTTTGCAGACATTGAGTGAGGCTGTCATCATTGCACCACCATTGTTTCATGTCTTTTGGTTTTCTGCTATTCTTGAGATACTTTGAGCTTTCAGAAGTCAGATACAAAATATTTTTTCAAGGTCTCTGCAACTTCCTTGTTTCCCACTACTAATTCTTCAGGCTCACTCTCTGAGGAACCAATCCTTGATTTAGATACAGTCTTCTTTTTCAAATACATGCAAAAGCTTTTACTGTCTGCTTTTACATATTTTTGCTAGAGGAACTTCTTAGGGAACCATTCTCAGTTTAACCTTCCTCTTTGAGCTGGGTACAGTTTTGTCAAATATTGCATAATACTTACCATATGTAAATTGTATGAAGATATAAAGCATTAGTAAAGTTGGTTATTTTCTCAAATGACATTACCAAATGATTTGGAAAGTATATTCTACATAACATCAAGTCACTCAGCATTTGTAAAGAAAATACAGGCTGAGACACTTTGGAATGTACTGCTTCAGAGTGAACCTATTAATTGCATATTTCCCAATATTTTCTGATTATATTTCAGAACCCCTACATTTATTAATTTACTTCATAATTTAATCTGATACTTACTAATATTAAATAATGTTTTTTTCATTACTGCAAGGACTCAAAGCATGAGCATAACCTGTCACATACAAATCTCAGTGTTAATTATACCCCTAAACAGCAATACTCTGAAAAAAAAAGCTCTAATGTGATCTTTGAAAGGTAAGAGGGAAGGTAGAAAAGACTTTAAAAAGGACAAATGGTGTTTTGAGCTATTTACACCATAATATCGAACATTAAAACAAAGAAATTATGTTTACTGTGCACAGAATAGTGGTGAGACCACAGTTGAACTGCTGCCTGCAGCATAAATGGGACCCCCCACCATGTAGGAAGGATATGGGAGGAGCACTGAGAACATTCATTAAAATGATACGTTAAATGAAAGAGTAATATTGTGAAGAAGTGTTTTTTAAATCTAAATTTCAAATGTAACAGAGGGGGTTTGCAAAGTTTGCTTATGAGATCACAAAAAGTAATTGACTGTTTTCATGGGATCTTGCATCATTAGCAAAGGAATCCTAGCTTGAGACAGCCACCAGAAGAACCAAAGTGGAAGCTAGAAGAATGTTCTTCTACAAAGAGGATTGATAGAATATGGAATGCTTTATATGGCAAGTAGCCCTTGAGGTAGAAACTATATCATTTAAAAGGAAATTGGATAAATACTTGAAAAGGAAGAATATTAAAGGATAGAGAAATGGGAGGGAAATTAGATTAGACAGCTCCAGATGCGTAGCTTGGATCGACCTATGCACAATGGGCCGAACAACCCCCTGCTGCGCTGTTCATTCTGCAATATGAGAGCATTTCATACAAGTTTAAAACCAGTAATAGCACCATAACTTATTGCAATATTACTGTGACAAAATTAATAGATCTTGGTATAACTTCTGGGTCAGTACTACAGCTTAAATTCTATCTGCACACTGACTCGAATTTTAACAGCTAGCTAAAACTAAACTCAAATTGGGCAGCTCTGACATAATGTTGTAAAGATTACTGTGTTTGCTCTGTTAACAGGCTTTAAGGAAGTCCAAGCCACAATTGTTAAATACATTTATAGATTTTGAGATTGGGGCATCTCACTTACAATTCATTTTGGAATCTTAATGACTTCAAGTAGTCCTCGATTAACACAGTTATGAAAATCACCGCAATAAGTGGAACTGCATTATTCAAAACATATATTCCCATAGAAACCCATGTAAGTGTTTGGATTATGGTTCCAGAATGTCAAACAAGAACAGAATACAAGCACAAAGTTAAGAGAATACACCCAAATAGGCATGAAATTATGGAAAAAAAAATATTTTAACATGCCTTGCCTCATATATAAGATTGCCTATCTGGAGATGGAAGGCTGTGAATCTTCATTCAATTCATCTACTGCTTCAAAACTTGAAGTTTGAGGATCATCAGACTGCTCTTTTGTTTAGAGGCAGAGGGTTGACTGTCCTTAGGGACATTTTGAAAAATGCATCCAGCTATAATTGAGGCTGGCAATGATCAAAATGAGCTGAACAAACAGGACGTGCCCAGGAATGCCCAGTTTTGGCATGCAGTTATTTCTCCACATGGCTGGGAGTTGGGCAAGAACCACACAATTGCAAATCAGGCATGTATTATTGGAATCATGCAAAATAAAGTAAAAACCATGTTCTGGTAAAAGCATATTTATCAAACATAGAGTCATAGTGTGATATGGTACAGAAACAATCAGTCTATGCTGACCATAATCCCAAACTAAACTAATCCCACCTGCCTGCTCCTGGCCCTTATCCCTCTATCCAAGAGTCTTTTAAATATTGTAATTGTACCCACATTCACCACTTCCTCAGGAAGTACATTCCACGTGCGGACCATCTTCTGTGTAAAAAATTTGCCCCCATGTCTTTTTTTAAATCTCTCCTTTCACCTTAAAAATGTGCCCCTAGTCTTGAAATCCCCCCTCCTAGGGAAAGACAACTACCATTACCTCTATCTATACCGCTCATTAGTTTATAAACTTCCATCAGTTTGCCTCACAATCTCCTGCACTCCAGTGAAAAAAATCCCAGCCTATCAAGCCTTTCTTTATACCTCAAACCTTCCATACCTGGCAAATCTCTTCTGAGCCCTCTCCATCTTGATAATATCTTTCCTATAACTGGGCGACCAAAACTGGACACACTGTTCCAGAAGAGGCCTCACCAATGTCCTGTACAACCTCAATATGACTTCCCAACTCCTTTACTCAAAGGACTGAGTAATGAAGTCAAGCGTGCCAAATACCTTTTTAACCACCCTGTCTATATGTGATGCAAACTTCAAAGAATTGTGTAATTGCACCCCTAGGTCCCTCTCTTCTATAACACTACCCAAGGTTCTACCGTTAATTGTCTAAGCCCTACCCTGGATAAGCTATATTAAAAAAACATTATTAAGAGATTTATACTTTAGAATCAAGCTGTATTTAATGGAATGTAATGAATAAATACAAGCAGGGTGTATGATGTGTGGCTGACCTTAACCCATCAGATTTCCACATGTGCCCAAGTTAAAATATAGTTCATTAAATCCAAAGACGTCCTTAACAGCGTGTTAAAAATATCAGATCAATCATGAGCTTCTGCAAAAGTCCAGTGAGTCAGTTCTTTAAAACTACAAAGAAACAACTGGTGGCAGTTTGAAAAGCATAAACAACTTGAAATTCCTGGATGAAAAGCATTGCGTATTTTAATGTTGTCTATGGAAGTTGAGTTTGGCTTACATATGCACAGCTGGAATTGCAATGGAGCTATCCTGATCTCCCATCAGAAATTCAATGGAAAATTGAGGAAACCTTGAGAAAAATGGCAGATACATTTCCATCATTGTTGGGCATTATTGATACACTGGAACAGTATGGTTGGAGAAATGACAAATTCTGCTACATAGGTGTTTTGCATCACGGGAAGATGTTGATAGGGCCAACAGTTGTTGTTGAGTTTTGTGGGATCATGTCCAAAGAAACAGACAATCGAGATCAGTGAGTGTCAAAAATAGCTTCTTTATTGTACGTTCACAGCAGGACAATGTGAGGCGAAAATAGAATCCAAAATCATAGCTCAAAAGTAGCCTCTTTCATACATAGTTTGTGTATACATCAACATTCTAACACTTGAGTGCTAATTAGTGGCAATCGTACAGAAATCAGTCCTGCAGGAAATCAGAGGTGGTTTAAACACTTGCCAAGTGTTGGTGGTTATTCTAATGAGATTAGAGTGGCTGTCTGGTTTGTCCTTGCATAATTCAAAAGGCATTAGCCCTGTTATCTCCAAAGTTAAAATGTTGGCAAAAATGTATCTGTGTGCTAAATAAAAATTTGGATTTCTATTAGTCGTGGATTTCTATGACTTTTGCTTACTATCACCTATTCATTCAGTTTCACAGTCGCTTCTGTCTCTGAGTTCTGTTTACTACCACTCATTCATTCATTCAGTTTCACAGTCGCGTCTGTTATAGTAGCGCTCTCAGTTTCATTCATACTTTCATGAATTCAAAGTCCTGCGGTGCTGGTCATAGCGTTGTTAGTATTATAGGTAGGTTAAAGTTTGCTTACATACATGACATTGAATAAAAACCTAAGGCAGGATAAATCCTGTCACCTACAAATTATAACATGCTTAATCTAATACCCGTCACAATACAATAAAGTGCAAAAAAGTGACAATTTGCTTTTAAAGAAGAGATCTAATCCAATTATTATCTTTGAATGATTCTTGGAGCCACACTGGCTGGAAAGGGGTTTAGAGTAAGGGGTTTGGGGATCCCACCTATTCAAGGCTGGGTTTTCATGAGAAAAGCACTACTTTTGGTATGGAGGTCTAAAGATGTTTTATCTGGTGATATTTATGCAGCCTTGTTAAATGAAGCCATGTACACAGCACGTTATGCATCACTGCACCTTTGAGTGGAATGTAACCTGTTATGGTAATACACTTTTGAGTCAGTTTGAATGGGGCAGTTAGTACACATAAGTCTGATTAATATTACATGTGATCGTGAACAGTGCTACATACAATCACGAATAATTATTAATAGATATGAATTACGATATATCCTCATACCCTTACTACTGGAATCTACTATTGGCAACTCTGCAAGTAAGAACATTGGAGGCCAAAGACTTTCTACCACTTGGCCTTTAAGGATAAAAATAATTGGAATACCTTCAGCCTTGACTCTTGTGTTCACATGTTAGGCTTCACCATGATAGCTGATGGGAATGTTCACGGTTTCCCCCTCACTTGTTAGTTTCTTGGGCATCTACCAGCATTCTCAAACAAGACTGGTAAGGATAAAGAACTCAGCTCTCATTGGTTGATTGCTGTACAACTGAAGTGAAAAATCATCCATTATCTGAAGCACAGGAGTAATGTCAGTGCAGACCAAAGTAAGCAAAAGATTAGACGTAATGTTGGGCAGGCACATATAAACCATTCTGAAAGTAGCTTTATTTGAGTTTAGGCACACCTTTGTGGTTATCTCGAAGTCCATTCTCAATACATCACTAATGGAAAGAAACATCATTAGTATCCCATCCACCACCGTACAGTCCACACATAATTACCAGAGGGAAGGCTGATATGTTCGCAAGAATTTATTGTGAAAAGCATCTCGTGGAAAATCATACTAGGCCTCCTCTCAATATCCATAGTCATTCTTGTACAAAATACTATGACAACCATTATTCAACATAAAATTGCATCAACCTGAAAAGTCACCAATCTAACATGCAATTATGGTTGTGGTTAGCTATCTCCAAGAAAGCACGTTGTGCTGTTATTGCATTGTGTGTGGTCCGTAAAGCAATAGCAATTAAAGTGATGGCACAAGACAATGGTTGTAACACTCCATGATCCATTAAGCAATGTAATTTTGGAATGCTTACAAAATGAACTACTTTAAAACGGTACACATAAAACAAAAGCAGTCATGTAAAAATGCCTGTGGTACAAGTACTTCTTCACACGAGTTCCACCTCCATAAGGACAAGATGATTCATGGAAAAGATCTCAGATATTACAAGCTACACATATGTGCCTGCTGATGTGGTTTCTGGATCAGTGATTATACTTGCACTTACTTTTAAACCAGATGTGATTTCAATCAGAACAATTTCATTTGAATCACTTGAAGTGATAAGTATATACAAGTTTATTACTTTTTCCTCTGGAGGTATATAAATCAATGAAACAAATGAAAGAAAGGACAAGAAGTGATTTCTGATAACCAACAACTCTCAAGTTTACTGGACTAGGTGGTTTATCTGCATCCTTGTGTAACTGTACTAGCTTACTTTGCAAAACAACCATGTTTAAATAATTATATGTACAATGTATCCCAAAGATTTACCATGGACCATCCAGCATCTGAACATTTTGCAACTGGTGTTTTGCTAATCTGTAGTTTGGTTGGAACACATTGAAGTTGGAATTTAATGATATGAAATTGTAATGACTTTGGCAGTAGCTCTCATGCAGCTTTTTCCACAGTTTCTATTAATACATAGTTGAGAAAGTTGTTTGTTTTCAGAGCTGGGCAGAAATATGGTGCAATTATAAAATAAGTTATAGTATTTACCATACCACAGATCATCTTGGTTTGTGAAGCCAACTTGGCTAATGTTGAAAAATTAAAGTTCAAAGTGAACCATCTGCATCGTGTTGGCTTTCTAAACTGGAATTCACTAGCCAACTTGGATAAATAGTCACGGAAAATATTAGATGTAAAGAATTCAGCAGAAATAGACAAAATCAGCAGCTACTCCAAAATGCCACACACCAGACCGACAACAGAAACAAATACTATGGAACCTTTGGTATCATGACACAGCAAACAAAGCTCATTAAGCTTGCATAAATGGTAAGTGCTCACCAGCTATAGGAGTTGTGAGATGAATAGGAGGCTTACATATTTAATATACAGGAAAATCGAACAGTGACTGGTCTTGAGTAGAATTAGACAGCAGTTATTCTCAATTCACTTTTCTGGCATCATGGATTACTCATGGGCATGCATTAAAAAAAGGTTTACATTTACACAACATCCATCACAACCCCAGGTTCTCCCAAACACTTAGCAATGACCACATTTCAAAAGTAATGCGCTAAACATCATCAAGGGAACACAGGGCAAGTATATTTTCCAAAGTTCCCATTAATATATGTGTATTAGAAGTTCCAATTGCAAATAAAACTTGTCCTCATTTAAATTTATCCACAAGTGATAAACAAGCACAAAGGTGTCCTGATAGCATGAGATCAATAATTTTACCATTTTTCAAATACATGTACTGCTGAGCATTCCATTTTCTTGCCAGTAAGAGATCAATTGAGTTTAACACTTCAGTCCTTAAATACACTGCATAGCAGAGATGCAATGATCAGAAACCAGAAAAATCACAACTTTTAAGTCTACATCTCAACTGTACAGATGGTACAATAGGCCTCACACCCAGCAATCAAAAGAAGAGTAGAGAGGTAAAAGAGAACAGGAGAAAAATAATCAGTTAGGTTTACCTGATCTTGATCAATATTTAAAAAAGGACATTAGATGAGGACAGCATTGGACCATGCTGATTTAATCCTCTTCCTCCTTTAACAGAGAAGGCTGAATTCAAATTTTAGGTTCATCTATAAAGGTATAGCAGATCATCCATGAATAGTATTCCAGCACAGTTGGGGAGATCATTTAAGAATAAAACACATTTTTAATTCTGCTGCATGAGATTTGCCTTTCCTAACACAAAATAGCTAATTTATAACAAGTTCACAGTCTTTCTGTTTACTATCTCCTGTTTGATTAGGCTCCTTGGACTATTTATGAGAACACATGCTACAGGCTACTCATGCTTTCACTTTAATCAACAGAGAAATTAGGCCAGTATTGGACATAATGTAGTATCTAAAACATATCACAGGCGTGTTAATGATACATGTAAGTATTTGGATTTTACTGGTTTTCATTCCAAATACCACTTCTGTTTTTCAATGAAAATGTGCACATTTAGCAACAATAATTATTTATTTTGCTGACAAAGTGGAAATGGTCTTCAGAGAAATGTTAAATTTTCATAATGATTTTCCAATTATTTTAGGTTCATCTCTCTTTCCATCTGAGGGCAGGCAATTTACTCTCATCCCCTGTGGGTTTCAGTTGGCAGGCAGGAAGTATAAAGGAGTATTCCAGGGTATATTCCTCAAAATTTCCTTTTCTCCGTGCCAAGGCTCAGATGCACATCACCTCCCAGTGTCACAGTAAACCAAGGAAATGCAGGCAAATTAATCACAAGCTGCATTCTCTACGCAAAAGGTTCAGAGACATTACTTAACCAATGCGGTGGCAAAACCTTTCTCCTCTTGAAATCTGGGAGCAAATCCAAACTCGATAAAATGAAAACTTTTCATCCCTGACATAGGAAGTAGCAGGCACAGCATTTAGGCCATTATATTTTTCATTGGGACATCAGTTCTAATCCAATTAGGCGACAGAAAATGCAGAGTGCAGGGAAGAGTGCAATTATCCACTATGACAGGAAGAATGGAAAAAGCAATTTTTAGTACTTAGAGGATTTGGGGTCCTCACAAATAAGTCACAAAAATACATCAATGCAACATGCACCAATTATAAATTATATCGTACATTAGCCTTTATCACAAGGGGGCTGCTATGCAAGAGCAAGTAAATCTTGCTGTAATATATGAAGCTTTGGAGACATCACAGCTGGAGCACTGTATACTGTTTTGTCTCCTTGTCCAAGGAAGGCAACAGATGACTTACAGTGGGTGCAACAAAGATTCACAAAGGTTGTTTCTTGAGTTGAAAGGGCTGTTGTATGAGGAAATACTGATTGGAGTGAGCCTATGTTCTCTAGAGTTCAGAAGAATGAGAAGCAATCTCATTGAAACATATACAATGCTTGGAAGGTTTGAGAGGGTAGATGTTGAGAAACTGCTTCCTCTGGCAGAAGAGTCTCAAATATGTGGTCACAATCTCAATATAAAGTTTATAAAAAGTTATCATTGTAATTTTATATCTCAAAGTCAAGGGTATGGATACTAAACTGTTAACCATAATTAAGACTAAGAATAATAGATTAACCATAGTAGTAGATTTTTGGATATTAAACAAATCTGAGGACAAAGGAATTTATGGAAGAGGGATACATAGGGGAGCAGAAATTGATGTTCAGCCATGATCTTACCAAATGGTAGAGTAGGCATGATGGCCGAGTGGCCAGTCCTGCCTCTACTTCTCATAATGCAGTACGTTTATAATTATTTCATTGTTATAGACATTTCATTTTCTTTGGGAACTGGCTTGAATCTAGGTTGGCTGTGATAAGCCATGTTCAAAATTTTATTTTCACTTCTAATTAGTATGCTTTTGGGCAAACCCCTTGTTTTCCACTCTACCCATGGTATTCTTCTCTGTATTCAGTATTTTTATAAGACATACAAATAAATTATGATTTCAGAATTATACCAGTCATGATCAACAGGTGCTTCTACACTTAGTAAATAGTAACTAATACAGATCTTAAATATGCATGTACCATAAATAATACAGACCACCCTTTATGTAGGTCATGACTGAATTGAAGCCCTGAGGAAGAGTCAAATAGATTTTATCAAAATGTTAACATATCCCAGTAACTACAGGTCATTATTGATATAGGGTTAACTGAAACCAACCAGTTTCCGGATTTCATGGTAGATGGGGCTTGCTAATTCTTTGGCTTTTTCAGCTCCACAGTTTAAGACGTGCTCCAAGAAGCCTTTCTCAGCTGTAAGTCTCTCAATTTCATTCTTAATTGGTGCAAATTTCTCAATGACGGCTTCAGCCACCACATATTTGTAGCGTGCAGTGTCCAATCCTTTGCTTTGATGCACTACTTCCTCAACTGTGAGTCCGGTCACTGCTGCATGCATTGTTACCAGATTTGATACTCCTGGGCGTGTCTCTGGGTCATACGTCACTTCAGAGGTGAAGTCTGTTACTGCTTTGCGAAACTTCAATCGTATATCCTCTGGTGAATCTGTGATACTCACAGTTGCTAACTTTTGAGGGTCTGACTTTGACATCTTTGCAATAGGGTTTCTCAGTGATTTAATTTTTTTGGTTTCACCTGCAAAGAAAGGAGGAATCATGGAAAATTGCTCATTAGTAAAGTAATATTCAAATACAAAGCAATATTGAGCTTGCAAACTTTCTCTTTCACAAACAGAAACCGGGCCTGAACTTGTTCCACTTCAACACTTAACTGACAGAACCAATTCTATTCATTTCCCATCAGTAACTTCAAGCCCTAGTGAAAATTTCAATGCCTTGCACTATCCAGAACCAAACTACAATGTCACATCTGGCCTGTCATTAATATAGCCTCCCTCATTAATTTTAGCATGGTCTTTGACACCTCTTCAATTCCACTGCTCCTAAAATCGTCACAATCTTGAAGTTTGCTTTTTCCAGCATTATATTCCATCAAGTCTAGCATTATTTGCCATCTCATTCTTACTCATCTCCAATGATTTTCTCACTGACTGTTCTCTCATTTTGAAATGCCATCTCTGCTATGTTATGCACTTCTCCACTACATTCAGCAGTCATCACCAAAATCACCAAACATTATGCACACACATTCAAATTCTCCTTTTAAACATCTACGTCTTGCAACCTTCATATCATTTTCTAATTACTTCTCAAAATCCAGTTTTTTGATCATCTCTCTTAGCTGGTTTTCTACTTACTGCCTGAATAATTGCAATCTCCTGTATAACACATGCCCAAAGTGTTTAAAAAAAGGCACTACAATAGTTGTTAATGCACTCACTCAGAATAGCTTTTGGTACAGGAAAAAAATAGCCGTAATGGTTGTTGAAAATTCGGGCTACATCCTGTGCCAACTCCAGATGTTGTATCTGATCCTCTCCGACAGGGACATGGGTTGACCTTATTGGACATAAGTAGAATCAATTGAAATGAGATCTTTCCAAAAGAACAACACAGTTAACATTTCAAAGAGAGATCTAATAGTAAGCCCCTTGGTCACCCCATTATACATAATGCTTGCCTGAAGCACAGCATCTCTGCAGGGAAGTCTCTTCATAAGCAAATCAGGTTCCAGCAGAGTTCATGCTCCTCCAACAAATGACAAGCTTCAAGGAGGCAATCACTTCATACTTAGTGCTCAATGGAGACATTGAAATATGGCTCACACTTTGAAGTGGTTTGAACATCTCACTGGTAACATCAGGCTGGCAGTGCACATCCTCCGCTGACTTCATGTCCCATCCAGGCAGAAATCTAAAATTACTCCTGCAAACAGCCCTGAAGGTCACTCATGCCATGATGGTGCAAAAGTTTTTGGCGTTGCACATCAGTTCGTTAAAATTGCAGAATAATTTTGATTATTAATCTGTCTGAACTTCTGCTGAAAGTGGTATGATATTATCTACGAGTAGTCTCACACTAGGTCAATTTGATACTGAATTATTTGCAATTTCAGTGTGGAGAGAAATCTGGTTTATGAAGTGACCATTGGTTCTCCTAGGTTTCTGAGTCTATTTTTTTGAAGCTATCCCAAGTTAACTTAAACAGTTACAGTCTAGAGACTTAGCTCCCTAAATTCTCTAAACATTCAACTGCCTGGCTTTGAAGAAGAATCTCTTAGTACGCAGATACACTGAATCTGCCCAGGACAGATCTCTATCTGGAAAGTATAGATGAGACACTGTCTTGATAGAACCAACATCACAGACTACTAAGCTCAGGGGAATGGCACAGATCTCATCACACTATTTCAAAGAGCAGCAACGGATGTATCCCCGGTGTCCTGGTCAATACTTATCTCTCAATCACAAAATGAGATGGCTTGATCATTATCACACTGCTGTTTGCACAAGCCTGTTATGTATAAATTGCATGTTGAATTTCCCACATCACAACAGTGACCATACTTCCAAAGTGTTTCAACCGACCTGAAATTTCCTTGGGACATCCTGTGCTTATAGAAAGATGCTATACAAATGCAAGCTTTTCATTTCTTTTAAATTATTCAGAGATAGGGAGCTGTAGTATGAGTCATAATTACACGTGCCCTTGGAAATTGATGGAGCTAACATTGTTTAATTCAGGCACATAGAGTTATTTACAGCTAATGACCAGCTGTGGTTTAGGTGCTTAAATTGGTAGAATTAAATTGTCCAAAGTTGATAAATAGACCATCCAAATCTAGAAAATTAGATAAATCAGTTCCAGCAAAAAAGACAGTCTGCGTCATGCATCCAATGATAGGTAAATGTGTTTGGCCAGATCAGAATACACATTATAACGAATAAGAGGAAGCAACAGGACTGAACATGGAACACATCTTTGAATTTCAGTAAGGCAAGTCAAATGACAGAAGAATATCCAAGTGTTGAACAAAGCTTGTTGAATGTTAATACCTGTATTTATTTGCATCGTTAGATTAAGGAAAAATGGCTAGAGGTACAGAAATTTACACACAGGTATTTGTGAAGAGGTTGACTAGCAAATCCCCAAATCTAATTACAATTATTTGTATGCTAGTTAATATATCTTACTTGTATAATAGAACATCTGCGGACTGCAGAACTGGGTAAGTGAACAGTCCCAAACTGCCCTCTTCCTTCTGACCAGAGCTTTTCATCTGCAAAAATATCATAAAAATAACTAACCTTTATAAGGATTCAGGAATGTGTTTTTAATTTAAAGTGGTTTGCTTCTATTAGTTGTTTCACTATGGTTGGACTCCTAATGTAGATTTTGTTTGGACAACCAGGGTCTTGCATATAGGGATGTTTAAAAGCTACCCTTTACTCTTCTAGTAAAAAGCAAATAAAATGTCCAATTTATCACAATAGTTCACTTCTTGAGCAAGAAGAAAGCACGAATAATTTTAGAGAACAACATTTTCATTAGTATATCCTAAATGCTTCTATCCAAAGAACTACTTTTGAAGAGTAGTTATTATTGCCTGGAGAAACACACTGCTGAGTGCTGCACTGCAAGATCTCATAACTGGCTTAATCTGTTTTAGTTGAGGGAAAAGTGTTGGGTAGGACACAAGCTAAATTACTATTTCTTTCCAAATAGTGTGGAGGGATTTTTTACATACACTTGAACAGGGAGAGTCTTAATTTAACATTTTATCTGAAGAAATCCACACCAGGCAGCAAGGCAGTCTCACTGCTGCAATGAAGGGTTGGCTTAAATGATAAAGTCTTAGAATAGGCCCAGGAGTTTCTGCATCTGGGGTGTATGCTTTACCACATAACCAAACTGATACATTAATGTTAACTGCACATTGAGTACTGCTAACTCAGGTATAACCTTTGTAGAGCTAAGGTATGAAATAAATTGCAGCAGTTCAAGGTCTGTCTAATTTTCTTTTTGTTCTACAGCAAGAAAATAAAGTTCTTGAAAGCCTAAAATAAATTCAAAAAAGTGCAAGGTTTGAACACATTCCTTTTGTTTGCAGAGAATGTGAAAACAAGTCCATGTATATGAATGATTGTCACTTATACAAAGCTTAAACGTGCCACATTACAAGCCTAACCTGATTTAAGATTATCAGTCAAGCTTGTAACCCAACGGATTTCAGATTACAAATATACAAACATGTCAATTAGAAGCTGTTGAAAGCTATTTAAGCCCTTGAACCAGCTCCACCATTCAATAAGACTATACAAGATCACAGCCTCAACTCCACATTCCTGCTTACTATCTCCCTTCCCCCAATTATCTATGGCATTCTTCTTTGTCAAGTTGACTCTAACTCCACTGCTTCTCTATTGGGGTTCCAAAGGAGCTGAACCCTTTGGAAAAAAAAAATTCTCCTAATCCCAGACTTAAATGGAAGATCTGTTAATTTTAATCGATAGTTCTAGTGCCTCCCATAATGGGAGCATCTCTCTGTATCCACCCTGTTAAGTATCCCAACGAATTCTTGTCTTATTGACGTCACTTCTTACACTTTCAAATTTTATGGATAGATTCCAATTCCCCAACCTTCTCTCATAACAGTATTTATCATCCCAGATAGTGGATGGGCGAACCTTCTCTGACCTGCTTTGAAGGCATTTATGTCCTTCTCCAAATAAGGACACCAGCACTCCAGGTGTTGTCTCACCAATACCCTGTTCAATTTTACCTAACGTGGCACTCTTCAAATCCAATCCCCTTAGAATAAATGGCAACCTTCTATTTACCTTCCTAATCTCCTGCTGCACTTGCCTACCAACTATGTACTTCATATACCAGGACAGCCAGATCTCTTGTTAGCTCAGAATTCTACAATCACTTTCCATTTAAACAACAGACTGTTTTTCTGTTCTTCACAGTAAAGTGGACAAATTCATATTTTTTCTACATTATACTTCAACTACCATACTTACGCTGACTGACTTGACCAATCTATATCTCTTTGTAGGCTCCACATTAGCTCTTCGGAAACTACTTTCTTACCTGTCTTTGTTGCATTTAGTCAACACAACAGCCATATATTTTTCTCCTTCATCCAAGTCAGTGACATAGTTCATACACAGGGACCCGTTCTCTGGAAAGTAAGGGAACATCTTCAAGCTTTGCCCATTTTGTGAATTACCTGGGAGCATAAAGCTCACCATTGCTTTCTCCATTGCAACCCTTTGGCCAATCAGAGATGATTTGTCCACCAACCAGTACTCCTTTTTTCCCCTCCCGCTGGTATAAAATAGCTGCGCTCATTTGGAATTTAGCATTCTGCATTTGTTTTGAAGCGTGCAACATGAAATGCTTTGGCAACACAGAAATAGAAGGCATTTTGAGTCTGCTTGGCTGTTCAATGTGACTACATCTCAATGTCATTCTCCTCTTTCTCTACATATTCCTCAATGTCTTTAATATCTAAATAAAAATCTAATTCTTGACATGTCTCTCATATTCAAGTTGTAAAGAATATATCTTTGTATTTTTCTGAACTTTTAATTATGGACTGAAATGGGAAAAGAACCATTTTAAAAATTAAGGACTATTGAAGGATTGCTGCTCTTTTTAAAATCAAGTAACCAACACTCACTGTATGTACTGTTAGCACAGCTGCTTGTTCCAGCAGCAGTGGAAGATTAGTTAACAGATCAACTGGGGCCAAGGGATGTGTATGAAGGAAGCTTTGGCCAGCAACAAATAGCTGATTGATCACTGGTCACTAGTCCACTGACCAGGGACGAATGAAAAAGACCTTATGCCTGCCAATAACTACGTTATTGGTTTCTAGATATCTGAACAGCTTGGGAGGGTGAAGGTTTTGGCAGAAATTATTGGGCTGCTGGAGGACAAAGCGCTGTTTGTGCTCTACAGTAAAAAGCCTGAAGGTAGCTGGTCTATTTCCCCATTCCAGATGCTATAGGCTGTGACTTTTAATTAATGAGTCAAAGACCTTTAAAGTGAGCCCTAGTCACCCTGTGCCCCCTGCAAACTAGTGAAACTACCTGGAGAAGGAAATAGTGTTCTAAGGTTCATCTCAGCAAACGCTGCAAACAGGGACCATTGAACCACTTTCCTAGTCTTTCCCTCCATCTATAAAATTAATGCTCTTTTTCTTGTCTTTGTTGTGTGCGTAGGGGTAGTTTTTAATGGGTTTAGAGTTTTAATTAATAAATTATATGCTGATGGTTCATAATTAGTTACCTGCAGTTAGAATCCATGTATTTGCAATAAATCGTCATTCTTGTTAAGTACAGAAGGCCAGCCCATGCTTTCTGTCAACCTGAGACTGAAAGATATGTAAACTGGGGAATTCTGAGTACCTGTTAGAAATCTTTACTTTTGTGTTGACTCTGGGAATCGCGAGGCTTGATTTCCAGGGCCTACTTCAGTGAGGTGCAACAAAGTTTTGTACTACCAAGTGACTGTGCAGGAAATATCTGTCCTGTTGAGTAATTATAGTAAGAAGTCCCCTTCTTGAACGTTTTGTGATCATTAAGATTTGGGCTGTGAGTGACTAAGTCTGAAATATTTGAATTATTTTCAACCTCTTTAATCCACACAGGAAAGACATACGCAGCTGCAATCTGTATGCTTTTTGTTCTTTGGATGTGAGTGTCGTTAGTTAGACCAGCATTTGATGCCCATCCCAATTGCACTTAAGATTTTCCAACAACCTTACCAATACCACCTCACAAAAATAATTGTTGTTGTAGTGAGGAGTTCATACAGACTTTATGACCCAACAAGGGAAGAGAATACCTTCCATTGAGGTAAGTGACGTAATCGTGGCAGACTTGTCAGACAACTCAGAATCCAAGCTAATTCTGTGTGTTCGGAGACCTGTAAGAGAATAACATATGTAAACTGGTTCAGAGATAGCAGGAACTGCAGATGCTGGAGAATCTGAGATAACAAGGTGCAGAGCTGGATGAACACAGCAGGCCAAGCAGCGTGAGAGGAGCAGGAAAGCTGACGTTTCGGGCCTAGTCTAGATCATTTGAATCTTCTCTGAAGAGACATTATTACCATATAGCTGTCTCATACAGTGACTGTAGAGTTTTCCTGATGGCATTTCAATTGAATTGATGTTTACATGAAATAATAAGAACATAAGGAACAGTAGCATAATTGGACCATTTGGCCCAGCCCTTCAAAGCTGTTCAATGTTCGAATAAGACCAAGGTTAGTCTTCTCCCTCAACTTTACATTCAACAATCTAGCCTGATGATCCTTAATTCCCTTGGTACTCTAAATCTATTGATTCCTGTCTTGAACACTTTCAATGGTGGAGGGAGACGATTCAAAAGAATCACAAACATTTGAGTGAAGAAATTTCTCCTTATCTTTGTCCTAAATGGCCACCCCTTATTCTGAAACCATGGCCCTGATTCTCCACCTGGTGTAAACAGTATGTCAGCATCTCTTCTGTTTCACTCGAAGAATTTTGTGTGTTTCCATTAGATCACTTCAATCTTCTAAATGTTAGGGAAACATAGACCTCATGTACTTAATCTCTCCTCTTAGGACAATCCTTCATTCCAGGAATCAGTCTCATGAATCTCTGTTGCACTCTCTGTAATGTAAGTATGTTATAAGAAGACCAAGAGAAAATGCTGTACTCCAGGAGTGGCCTCATCAGTATCCCGAAAAAAATGCAAGCCTACTTTAATTTTTTTACTCCAATTACAGTCACAAGTAGACAGGTTTGTGAAAGTGGTGTTTGGTATGCTTGCCTCTACCGGTCAGTGCATTGCGTATAGGAATTGGGAGGTCATCTTATGGCTGTAAAGGACATTGGTTAGGCCATTTTTGGAATATTGCATTCAATCCTGGTCTCCCTGCTATAGGAAGGATGTTGTGAAACTTGAAAAATGGTTTAGAAAAGATTACAAGGATGTTGCCAGGGCTGGAGGGCTTGAACTATAGGGAGAGACTGAATAGGGTAGGGCTATTTTCCCTGGAGTGTCAGAGGCTGAAGGGTGACCTTATAGAAGTTTATAAAATCATGGGGGGAGCTTAATAGGATAAATAGAGGGCGGTACATGTATGGATTGAGCTGCCAGAGGAAGTGGTGGAGGCTGGTACAATTACAACATTTAAAAGGCATCTGGATGGGTACACGAATAGAAAAGGTTTAGAGGGATACGGGCCAAATGTTGGCAAATGGGACTAGATTTATCTAGGAAATCTGCTCAGCATGTATGATTTGGACTGAAGGGTCTGCTTCCATGCTGTATAGCTCGATGACTCTATGATTCTTAAAAAACATGATAGTAACCTTCCCAATTACTTGCTAAATCTGCATGCTAACTTTTTAGTTCATATACATACAAGGATACGCAAGCCACTGAATGCAAACATTTATTGGTTCCATCACTATTCAAAAATATTCTGCGATTTCATTTCTCCTACGCAAGTGGATAACAACAATTTGCCATATTGCATTCCACATCCCAATTTCTTGTTAACTCAAGCAACTTGTGTACACCATCCGGCAGGCTCTACATCCTTTGGTTCAGCACTGCAACCTTGCTATCACAGACCGTGTGTGTGTAGTATTCACTTTACTTTGGTAGAAACATTATTTTTTGGAAGGAATGATTAACATCGGCAACTTCTGTGCATCTTATATGACTAACAGATCAACTGGTTGTCTTTGTAGTCTTAGATCTAAGAGATGAAAATAGCATTTCTTCTACTTATTCTGAATAGTTGCCAACTTTCATTGAACAACAACCAGGCCTCTGAATCAGTCAGCTTTTACACAGTTGTCTAATATGGTGCATAAGGTAACAACAAACTTGGGGAATTGTTCCTCTAGGTATTCTCCTCTCAAAATCCATCTGGAAAATTCCTACTCATCTACCTCCCAGGTTTCTACCACCACCTAAACCTTAGATTGAAATTGTGGATCCTGCCCCCCTCCATGCTAATGATATAAGCTAACCATCAAAACAAATAGAGAGTTAGATTCTGTTGCTAAGCAAGCATACCATTAGCAAAGGCTGGTAGCAGGGTTGTTTCAGCTACACTATACTTTCATAGAATCACTACAGTGCGGAAAGAGGCTACTCAGCCCATTGAGTCTGCACCAACCCTCTGAACAGCATCCCACCCAGACTCAGCCCCCACCCCGTCCCTGTAACCCCACATTTACCATGGCCAACCCACATGATCTACATATTCCTAGACACTACAGGGAAATTTAGCATGGCCAATTCACTTAAGCTGCACATCTTTGGACTGTGGGAAGAAACCAGAACACCTGGTGAAAAACCACAGAGACACATCAAGAACATGTAAACTTCACACAGACAGTTACCCAAGGCTGGGATCGAACCTGGGTCCCTATCGCTGTGAGGCAGCAGTGTTAACCATTGAGCTATTGTGCTGCACTTTGGATAGGGGATTTAATTTTCAATCATCATAAGTGAGTGAGCAGCACTACTAACGGCTGACTCTTGAAGGGGATACCTGCCAACATGCCTGAGAGAACTAACAGAAAAGAAGAAAAACTTACTCAACCCCATCCTCATAACCTATCTATCCATGTCAGTATTAGTGTCAGTGACAACTGCACAATACCAGTGGAGACAAAGTTCCATCACAATATGAAGGCCACCCCTCCATCATTTGTACACGACTACCACTGTGTCAAATGAGATAGATAGATTCAGAGCTGGTCAAACAGCTTAAAACTGAACATTCATGAGGAACTCGAGGCCATTAGCAGCAACAGAACTGTAAAGTAGCACAATTCCTAACCTTGTGGCTTGGCAGATCCCTCAATTTACTATTATCATTAACCAAGGGACCAGCCCTGGTTTAACTAGGAGCTTGGAACAACATACTAGGACCAGTGCCAGGCATTCTGAAAATGAGATGTCAACCTGAAGTTACCATGCAGGAATACAGATATGGTAAAATATTTCAAGAAAATGGCTACGGACAGAGCAAAATGATCTTGTGACCAATGGACGAAACCAAAGCTTTGGAGTCTTGTCAAATCTAGACATGAATGTTGGTGGATAATTGATCGATTAATTGGACACTCCATAACACCCAGGTCCAGCATATGATTTCAAGAGACAAGGCTGAAGTGTTTACAACCATCTTCAGCAGGATGGATAATGCACATTGGCTTCCTGAGATCCAAAATCACAGATGCTAATCTTCAACCAATCAGATTCACTTCAACAAAATATTTTTTTAAAATGGCTACATGTAAGATACACAGTAGAGGCTGTTATACTCTGAATAGTCAGTCTGTAAAAGAAGAAACCAGAGCCAGAGCCAGTCTTTACTTGGTATAAATTTATTCACAGAATGAAATATTACAGGTATAGATCTACTGACACCACTCTACTCCTGTGACACTGAATGTCTTTTTATGCGTGCTCACATAACCACCAAAATACCGTCCTCAAATGTGTATGTACTTAACCTCAATTGGTACAATTAATGAAGGTTACAGGCACCAATAAAATTGCAGCTCTAATACTGAAGACATCTGTTCCTGAATTTATCATGCTTCTAGCCAAGCTGATCCAGTACAGTTACAACATTGCCATTTAACCAATAAAGCGGAAAATTGTGCTGTATATCCTGATCACAAACAAGTAGGACAGATCCAAAACTAGCCAATTATTGCCTCATAATTCTACTCTCAATTTTACATTTCTTTTGTCAAAGTGATGCAAGAAGTCAGCGACAGTGCCACCAGGTGGCACATACCCACCAATTACCTGGTCTTTAATTCAGAGTTTGGATTCCACCAAGGGCATTCTACTCCAGACCTCATGATGGATCAAACATGAAGACAAGAGTGGAATTCCACATAGTGAAACAGTCTGAGCCCTGGACAATATTCATACTTGGCCTCATAAGTAGCAAGTAACATTCATGCTGTACAAACACAAGGTAAGGACTACCTCCAAGAAAGGGGAGTCTAACCATCTCCCCTAGTCATTCAAATATATCACCATCATCATTCTGGAAGGTGATCACCATTGACCAGAAATCTAACTGCATCTATATATGGCTGGGTATTTTGTAGCCAGTGACTCACGTCCTGACTCCCTAAAGCACATTCACCATCTATAAGGTACAAATCAGGAACGTGACACAACACTTTCCACTTGTCCTTCTGAATACAGCTGAAATGATACTCTAGAAGCTGGACACTGTCCACAGCAGAGCAGTCTCCTGCTTGTTTGGCACCTAATCAACCACATTCATTGCCCCGATTAATAGTGCACTCTGGTAACAGAGTATGCCCTGTACAATATGCACCAAGAGCAACTCACTAAGGCTTCAATGTAAGAATCTCCTTAAACCTGCAACCTTTACCAACTAAAAAATGAAGAACAGTAGGCAAATGGGAATCTCCCCTGACTTGGAAATTGATTACCATTTCTTCATTACCGCTGGGTCAAAATCTTGAAACTCCTTCCTTAACAGCTCTGTGGGTGTCCCTTCACAACAGGGACAACAGTTATTCAAGAGAAGGCTCACTACCATATCTTCAAGGGCAATTGAGGATGGGCAATAATTGCTGGCCTTGCCAGAAACGGCCAGACTACAATGATTAATAAGCACCAGTGTTCAGCAGAAATTTTTATGAGGTATAGAAAAAAAATGCTTTGGAAACCAATACTGTATATATTTCAGATGGTATTGAGTCCAATATTTTCAGAAGAGGACATCTATGGTTCTCGACTATAATAACATACAGTGAGTGACTTTTCTGAATAACACAAGAATGAATAGGAATTCATAACATAAAACAGACTGTACTTCTTTTCAATTTACCTGTACAATAAAAGCTCCCAAAGTTTTGTTATGTAATAAATACAGTTTCAATACTTTGAAACAATTCCATTTTAGAAAGCTGAGGGTCCAAATTCCATAGTATAAGGCCTCAATCAAGACCAGAGTGCACACATTCAGAAGTCGAAGAAAACAGATTTAAGCAATAAAACGTTCTGAAGCAAAAAAAAAAAAATCAGCCACAAACTTTGTGGCAATCCTTATAAAAGCATCCAATTAATGGCATGAAGTTATTTTCACAATTCAAGACACATTGTAACAACCACCTGTGTCCAACTGCAAAAAGCTGGTTCAGTGCTACAGAGTTTGTTTGGATCTTAAAGCCCCAGTTAAGTCAAGTATTTTCTTTGGATGAATGTGTTATTTGTACACGTGGAATGCAAAATGTTCAATAATCTTCAGGAGGTCCACAGCTCTGCCAAAGTTAAGGGGGAGTGGGAAATAAAAAGATTTAGAAAGTTAGCAGGAACTGACCTTGGATTGTTGAAATAGGACTGATTGCTCAGGGTTAATACCACATGCCAGGAGACTGGCTGTCATGTCGAGAATGTTTTGCCTGAGCTTGCCAGGGTCTTGAGGAACAGTGATGGAGTGCAGGTCCACAATACTGTACAGAATGGAGCTGTATTCATCCTGCAGCCTCACCCAGCTCTCTATAGCGCCGAGATAGTTTCCCAGGTGAGGAACACCAGTTGGTTGGATTCCGGAGAAGACTCGGTTAGCAACCTGCATTGAAAATAAACATTGTGTTCTTTTATAATGTACAAGTTACTAAGCAGTCAGCTTGTGTATCGATTAGCCCTAGATTGGGTTGGATTATATCAGCACCTTGAGCAAACCTGGATAGTGGTTGTACAGAGATAGCAGGAACTGGCGATGCTGGAGAATCTGAGACAACAAGGTGTAGAGCTGGATCAACACAGCAGGCCAAGCAGCATCAGAGGAGCAAGAAAGCTGACGTTTCAGGTCTGGACCCTTCTTCAGAAATAAATTTGTAAAGAAGAGTCCAGACACGAAACGTCAGCTTTCCTGCTCCTCTGGTGCTGCTTAGCCTGCTGTGTTCCTCCAGCTCTACACCTCGTTATCTAGTGGTTGTGCAACAATCCATATATAGGTTATTTTTACATCACACACATTTACTTTCTCAATTCACTCTTTCTCCATCCAAAAGCATTAACTCATGCGGAAATATAGTTCCACAGATATTGGCTACCTTTCAGAAGTCACCAACATGACCATTTTTCAAGAGTGAGTGATGGAGTATTCTCAGGTTAACCCCAGAATACATCCAAGTCCAGTCTGACCCTCCCTCAACATTTATTTCACAGGTAGGATCACTAGGTATCTGAAAGGGGCTAGAATGGTCCAGGGAGGCAGGTTCAATTGTATTACGACTCCAGCGGAGGTTAGTGTGGTGATTGTAATGAAATCAGCTAGGTGGATCTCATAGAATACAAGTTCCCTGATTGGGGCTGCTAATCTGGTCCAATCAGGAATCCCTGGCTGACAGACATAAATAGGAGTGTCAGAGGTTCTGTTCGCTCTGAGAGCTGGCTCTGAGGAAGTCAAACTAGTGTCAAGTACTACGCACGTGTAATTAAAGGGTGACTTGGTGACAGGATACCAGCCTCGGTGGAGTTATTTCAGTTCGCTAATTTATAGGTGCAGTGCCCAGATTTCATTGGCTGTAGATTTTAGGTTTAAATCCAGAACTCTTCATTCAAAGAGAAACAATTCCATGCCTTGCACTAATGCCAAAATAAAAGATCTGCCTAATGGCATAAGGTCAAAAGTTCCTCATTCCCCAAGATACATAGGCGATGAAAAAGACTTGCCTGAATGCACAAATTACTTCTGGAATTCTGAGGTTTAATATAATAAAAATTGAACAGGCGTTTGGAAATTGACGTGGATAATCCCATTTCAGATCAAACTGCATGTCTCAAAAGCTGAAAGTATGGATTGGCTCGCATAAAGATTTTTTTAATCCTGATTAAAATGATGGAGGAAAAAAATCGTGTGATTAGCTCAACTCACCATTTGGAAATATTTGCTGCAGGGAGGGTGCTGAAGTTTGATTTGAAGCTTAGCTGTCAGTGTTGAGATTTCTTCAGTGCAATGCTTATTGTGAATACTTCTAAACATGAAGTGGGGGAGGGGTGCAATGGGAAGCTAATTCCATGGTATTTTAACAGAACTATAAAAAATGTTAAGACTTTTCCACGCCTCATCAAAACGGAACTGTTTATAAATATAAAAACAGCACATCTGGAATTCTAGTTATCGTCAAAAATTGCATTTATTAAAATTTTAAGCCAGTTTAGTTTGTAAGATCTGAATCAAACAGTGGAGTGCTAAATCTCTCATTCCAAATTACACAAGCTTCCCTTTCAAGATTTTAGTGATTAGCATTTGGGTCAACAAGTGACAAGATAAATAGAAAATCACTTTGTATTTCTTTAAATTGAATAGCTGCAGAAAGGATTATTGTATATCCTGGTGAAGGCTAAATACTGAATGACAAACTGATGTCTCAGGGAAATGAAACTGGGACAGGAAAGTTAAAATTTAGATCTGTCACAGAGACTCACTTCTTGTTTTGCAGAGTACATTTTTAAAACTTGAATCAAATGAAGCATTTCAGTGTTCCAGTGCAATAAAATTCCTGTAATATTAATAGCAACATTGTGTAGCCTTTCTACTTCAAACTAAAAAAATGCTAATGGAGCACACTAATGTGTTTTTGACATTCCAGAATCACATCAAAACAAAAATGAACTCACAGAGCTCTTTCAAGTCTGCATGCCGAAGATTTGAGTTATTTATTGTCATGTGTATTTTGTTATAAAATACAGTGAAGAGAGTTGTACACTGTCGCCACTATCTGATGCAATCTCAAAACACAGACAAATAAATCAAAATATAGGATATAAAGGCAAAAAAAAAAATAAAAGTTCAATTTTATAGCACTTCTTGTTAAGTGTTCCGACATGGACCTGGAGTGGCCAGCTAGGCGTCCCCACACTGCAGGAACAAGAGTCACCACTCTACAGCGCCATCTTGCCTCCACTGACACCACTGCCACCATAAGTCCTTACTCATCATTGGTGGTGACCGCACTGGCAATGTTGCCAGGCCCTGCGTCAGCACAAACTTGTTTCCGCCATTGCCACGAGTCGGTTCTGGGCCCACTTTGCCGATGCAGCAGCCGCCGATGCCGCTGGGTCCCGTTAACTTAAAAACTATAGGAACACCAATGTTACAGCTATTTTGTTTTCTATTTCATAATACTTTGTAGGTGACACAAACCATGAGAATTTTATTAAGTTGGTAGTGCAGCCTAAGAACAGTCAAGAATATCAGTTCTGCTATTTTCAGGCCTTCACAGTTTGATTGTTTGACTGCTACCTGTCCTTACCACAGACATTCTTAGCATGGAGAGTTGCACTGGACCAAATATCTGAAAATGAGAAGCCTCTGCTGACAACCCTGGAAAATGTTTCTGATGTGAAAGATGGAAGTTATTCTTTCCCTGAATACAGCAATATTTGGGCATTAAAATTTTGAAGTGACCACTCGCATTTATAGAATGCTTTTCATGAGTATCCAAAGCATGTTACAGTCAAGTATTTCTGCCAAATGACATTGTTGCAATCAATGAAACATGGCAGTCAATTTCTGCACAGCAGGTCCTACAAACAGTACATGATAATGTCTAAATAATTTGCTCTTGGGATTGCAGAGCAAATATTGACTGGGACACTTGCTCTGTTGTAACAGATTCAATGATATCTTTTTGTAAAAGTACACAACTATTGAGCCATAGAAATGGTACAGCGCAGAAGGGGGCCATTTGGTCCATCTTGTCCATACTGACCCAAAGACAACCAGACGAATTTTCTAATCTCATCGTCCTGCACACAGCCCATAGTCCAGCAGATTGCAGCACTCAACATGCAGATCCAGATACCTTTCTGAAGAGTTTAGGGTCTCTGCCTCCACTACCAATTCAGGCAGCTAATTCCAGACACCCAGCACTCTCAGCATAAAAATGTTTTTCTTCATGTCCCTTCTGATCCTTCAGTCACTTAGCTTGAATTTATGACCCCTGGTTTTTGAACTTTCTGCCAAGGGAAACAGGTGCTTCCTATCTACTCTACCTCTACCCCTCACAACTCTGTAAAACCCAATCATATCAATCCTCAGCCTTCTCTGTTCCAAGGAAAGCAACCCCAACCTCTCCAGTCTCACCTCATGAATACAATTCTCCAGCCCTGGCAACAGTCTAATAAATCTTCTCTGTACCCTCTCCAGAGCAATTATGTCCTTCTTGTAATGTGGTGACCATAACTACAGACAATACTCCAATTGTACCCTCATCAGTGCCTTGTACAGTTTCATCATTACATCCCTGCTTTTGTATTCTATACCACTGCCAATGAAGGAGAGCATTCCATATGCTTTCTTTAAAACTGCACCTATCTATACTGCTACTTTAGGGGACTGTGCACTTGTATACCAAGATCTCTTACCACCCTCAGCACATTCCCATTTATTGTGTATTGCCTTTTACTGCTTGACCTCCCTAAATACATTACCTCACACTTAGAGTTGAACCCCATCTGCCACTTTCCTGCCCACTCCTCCAACACATCTATATCATTTTGGAGCTGACAGCTATCCTCCACATAGTGAATTTTTGTGTCACCTGCAAATTTCCCAATCGTGCCCCCAGGTCAAGTCCAAATAGTTAATGTAGAAAACAATAAGCCCTGTAGAATACCACATAAAACAGCTTTCCACTCACAAGGGCAACCATCCAACATTATCCTTCGTTTCCTGTTACTAAGCAACTTTGGATCCAATTCAACACATTCCTCTGGGCTTTTACTTTATTGACCAATCTGGGGGACATTGTCAAATATCTTACAATGTAATTATTACATAATTACACCTGATCCACGCAGACAGCATCCATCACACTACCCTTGTCATTTCCTCAACAAATTCAATCAAATTTGTAAGGCATGACCTTCCCTTAAAGCTATGCTGACTGTACCTGATTAGCCCATTTTTTTAAGTGACAGTTTATCCAATCTTTCAGGATTGATTTTAACTATTTGCCCACCACTGACGTAAGACTAACTAGCCAAAAACACGTTTGGATAGAAAGTCCAAAATTGCTATAAAAACTCTGCAGTTCTGGCAGTGTCTGTGGAGGGAAAGCAGAGTTAACGTTTCGGATCCAGTGACCTTACTTGAAACTTTGTTCTGAAGAAAGAGTCACCAGACTCGGAACTTTAATTCTGCTTTCTCTCCACAAATGCTGCCAGACCTGCTGTGTTTTTCTAGCAATTTCTGATTTTGTTGTAGATTTCCTGCATCTACAGTTTTTTTTTAATATACATAATTGGCATTTCTTTGTACCCTTTTTAAACAATGGAACCACATTTGCATTCCTCTGGTCCTCTGGCACCTCATCTATGTCTAGTGAAGATTGGAAAATAATGCTCAGAGCATCTGCTATTTTATCTCTGACCAGCTTCAATATCCTAGGGAACAATTCACCTGGCCCTGGCAACTTCCACTTTCAAGGATTCCAACTGTTCTAACATTTCCTGTCTCATTATGATTATTTTGTCCAATATCTCACATTGTATTCACAAAGGAAAGGAATAAAGGCAAAAAAAAATTAAAGTTCTTCCCATATACTCTGCATCTTCACAGAAGTTCCCTTTTTCATATCTGATAGGTCCCATTTTCCCCTTAACTATCCTTTTGTTCTTTATATACTGGAGAGCATAGACTTAACGAGAGAGGGGAGAGATTTAAAAGGCATCTGAGGGGTAACATTTTCACACAGAGAATGGCGCATGTATGGAATGAACTGCCAGAGAAAGTGAAGACATTTGGACAGGTACATGAATAGGAAAGGCTTAAAAGGTCATGGGCCAAATGCAGGTAAATGGGACTAGTTTCATTTGGGAAATCTTGCAGGACGAGTTGGACTGAAAGGTCTGTTTCTGTACCGTATGACTCAATCTCCCTCCCCACCTCCCAATATTGGATGTCCTTTAATATTTAGCCCCCAGTTTTGGTCACCCAGCAGCTGCATTTCCATGACAAGTAAACCATACCCTTTTACTTCTACTAGCAGTCATCAGTTCACCTATCTTGTTCCAAATGCTACATACATTCAGAGAGAGTGCTTTTAATTCTGCCTTTTTGACACTGTTCTTTAATTTTGACCCTGGTTGATTCAAGGACTTGCTTCTGTTGCTTTACACTTCAATTTACAGATTTTCTACTTACCATAACCAGCTTTGTTTTTATTCAATTAGAGTTCCCTCTCAGGTTTCCACTCCCTTAACAAAATATTTAAATGCTCTCCAACAGCACTAGAAAATTTCTTGGCAATTATATTAGTCTCAGTCTGCTAAGGTGCAACCTGTCCTCCTTGTACAGGCCCCACCTGCCAAAGAGCTGGTTCCAATGCCCCAGAAATTGAAAGCACTCCCTCTTGCACCATTTTTTCAGCCAAACGTCATTCATTCAGCCTTCCTATTTCTAAACATACTTGTGTGTGAAGCTAGGAGTAATCTTGAGCCTTAAAGATCTTTGTTTCTTCCTAGTTCCCGAAATTCTACTTTTGGAGCCTTATCCCTCTTTCTACCTATGCTGTTCATGCCAATGTGGACCACAACTTCTGGCTCTTCACCCTCTCCCAAGTTAATTTTTTTACAAATACTCTGACATTGGGCACCAGGGACAGGCAATGTAATATCCCAGAATGACAAACACATCTGTTCCAGCAACTACCAAATCACGTACCACTCACACCCCTCTACTCTTCTTCCATCCTCCCATCAACATCTTCAGCTTCACCCCCTGTGTTGCCATAAGATGGACATTTCACACTGTGAGCTGTCCTTCTATACCTTAAGGCTACTTTAAGCTGGAGGTCAGAAAGCAAAAAAGTGAAATTACTCAAGAATCAGGTCCAGTGGATCAAGGGAAGTCATCTTTAATCAAGTTATTTTCATCCTTTGAAGGAGTAATATAGACTGTAGGTAAAGAGCAGCCTGTAGAGATATTATACCTATATTTCCAGGAGGCATTTGAAGGAGCCCTTTCCATTCATTATATTTACTGATGGTTACATAATGTTCAGCACTATTCACAATTCCTTAAACACTGAAGTAGTCCATATCCATATGCAGCAACACAGGCTCAACATTAAGGAAAATTCCTTGTACCACCCAAGTTCCAGGTTACAGCAATGCCAGTAACGAGTGTGAAACTAACCCCATCTCCTCTTGACATCAAACAGCATGACTACCACTGAATTCCCCACTATCAATATCCAGACCAATAACTGAACTAGACCAGCTATTTAAATACTGTGCCTACAAAGGCAAGTCAGAGGTTGTGACTTTCAATGACAGAGGGATTGTGTGCGCCTGAGAAGCAGTGAGTCTGTGTGTGACTGTGTGTGTGTGCGCGCGCACGTATTAGTGACTGTTACCATGTGACAGAGACTGTGACTGTGTATGTTTGATTGTGTGTTTGAGAAAAGAGTGAGTGGTAATGTGTATGTATATGCATATGTATGTATGAGCTTCTGTGATTATTTCTGTATGAGAATCAGTGATCTTATGTGAAAGAGAGAGAGAAAGGGACTGTATGAATGAGTGATTGTGTTACATACATTTATGTGCACATGGTTATATGAGTCAGTGCAAGTTAGAGTGTAAATCAGTCTCTGAGCCAGATGCACTTACATGTGCATACACGCTACTCCTTCTCATGATCCCTGCCTAAGAATTATCCACACGCTGGACTGGTAGAGGAGAAATATCGAGGTTTACAGGCAACCTGATCCTGAACCCCACCAGGATACAAAATCTGCCAACACCAGCCTGGAGCGTGCACCACCCGAGGTTAAACCCAACAACTTAGCTTGGCCCCAGTCCCATCCCAGCTGGTGATCAGGACTTGGGGCTTAGTCTGTTTTTCTTAATTTCTCAACTGAAAAAGCAAAAAAAAAAAAGGTTTATTAGACAGCTCTGCTGTTTGGCACTGATTAATGACCAAATTTATTTGTTATTAATTTAATTACAATTTTGATTTATTACTTTGGAATTTTATTTTCTGAAGTCAATGTTTAGTGTAGTGCAAAACTTTACCTTCCTGAAATGTTCTCACTGGATTCCAAATGGGAAAAAAAATGGAAGTATGCCTCCCCCACCACGGTTGGATTAGCCTGCGCTACACCAATCAGGAAGCAGAGGGAACAGGCGTATAAAAAGAGGCCAGAGTTGAAACAGTAAAGGGTAAATGCTGAACCAGGGCTAAAGAAAGTTCCTTCAGCATATAACTGAAACACAGTTCCTTTTGTTTCAGATACAGTCAAATGTAATTATAACAAACTCTACCACAATTCTCTTCTTAACAACAAGGCATCTCACCGGCCCCCAAAGTGGTTTCCTGTAGTCAGTAAAGTTCAAACTTTAATAATACACCTCCACAAACAACCATTTGCCAAATCACTGAATTAATGAAGAAATTTGACTGTACACCACAGTTTCAATGCCAGCTTTCAATAATAAAAATTCCAATAGTCTAACTACTTCCTTAATATAACGGAATTTGTTCACCACTGGATTTATAAAATTACTTAAACTTGTTGTGACAAATATACTGACTCTTAGGCAATCTTTCAATGTGCCTTTTTCTTACAGCAACATTGTTGCAAAATGTAAACCACACCGTTGTTTCAGAAGAAAACTTGCTGTTTTGACTGGCAGAATAAAATATTGCCCATCTAATGCCCAGCGCTGAGAAAAAGACTACGGTCTCAGTTCCCTTCAGATGAGACACTACATCATTGGAGTTGTACCAAGTTGAGCTGAGGTGCATCTTCAAATACAGGAACAAAAGGTTAAAATACCCACCAACTGACTGATTAACACTTTACTCTTGCGCAGACCAACATTACAAGCATAAAAGCAGTGGTGGTCTGCTTAGGCAGCAGTGTTTTGTCATGGAGTATGAGTGTATTTAGTTTGGGGGAGGTGTGAACTTAGAAACAGTAAAATTAATTGCTCATGCATAACATTGAATATCAATGATGTAATTCACTGCATGTCCTACACACTTAATTTTAATACTCATTTTCACTGCTCATTCTGTCTTAAAATACAAGAGGGTGACAAAATTTAAACCCATGTTTCTACTAAGTGGCAAGAGAAGAAAAAGTGAAGTGGAAATACCAAGCATTTTGAAGCAATGCTTTTGGAAATATAATTTCTGCATTTTTCATTCTAAAAGCTATGACAACAAACCGAACCCTGCTGAACAAAACAACTTATATGTATGTGCAACCTTTAATCTTGTAAAATGGATCAGGGTGTTTCACAGGAGCATTATCAAACAGGGTCACATAATTTAAAAGCCTTGTCTTTTTATTTTGGGCTTTCTAAAATTGTGGATTGAAATGAGAAAGAACTGCTTTAAAACCAATGTTTTAACGTATTGTTGCATATATTGAAAATCTATTAATCTGATAAGTATGGCAAGCATAATTGAAGTTTGAGTAGTAGATGAACTGGAGCCAAGAGGGTGTGTACCAACAGAGCTAGGTGGACCAATCCATTTTTGTGATGCCATGACTAGTGACCAGTTATCGATGACAAAAAGCCTTTTTTCAGGTCAACAACCATGTGATTGGTTCACAGATAACTGAACAGCTTTGGACATGGAACAACATACAGACTAAAATGATTTGATTGCCACCAACTTCAGAGGTCTCCCAATTTTCTGCGGTCAAAACCCACTCTAAACTTGAGGAAAACCAGTTTCTTTCCTTCACCAGTTGTTTTTAAGTTGTGACTTTTAATTGGTAAATCAGGTGATCCTTTATAAGCAAACCAGCCATCTTCTGACTTTTGCAAACCAGTGGAAATATCCAAAGACGAATGAAAAAGCAACATCCTAACCAGCGTAAAAATCAGAAGAATCATGTCAGCAACAAGTGAATAGGAACCGCTGAACTAACTTCCCAGTTGGGTAAGGGTGTGGTGTGTGGGTGTGTAATGGAGAGTTTATAACAGGATTAGAGTTTTTAGTTTGTAGTGTTACATGCTGACATTTTATCATTGTATACCTGGAATGAGGGTTGAATTACTTGGAAAAAAATAATAAGTACTAAAACCTTGCTAAGTATAAAAACTTGGTCCATGTTTTCCATCAAGTGTGTTTGGAAAATAGATTAAGTAGGTGATTGTTAAACCTATTTTAAAATTTTTAACTTTTGTGACCACACTGGGAATAGTGGAGTTTGATATCCAACACACTACCGCAGTAACCTGTGACAAAAGGAGGACACTGGGGGAGACGATCAAAATCTTGGTTAGAAAAGGTAGGCTTTAAGAAGCATCTTGAAGGAGAATTTGACATGCAGAGAGGATTAGGGAGGGAATACCAGAGTTTAGAGGTTAGATAGCTGACAGGATAAACCCCAATGATGCAGAAAATACAACCTCTTTGTGGGTTGCTAACATGATCCTTATGCTGGTCAGAATGCTGTTTATCAGTCGCCTTTCAATGGATGTTTCTGTTGGTTTACAAGAGATACAAGATGGCTGGTTAGCTTATAAAGGATCTCCTTATTTAGCCAAGGGAAATGCAGGGTTGCAGGGATAGGGTAGGTGGGTCTGGGTGAGATGCTGTTCAGAGGGTTGGTGTGGACTCGTTGAGCCAAATGGCCTGCTTCCACATGGTAGAGATTCTTTGATTCTATGAAAGGTAGCATTATCCTCATCTACAACCAGAAAGGGCAAGACAGAGGAAATTAGAATTTGGTGACGCATCTCACTGCCAGTTGAGTCAGGTCTGCTTTGGGGTTGGTGATTCACCCCGAACTGACCAGCACTATAACGGGCAAATCAGGTATATGATTTCCCATGTGCCATTCAGGGGTTGAACATCAACCTCATCAACTTGGATCAGCAGAAGACCCGTGACAGAACATTGCACATCTACATGATGGAATATGTTGTCCAAAATATTGTTTAGGGAGGGAATCTGCAATTGGATATAAAATTGTTCTGCACAAACTTCAGCTGTGCAGATTCAAGCAATGGGTGGAAATGAGACCGCTTTTTCATCAAACCTGGACTCAGGCATGACTTCCCTCCTTCCCTACCTTTTTTTCTATGTCACAAACTCAAAATGTCAAGTCTATCAGGAAGGACTTGGGCTTAAGAGCAGCGACTATCCTAGACAGTGAAAACACTCCAATCAAAGGCTCCAATCACACGAGTGACACCACTGCTCAGATTCACTCTTAGTGCACAGACTGATTAGCACCCCTGACTGTTTGAACCAGCTTTGAAAGTCAGTGGATCACGTCCTTGAGGCCTGGCAGGAAACGGATATAATGGATCATGTGTCCTTTAGGGAGAGAAACTGCCATCCTTACCTGGTCTGACCTACATGTGACTCTAGACCAACATCAATGTGGTTGACTCTTAACTGCCCTCTGGGCAATTAGGGATGGGCAATAAATGCTGCCTAGCCAGTGATGCTGTGATCCCGTGAATGAATAAAGGGGAAAAAAAAGAAACAAGGATCATGGATAACAAGCATGGGGCTGGATGAACACAGCAGGTCAAGCAGCATCATAGGAGCAGGAAAACTTGACGTTTCGGGCCTAAACCCTTCATCAGAAATGGGGGAGGGGAAGAGGGTTCTGAAATAAATAGGGAGAGAGGGGGAGGCGGATAGAGGATGGATAGAGGAGAGGATAGGTGGACAGGAGGCAGACAAGTCGAAGAGGCGGGGATGGAGCCAGTAAAGGTGAGTGTAGGTAGGGGGGTAGGGAGGAGATAGGTCAGTCCAGGGAGGACGGACAGGTCAAGGGGGCAGGATGATGTTAGTAGATAGGAGATGGGGGTGTGGCTTGGGGTGAGAGGAAAAACAGGTTAGGGAGGTGGAGATGAGCTGGGCTGGTTTTGGGATGCGGTTGGGGGAGGGAAGATTTTGAAGCTTGTGAAATCAGGATCATGTTTGTTGGTCTCTGAGCACATTGTCAGAATCACTCGGTAGAATGCCTTACAACTAGAATTGACAAAGAAGTATCAAGAGTTAGCATAGGTGGTAGTGAGTTCGGCCCTACTCATCAGATCCTTCCAATACATTGCTCGCAAGATGGCTGTGGTTGGGGAGAAACTGTAAATGTCCTTTCCACAAAAAGGTGGACAACAAAAACAATCTGGAGAAAGAAGCAGAGATTTTCATTGAGGTTCATCATAAGCAGCACTGTGATGCAAGTGTTCATGCCCTATGGGCTGTTTCCAGAAATATTCTCCAAAAACAAGCACCTGGACGCTCTTTGGTCTTCCCAAAACCTAGTCTTTCAGTGCAAGTTGTTCTTGATTGGCGCTGCAGACTTGCAACATTCCAAGGTCCAGGAATACATGCTGAGGGACACACTAATGCTTGGGGAACCTACACAGAGGCACAATGAGGAAAGGCTGCTGCCTAAAGCCTTTCAGACAAGGTACACCAAGGAGCTGGAAATTGTACACCTATTAGGCTGTGTGCCTTACCAAGAATGTACATTCTGAATCAAGAGTATTGAAAACATACTGAGACACCTCAGAGTGGGACATGGTTCTTAAGGAAAAGTTTATTGTACTTTTGTGATGTTCAATTTAAAATGTTAATGTCCTCTATCTGTACACCTCACGTGGAATGCAATTTGTAAATAGTAAGTGTATTATAATCATACTGAGTGGAATATGTTGCATGGAAACAATGAATTTCATTGTAAATTTTGTAATATTTTCTACAAATTTTAAGAATAAAGCGTATTTTTGGAAAAGAAGAGATCAGAGGCTCAGTTCAGGGTCAAGATTGTGCAAGGCGTGGTTCACGTCACAGAATGCCAAAGCAAAGGTTGGAGCTGGGAACAGAGTTTGTGACATGGCCAGGTTATATTCTCATTGCTTGATCCGACCAGAAGTAAATGTCAAGTGCCAACCATTTCTCAAGTTTCCAAGAACTTGTTCCAAGTAATATTGGAGATGCGTTAGCTGTTACACTTTCAATAATTCATTCCAAATGGATCGATTATTTGCTGCACTCTTGGATACAGTTCAGGACTGGTCACAGATTCTGGCTGACTGCCCATCTCCTGACTTGGCTGGAAACTAGGAATTGAGTTCCTCAGTCTGTTTTTCCTGTATAGATGATAAGCTTGATAGCTGCGCCATCATCCTCACCTTCCGCTGGGCTCAAAGACATTTAAATGTTTAAAAAAAAGTTTCAATATATTGACGTTACACCTACTACATTTGTTGTCAGGTCGGTCATCTGATCACTTAATTTGCATTACTACAGTTTTCCACAGGGCATCCGAACATATTTCACATTACTGGCAAACTCTCAAATTCTTCAGCCCATTGTAAAAGTAGGTTTTTGCATTGCAGGTATACCAGACTCTTTGGCAGTTCTAATCTAAATTACTCAAGTGCATTCTGCCAAAATTAACTGTTCTCTATTAGCTTAAGCATCTACTTATCGACATGCCTCAGTGGACTTAAGCTTAATGGCATATGAATATCTGAATGCATAGTTTACCATTATCAATTCAGCTGTTTGAGAGGTTCCAATCGGCTCAGTCATATTTACAACGTTAAAAAAGCCACTTAATTGTGGATTGTACAGTTTTATGTATTTGCCCAATCTTTGGCCCAGGTCACATGCTCTGTTACACTGAGGTCTGCACGTACAGCTCGAGATAAAACTTTATGGGTCTCTACGTCTCAGCTATTCATTGTTTAAAATCAGAACTTTCTCTGCAGACCTTGTTTAGTAGGGTCATAGACCAGTTTATAAAAAATAATTATGATTTTCCCCTGATTCACTGAACTATCTCGTGTTAAAAACGACTGTGGTTTCACATACTGCTACCATGGTTCATAGAAACATAGAAACTAGGAACAGGACGATTCGATTCTGTTCCGCTATTTAATATGATCATGGCTTATCATCATACTTACATGCTGTTAATATGTTTACTGGAACCATCTGAAATGCTTTATGTAGATTCACTGAGACCAATCCTTTGCACCGGTATTAGTCCAAATTTCTTACATTATGGTGTGAAGGATGCCCACATGAAGTCTTCAGCAAAAGAAGTGTAAATCTTGAAAAACATACAAGGTTTATTTCATAATCCTCCATAGCTATTTAGATTATATGTGAGCATGTAGTCTCATAAGAGACTAAGAACACATTGCTGGTAGTTACTGGCACACACACAAAAAACACTGGTTAGCTACTCAAGTGATCGGTCCGTTACTTCTTGATGGTCAGAGCTTGTTTCAATTATGTCACATATCTCTTTCAGTTTTTAACTGCCTTGTACAATATTGCCCTACTTCACAAGCTTCATTCTGTGTTTTTTATATAAATGTTTGATTTAGGACTGCATCATATATCTGACTTTGTTGATGTCACTGTTGAACATTTATTCTGCTTAGAGGAGTTTTAGTTTCTGCAAATCCTTTCAGAGAAGATAGTTATAGAATCATAGAATCCCTACAGTGTGGAAACAGGCCCTTCAGCCCAACAAGTCCACACCGAACCTCAGGGCATCCCACCCCCCCAACAACCCACCTAACCTACACCTCCCTGAACACTACGGGCAATTTAGCTTGGCCAATCCACCTAACCTGCACATCTTTGGACTTATGTTTCTGAAGGAAATTCTTTTCCTTTCACATTGCAGCGAAGATGACTTGCATGTGATCCTACTATTCTTGCATGTATTTGTTTGGATAACATTGTTGTTTTATCACGCTCAATCACAGACAGTAAATCTGACTGAACTGCTTTGGTACTGCTTCTTTTAAACAATTGAATCGCCTGCAACAAAACTCTATTACCTTCTCTTGGTTTTTGTGGCATTGAGGATATCTGATGATCAGATTCGAAGATTTATTTGTATTTGAAGATTATTGAATCATCTGCCAAACCTATGAAAATCAGTAGTGTCATCTGGTCCCTCAGTTATGACGAGTTGCTGGACACCAACGTAGTTAATTTTGAATGATGCATATTTTCTCTTGGCTTGACAAACAACTTTCTGGAGACCTATGAAGTCATCCTTTTGTTGAATAGAGTTAGATGTATCGCTGTTAGCTGGCTTCTGAGCTGGATAAGGTTTGTTTTTTTTAAAACATACTGGAGTATTATGATCAAAGTATGCTTCTGTTCTCAGAAATTAGTGGTGTCAGTTTTTAACCTAGTTCAACATAATATTGGCTTCTTTATTTTAGAAGTAATTGTAATGTTGCTTTGATTTTGAGCAGTATTCTACCTCAACATGCAGCTCTCAACCAAAAATTTCATTATCAGCTATGGGATAATTTCTTGATAACACAGCACCATTATGTGCCACATTTGAAATTATTTGGGTGACTGTTTGCTAATGAGCTTAGATGAGTCAACAATTACAGCTAGGAAAGGTGGATTCGCATCTTCCAAAACTGATACATCATCATATAATGATAGGATTCACAAAGATGCTTGCAATAAAGTGGGAAACCATTTTTTGTAAGCAAGCATCATTAGCTCTGTTGTTCAAAGGTGTTCACTGGTTTCTACACATTCTCTGGAAATGTCCCACTTTCTTACAAAAGATGCACTGGCATGATGAGGTTAAACATTGTTCCCATCTGTGCGGTTTTGTGAAGACCAAGTTTGGATACTGAATCCTAGGCATCAAAGAATTTAAATACATTTTGTGTTGATTACATGTGATGTATCGGTGTTTAATCACCTTCAAATTAACAAAAAGGCAACCTAACTTTTTGAGCCAAGTTGACTTTCTGCTCCTATCATTCTCTTGTGTTGTTTCAGGATTTCAGCATCTAGCAGTATCTGGATAACTCTTTTCAATACAAGATCATATTTTGATTGAAACACATCTGAAAAGAATCAGAAATTCAACAACAATTCTATCTTTGAATTAGTTCAGGTTGCAAATCATCACAGTGACAAAATTCTGACAATTTGCAAAGATCATTATCAGCAGGTTCTCCTTGAAGCTGAATCCTTCTAATACAATTAAAACACAAGACAGTGGAGAATCGCAGCAAGTCTGGTAGCATCTGTGGAAACCCATACAAAGTTAACTTTTCAGGTCTGATATAATTCTTCTTCAGAACTAGGTTGCTCCAGAACTACTCAGTTTCTCCAGTACTTTGTGTTATTTCAGACCTCCAGCAGCCACAGTATTCTGCTTTTATCCTAATAAATTTTCCACTTTCCATTATATGATTGGTACTTAAGGTAATTGTCAAATTACTGTTACAATATTATCTAAGACAGCTGTCTTTTCCCTTATATTTTGTCATTTTAAAAGTCTGTTATGGAAAATACTGAATAAAGAACTGTGTTCACTTGTTCTTCTCTGGGCCCCTCGTGTAATCCTGAAGCAATTTTTTATCACGTGGATTTTTCACCCCACAAAGTTGAGTTTATTTCCATCTTAAGTATGGGATTTTAAATCTACTTGGAGGTGTAATATCTTCCCTCATTGCTATCATATTTAACTGTTCTTTCTCTTATTTAAATGTTTTACTTGAAAGCTGTTGTAGGAATTTTCTAATTTTTTTTTGTAGATGGAGCAGGTTTTGCTGTTTAGTGTTTTAAACAGTACAATCACACCCGAAACGTCAAGTTTTCCTGCTCCTATGCTGCTGCTTGACCTGCTGTGTTCATCCAGCCCCACGCGTGTTATCTCTAATTGTATTAAAAGGTTGTCACCTTCAGCAAGTCTTTAAATGAGGTAATAATTTAGTTTAATTATCAGATGATGGGTCACTAGACCCTGAAACATTAACGCTAATTTCCCTCCACAGATGCTGCCAGATCTGTTGAGATTTTCTAGCAATTTCTATTTTTAATGAAAATAAGTTGCTAACAAAGCTTTATCATTAAGAAGCTTTCTTGCTTTTATGAAGATTTTCAACTTCTACCTTATTTTCTTCTTCAGAATTTTTATGTAATTTCCAGCAAAGTTGGAAGACTTTTCTGTCTCAGAATTATCCTTATGTTTGAGCTGAAACGTTATTTTCAAATCAAAGATCATTGAAATGCTTCAATGTTAAGAAATATTGCACTTCTTTCCCCCAAGGAGGAGGATAGACCATTATTTCAGGCTGTTTTCCCCTTCTTTACCATCCTTTTTAACAATAAGGGCAACATGCCCCTTTCTGTTTCTTCTCTGTGATATCCACACCATTTTTGATTGAAAAAGAATGGCATCATTATTATGGCTGCGAGAAAACATTTGATTGTACAGTCAAAATTTGTTTTTTCCCCAAATCACTGAATTTTAATAAGCCCTTCTACTGGCTCCAATTTTTTGACTGTAATTAGTTAAGTTATATTGGTGTTTTAATCATTTCCTTCACGAGTGTCCTTTTCTCCTTTTAGTTGCCAGCTGCCAGCATTCGTAGAAACTGACTGATTCTATGTGTTTTTGAGCTGCTGCATTTCTTCTCCTTTTGCCGAACTGAAGATTTCTTCAAGCTAGCACTGCCTGGTTGAAATCCACCCTGCTATTCAGAACGTATGCATGGGTGGCTTCCACATGCTGCTACCACAGTACATTTTGCTATTGTCTTTACTGGAGCTAGTAATTGAGATGCCTTGCATAGATTCACTACTAGCACCCTTCTTTCTTAGACTTAGATGCTGATACCACATGTGGATGGAGCTTCACACAGATGATGGGCTTAATCTTGATAAATAGTAAAGTTTTATTACACAATATATAATTGATATCTACAATATTTGAGATACATGATTGTCTCGTGAGACTGGCAGTCTCAGCTTAGGAGAAAGGTACGAGTACTGCTAGCTACTCAGACACGCCCATACACAATACACTGCTTAACATCTTCAGGATGAGTCCTTGATATAAGTGGAGCATACCTTGATGACACTAGTTAACCTCTTCAAGTCCTAAGTGCCTTATGCAACACTAAAAAAATCTATAAGTATTGAACATTTTCTACCTAAGTTTACAATACTTACACAAATATGCAATTTTTATCCGATCATTATGCGAGAAGTTTTGAAATGGTCCCAAGCATTTAAGGAAGAGATCATCTTCAGCATTAACAGAGTGGCTATACTACAAAAAGTACCTCCTTGGGTGTAAAGCACTTCAAAACTTAAAGAAGTTATATAAATGCAACACTTTTTTTAAAAATAAAAATTATCACGCAGATTTATTGGATCTCTTAATTTTTCCTTGAATGTTCTAAAAACTTACTTTGTTCAGCAATTCCAAAACACATCAAATTCTTACATTTGAAGATCAGAATGACAAAAAGCTTTTTCTTAGGTCTTTTCCTGTCCACTTTTTCTCACAGAACAGGTACCTCCATTCAGAAGATCAATGGGACCAAACTGGAGTCAATTCAAGCTTGACATCTATGTGGTAGGATTAGTTCTTCAGACTGGAATGTAATTGCTTCAGCGAATATTCATGTGTTAGACAGCCAAGATGAAAGCAGGAAAACAACCCTAACTAGTCACTCAATCATGGCATGGTTAAAACCTTCAGTGTGAGTGATTAGTATGCATACCCAAGCTTTGATCATAATCCATCACTGAATTGTTACTAATAATTCACAGCCAAAATTTTAATAGCGAGCTTCAATAGAGAATTTGTTCAAATAAGACTCACATATATACAAGTGGATAACTTTGTTGGATCCTAAACACATTGTAATGTCAAAATAATAAAAAAGCATATTTGACTAAGCTTCTTGCCTCAACAACAATATCATTTGGTTTAAGTTCGGACGTGGACTTGTAAGCAGAGAAAATCTTGCCCTTTTCAAATTCTAATGGAAAATAAATATGGACATTAAGAACTAGAGATTCCTTGAGAACTAGGCGATTGTGACAGTAATTGTTGTTTCTTCCATCTACTGAAGTATTCATGCTTGGATAAGAACCTGCCCTCTCAGGTATAAATGGGCTGTCAAGGACCAGTGCAACTCTGCAATGCAGCCAATTCTCTGCTACTCCTTGCTCTAGAGCATCGCTGTCTCCATGTCTCCCCATTTGTGCAAGACCTGTCAAATCATTGTTACAGGCAGCTGATTAATGAGGCCACACACTAATTCTACTGAAGGACGTTATAACGAGCTGCACCTCCTCAGTCAAGCAAAAGATAAAAGCACATATTGCTGGAAAATCTTATTCATCTCATTTGCATAGCAGATTAGGCTGATTTATACTTGCACTGCTTTCTGTGACAAGTGCATAAACCACCTGCTTTAAGATTTAAAATGTCAGAATTCAACATTAAGTATTGATATTGGTTCACAGAATATAGCTATAATGCCAGCGAGTTCTCCCAGAGAGCGAGAGATTTTAAAAAGATTTATTTATTAAGCATCTCCAATGCTAGACAACATCACATTAAGACTACATAGAGGCATAAGGAAAAAAGAAGATGCCAAACCAAAAGAATTACGTATTGGAAAGGCTGACCAAAAGTTTGGCTGAAAGAGTGAATTACATTCCTCATCTTGAATGGTATTCTTCTTCTGGGAATAGAGGAGTTTCACAATCAGTGGCTCAGTTGCTGGATTAAAGAAAGACTTGCATTCATATGGTGCCTATCACAATTTCAGGTCATCCCAAAGCACTTTACAGCGAAATAGGTCACCGTTGTGTTGTAGAAAACACAACAGCAATTTGTGCACAGGAAGTTCTCACACAAAAAGTGTTCTGCCAACGACCAATTTATCACTGAAGAGATAAAATTAGGACACTCAGAAGAACAGCAGTGCCCTTCTATAAGATAGTGCCATGGAATCTTTCCTATCCACTTTCAAGGTAAACAGGGGAGAGGCAGCTCATTTGAAAGACGGCACCTCTAACAATGCAGCCTCCCTTGGCACCAATCTGGAATATCAGTCTAGGTTATGTGCTCAAGTCTCTGAAGTGGAACTTGAACATGTAACGTTCTGACTTGGGTATAACTGCAGCTCACTTGGCTGAGCCAATGCAGAGAAGCAATGTACTGTAATACTGCAGCCCATTACAATAGCAAACATGGACTAGCTTTCCATCATCTGACATTAATACCCAACACCTTCACAGACTAAAGTGACTTCTGAAAAGGACACACATTATGACCTAAAATGGCTGTTGTGATAACCAGACTGAGGCAACCAGTGTGAGAAATACAAAACTGGTCTGCAATGAAATCATTTCATCCAAAAACCTGGCAATTCAGTCAGTGGCAGGAAATTTGCATCGTCTAATTCACTCGCATATAACAATAATTTCTTAATAGAGATGAGAGACTGGCCTGCCAGATAGCCAGTTTGGAAAGAGCAGTCTCATGGATATACAAATTCACCTTTAATCAACAGCTGCTTGGGGCAGCAAAGCAGAGCCAAGGAAAAATGGATTTCTAAGAAAATAACTGGAAGAATCCCCCACCTCCACCCCCACCCCTCTCTCTCTCTACTGGTCTTTCTCATCAGTGTCTGGTGTAAAAGAAACTTAGACAACCACCATTCACAGAGAATTCAGGATTCACAAGCTTCATCATTGCTACGGAATACCAGTCAACAATAGAACGACTGGCCTCAGGTTTAAAATCCAACTCTTCAAGGACTCCAAGAACTTTAAAATGCAACTACCTTTTACTTTCCTGTCTGGATACACAAACCCCACCTTTTTAGGATTAGTATCTGTGTTTAATATTGCTTTTTAAGTTAGTTATCTCAGGTTAGCATATTTCTGCTTTCACTCAAGAAAATTTTATTCCTTCAAATCCAATTGAGCTGAAGTGTGATAGCTGTATGCTAAAAACAACATCAAAATATTTGTTGAAACCGACCGAGAAGAGTTGATCACTCCTCTTTACCTGATTGTAACAATCCGGTGTGTAGGTATGATGCTGCTGCTAGATTAATCCGGATAAATTCTATTTCATCGATCACACAATTGGGTTAGTCAGTCATGATCGATCCTCATCAAATGTAACAAAGAAAAAGACCTTGAATCTACACCAACAATGCGCAATGTATTCATATGATAGCAACTGCACGGCACACAAGCCCCCTTAACTTGAGAAAAGGATACCAGACAAACTAAGATAGCAGCTAAGGGAATATTGGTTGCTCACTGATTTAAAGTGTTAGTTTTAAGAAAGCAGCTCCATGGTGCAGGAGGACCGTGTGCCTATAGTCTGTTCCCGATGATGCACATCGAGCCAAGTATCATCAACAGTGGCTGGAGGACCATCAACTCAGTGAAGGACGTTCTTTGGTCTGCCTGAAACTTGTTGGTCTTCCAAAGCAAGGAGCTGACCCCCACAGAGTGTTGCAGACTGCCACATTCCAAGGTCCAGGGCTACATGCTGAGGGATGCACTAAAACTCAGGGCAGCTGCTGCCAAGGTGTAGTGGGGAAAGACCGCTGTCTGAGGTCTTTCTGGCGAAGTTAAAAGGGGGCCTGTTCGGTTAACAGATCCAGCTAGTACCTCAATTATATGTAAATATAATCTTGTAAAAGAAAGAGATGCCTTTGGTTTGTTTGTTGGATACAGACCATCTGCAATGTTTGTTTCCTTGATATGCTGCTGTACAGAATTGAACTGCATTTGTGACTATGCATTATATATATATAAAATGTTTTTATGAATAAAGTGTAGTTTTGAAATGAAAGAAAACAGTCAGTCTTATGAAAGCAGAATCAACAGTTTGTGATAGGACTGAGGAGTGTCAGCAGCAAATAAGTTGCGAACAAACTAATCACTGCTGTTTGTTTCAGGATGCAAACGTCAGTGCTAAGAGCAATGGCCATGCTGATGGTTCTATGGGTCATCAACGAGATCAGGAAGTAACAACTTATGTTCCTCTGGCCTGGGTATTCTGCTGAGGGGAGGCAATGCCTCCAACTCAGAGGTCAAGGAGATGATGAATGGGTGCTTTCTTGTAGAAGATGTAAAGTACAAAAACACCGACGACCAATGATCTCGGCTAAAGGAAATTTTGGCTTCTGTATAGTCCTTGTACTCAGTGTTCAGTCCACAATACTGACCCCTGCAGCAAGTGAAAGGTTCTAATCTTTTGATTAAAGGAAACGGATTACAAATATAATTAAGGAACAAAGCAGTAAGGTTTATGCTCCGAAATTAGAGTGATATATGGAATAAGGTTGAGGTTTATCAATCAGTACAATAACTAAATAAGTTAGTTAACACCCAGTTGGTTGCTTTAAGAAATACTGAAATCAGCCCAGAGAAAGAGGAACAAAGAGGTGTCATCAAATGGAATTGACAGCCTATGATCTGCCATTTGTGTATGACTTACCTGCATTGCTCCACTTTTTCACCTGAAGGCAAAGTAAAACAGCACATTATCTAAAAAAATGAAATCAGAAAATTTATAACCAGCAAACCTTCCTTGGTATGGTTCACAAGCAAGTTTCTTTAGAGGTATGAACTCAGGAGCTGAAACTGGTGAAATATTTGGTTAGTTACAAGTGGAACCTCAGAAAAGCAGTGTCTGAAGTGGCTGAGATTAAAATGTGTAGAGCTGGATGAACACAGCAGGCCAAGCAGCATCAGAGGAGCAGAAAGGCTGACATTTTGGGCCTAGACCCTTATCCCAGATTCTCCAGCATCTGCAGTTCCTACTATGTCTGAAGTGGCTTACGTCATTGACAACCATAATGCTGGCAAGAGCAGAGGCAGGTAATAGGTTTAGATCAAGAATAGGTGGGATTAGTGATAGATTATGCACCATTAGGTTCAGGCTGAACAAGCAGCTGCAAACAGGATGAAGTTTAAAAAGTTTCCAGCAGGACACATTGCTCCAGATATAAAAACAAAAGTTTAATCCGGGATCTGCCTATATGTTCAATGTAGTCTTTATGTTTGCATCCAGTAATACAGAAATGATTAAATGACACAACTGGAAAACTGCTTGAAGAAGTTTCTGCAGCCAGGATAATTACTAGATTAACCTTAAGCAATCAATTTAATAGACTTTACCATATTTTTGCTTGTGGGAGCTTGCTGTGCATAAATTGGTTGTCGCATTTATTACATTAATCATGACACTTCCAAAAGAATTGTTGACCATAAAATCCTTTGGGAGATCATAAGGTTGTAAAGGTTACCGTTTAAACGCAAGCTTTTCTTTATTTATCAATTTAGTGATAGTGGAGACCAGTAATTGTGTACAGCTCAATGTGTTTTCAGATGGTTTTGCAGCTTACGTTCCCTTAACTCACAAACCCCAAGCACAGATTCAGAATTTTCCCAACTTTCTTCACTTAACTACTCCATTTTCTCTTCAATTCTTGAATGAAATACCAGGGGAGATTAACGAACAAAAACATAAAATAAAGACAGAAAGTATAACCTGAAAAGGTGGCTGAATTAAATCCACATGCCTACCTTTGAATACCGATTTATCCCAAGATAGCACTTGATCTTTATTCCATGTGTAATGCTACACAGGAGATATATTTTTGGTATTCAAAAAAACAATACCCATCCCAGAACATTCTGTGCATCGTGGTTTCCCCGGCATTCCATTTATACCCTTAAAACCCACTAACAGCAAACAATTGGGACATGCTTTAACTTTCCTATGGTTCAGACAGGTACTCACTTGTCTGAAAGCTGAACAGTCTCCGACTGAGCTGGACGTTGGAAACATGCACATGCTATTGTGACTCACAAATGAGCTTCAGGAAACTCCTGATATTCAATAAATGTTATTCACCCAATGCAAAGAGGCACTTACATGACTTTTAAAACTGTTCTACATGGCAGAATCACAGCTCAGTAAATTTATTGGAAGAAAATCGGAGTAAATGGTGAGCAGTGGCATTGTCATGAACCACATTAAGTTATATGCCATAATATTTTGTGCTTCACAAACAAGCTGTTGGTTTGAGTAATGCTCATGTGGCAAAAGAAAGGATCTGTTCATTAAATTTGCCGTCCATGGTCAAGACAGGTAAGATTGATGCTTTCCCTCAATGTTCCCACTGAGAAGGGCGGAACAAACACAGAGACCTCTTGTAAGAGCTGGAGTGTTTGGGGGAACTACACACCATGGGGTTCTATCATAGAAAGTATTAACACTTCAATTGCCAACTTGGTCTTGACCCAAACAGAACTGGAAAGTCTTTTCAGATTTCAACTTGTATAAAATTTCCTTCACATAACACTTGTAGAGTGTATTGTGCTCAAAATTATGAGGTACGCTGCGAAAATGTACAAATCAGGAAAAGCACGTTCCAAATGGCAATTTATGGATTGACTGAGATAAACGGTTTTCATATAAAAAAACTTTGCCAATGCCAAACCTAATTCTAGTCTGCATATTTCCCGCTGATAACATTACTGAACAAAGTTAGATCCCAGACTGAAATCTGGCTTCACAGATCATTTCACGAACAAAAACAGAAGTTGCTGGAAAAGGTCAGCAGGTCTGGCAGCATCTGTGAAGAAAAAAATCAGAGTTAACGTTTCGGTCTGCTGACCCTTCCTCAGACCAGACCAAAACATTAACTCTGATTTTTTTTTCTTCACAGATGCTGCCAGACCTGCTGAGCTTTTTCAGCAACTTCTGTTTTTGTTCCTGATTTACACCATCAGCGGTTCTTTTAGTTTTCTCATAGATCATTTTTTGTTTCTCCTTTTATTTATCATAGTCGACTTTCACTGAAATACAAGCACTCAATGCTTGCGGATCTAATTTTATTAAACAGAAGTTTATTATACAAAAGGTAAAATAGAATCAATCAAGCTATTTGCATACAACACAATTTGATAGATTTCGAAACACAGTAAAAATACAATCTAGCCTGATATCACCACATTACAGTACTCAAACACTAGAGAGAATTTGCTCTCTCTAACATCTATAGGTTTGAAGCGACTGTTTCCTTGAGTCCCCACTTGAGACTCTCCTAGTCTCTTCCTTGATTAGTTGCACAACTTGTAGTGGAATGAGTGGTATCATGCTCCGTACCTGGTGGCACCCCCGGCTGGCTGAGGCAGCCCAGTCTCGTATAGCATCATGTTTGACATGCCAGCAAAACAACGTTACGTTCGTTTTCGGAGACCCTCACGGACTTGATACAATAGCAGGACACTGACCTGGCTACAAAACACAATCCTTTATTATTAAACAAGTACAAGCTATGGAGGACCGCTGTACACAACCCGGCACAGAGTGCTGAGTTCCATAAGCGATTCTCCCCAAACAGTGGACAGTCCCCGCTTTATATACTCTATGTATAAATTGGCTAATACAGAAAAACAATTACTACGTTCGGAACATAAAGAGAACAGGATACAGCATTGATCATTCGCAAAGTGACTGATAACGGCAGGATGCGTTTTCAAGTCGCCGAAGTGACAGAATGCTATTTCAAGCCACCGAAGTGTCTGGCTTGAACAAAAGGTCACTGACCTGGCCACTTCAGTATAAACAGAAGTTTCATACCTTTACAGAAGTTTCACCCTCTTACAGAAGTTTCATCCCCTTACAGAATTACAGATGTCTCACACCTTTACAAACGTCTCCCACCCAATCCTATTCAGGCAGGAAGTTTAAGAAAGTTTCCACCTACCCCTGTGTAGGAAGATAAGGAGCATCAATATTAATGGGATGTTATTCCATTAACATCTCAATGAGCACATACTCGATGACGAATTGTCACATGCCGCGTAAGCGAGGAGTTTTGCGCTGAGTGGCAGGATCCGGTCACCTTGGGCTCTCCCTTGGGATACGGATTCCTGGGAACTATTATTTTGGGAGGCTCCTCAGGGGTGGTGTCTGCTAAAAACCGAAACTACCTCATATGTGGACTCACCGCCCTGGGAAACAGCACAATGTTGGCATTGGAAGGAGTAAATCAAGATTTACCCGAACTTCGACTCTATGCTCAGCAAACCCGGTATGCAGTGGACTCTCAGCTGGCTCAACAAGGAGGAGTATGTACGATTTTAGGGGATAAATGCATTACCCATGTTACTGATGAATCCTATAATATTACCCAGGCCGTTGAAGCCATACAGGGACAGTTGGACTGGTACAGAGAGGGACCCCGGCCTGGGGAAGGATGGTTGGGATGGCTTCTGGGTGGTTCTTGGGGCTCATACCTACTGCACGGGTTGATTATCTTAATGATTGTCATAACTGTCTGTTGTGTATTCATGGTATGCCTGAACTCCTGTTGCAGAGTTATTGCCGACAGACTAGTAGCTCCCTTCTCGGCCCCAATATAGGTTATCATGAAATGATAAAAGGAGGGAATGAGATGTTAAACGAGGATGTTAAAACTACCACATATAAGGTAGTTTCGGTTTTTAGCAGACATCACCCCTGAGGACCCTCCCAAACTGATAGTTCCCAGGAATCCGTATCCCAAGGGAGAGCCCAAGGCGACTGGATCCTGCCACTCAGCGCAAAACTCCTCGCTTACGCAGCGTGTGACAATTCGTCGTCAAATATGTGCTCCTGAGATGTTAATGTGATAACATTCCATTAATATTGATGCTCCTTATCTTCTTACACAGGGGTATGTGGAAACTGTCTTAAACTTCCTGCCTGAATAGGATTGGGTGGGAGACGTTTGTAAAGGTGTGAGACATCTGTAATTCTGTAAGGGGATGAAACTCCTGTAAGAGGGTGAAAATTCTGTAAAGGTATGAAACTTCTGTTTATACTGAAGTGGCCATGTCAGTGACCTTTTGTTCAAGCCAGACACTCCGGTGACATGAAAACGCATCCTGCCGTTATCAGTCACTTCGTGAATGATCAATGCTGTATCCTGTTCTCTTTATGTTCCGAACGTAGTAATTGTTTTTCAGTATTAGCCAATTCATACATAGAGTATAAAAAGCGGGGACTGTCCACTGTTCGGGGAGAATCGCTTATGGAACTCAGCACTCTGTGCCGGGTTGTGTACAGCGGTCCTCCATAGCTTGTACTTGTTTAATAATAAAGGATTGTGTTTTGTAGCCAGGTCAGTGTCCTGCTATTGCATCAAGTCCGTGAGGATCTCCAAAAACGAACCTAACATTTGCAGATCTAATTTTATTAAACAGAAGTTTATTATACAAAAGGTAAAATAGAATCAATCAAGCTATTTGCATACAAAAAAATTTGAAAGATTTCGAAACACAGTAAAAATCTAGCCTGATATCACCACATTACAGTACTCAAACGCGAGAGAGAATTTGCTCTAACATCTATAGGTTTGAAGCGACTGTTTCCTTGAGTTCCCCCTTCTACTAGTCTCTTCCTTGATTAGTTGCACAAATTGTAGTTTCTGAATCTCAAATAACCAAACACTTCTGGTCTGGAGTTTTAAATGAGAACAAATAGGTTACATCAGTGGAAGGTTAACTTTTCTGAACTAACTCCTTTCTCTAGGAGAGACAATTTCATGCATCTAACTTGAACCAGGACTTTGTGAATGGAAACCAAAAGCTTTCCAAACAGAGGGTCTTTCCCCTAAAACAGTTAATACTCCTCAATGTTTATTCATAAGACTCTCCCAGTGCAAACAAATTCCAATCATCACTGCAGGGACTCTCCTCTCATACTGGCTTTAAAAAACACATGGCTCCATAAATACAGACAAGTTAAACATTAAACACCCTTGAATGCACAAATAAAAACCCATATGCAACTAGACCCAGGTTCTTTATTTAAACTGTATCATATTAAATGATATTAAAATATATACAAATCACACACATTTCATCATACCCTACGATTACAGTATAAATGAAACCTGAATTTGGATTCAGTTGGAAAAGTTGGAAAAGTCCACTGGAGTGAAGGAATGCCATGCCAATTCACTCCAAAGATATAGTGATCCTTAATTCCGCACAACACTGCAAAGTGAAAGTTGCATTCTGATAATGCTAAGCTTATTATCTTACGATGCTGTATTGAGAACTCAATTAAATAAGTCAGATGTTACAAATTTATTCCATAAATGAAACTAAAATGCTTTTACTTTACACAAATTTGACCAAAAAGATGTGACATTTGAATGATGCTACTGTCCTAACGTCTAGATAACCCCAAAAATACTCATCTTTGCCCTCCCCTTTCCCCACTGCTCCACTTCTGCAAGAACAGCAGAGCTTCTCAATAGAATGCTATTTTTTTCCCTATGTAAAGCATGAACTTTACCTAGATTTTAGGGGTTAAAATTTCCATTTTGAGAGGAATCAGCAATTTAAGGCAAACATTGCGCCCACTTAGCAAAGAACATTTGTTAAAAATAGAGATTGTGTACAAAAAAAATTACACATTACCAAATGTAACATCTGTACTGAATGAGTGTAACTGTATGGCATATTCTTTTCTGTACTTAAGAGTGACAACTTGGCAAAATCTGATTAACACACGTGAAATAAGATTTATCAGTAAAAGTAAGTTCTTCAAATCACAGTGTTGATTCCCCATATATGAGTAAACATATTACAGAGTCCTGGAGTCATACAGCACAGAATCAGATTCTGCAATCCAACTCATCTGCGCTGACCAGACATCCCAACTTGACCTAGTCCCATTTGCCAGCATTTGGCCCCAATCCCTCTAAACCCTTCATAATCATATACCCATCGAGATGCCTTTTAAATGTTGTAATTTTACCCGCTTCCACCACTTCCCGTGGCAGCTCGTTCCAGCCATACGCAACTCTCTGTATGAAGACGTTACACTTCAGGTCTTTTTAAATGTTTCCCTCTTGCCTTAAACTATGCCCTCTTATTCTCTCCCTTACCTTGGGAAAAAGACCTTGGCTATTCACCCGATCCACACGCCTCATGTTTTTATAAACCTCTATAATGTGACCCCTCAGCCTCTGATGCTCCAGGGGAAAAAAATGCCCCAGCCTATTCAGTCTCTCTCTATAACTGAAACCCTCCAGTCCTGACAGCATTCCCATAAATCTCTTCTGCACCCTCTCAAGTTTAACAATAGCTTTTCTATAGAAGGGAAACTAGAACTGTACACAGTATTCCAATCGTTGCCTCACTAATGTATGGCTACAACATGACATCCCAACTCTATGCTCATTGTTCTGACCAACAAAGTCCAAATTCCTCCTTCACCACCCTGTCTACTTGCAACTCCACTTTCAAGGAACTATGCACCTGCAGCCCTCGGCCTCTTTGTTTGGCAACCCTACCATTTACTGTAGGAGTCTGGCCCTGGTTTGCCTTACCAAAATGCAACACCTCACATTTGTCTAAATTAAACCCCATTTGCCATTCCTTGGGCCATTGGCCAATCTGATCAAGGTTGTGTGGTACTCTGAGATAATCTTCTTCAGTGTCCACTAAACCACCTATTTTGCTGTAATATGCAAACTTACTAACTATCTGCCCTATATTCACATGCAAATCATTTATACGATAAAAACCAGTGGACCCAGCACTGATCCTTGTGGCACACCACTGATCACAGGTCTCCAGCCCGAACCTCTGTCTCCTACCTTCAAGCCAATTTGGTATCCAATTGGCTAGATCCCCTTGGATCCCATGTGATCTAACCTTACTAATCAGTCTACCATATGGAATGCTGTTGAATGCTTTACTGAAGTCCATCTAGACAATGTCTATTGTTCTGAAAATGACATAAATTCACATGCAAGAGGATTTTCTAGCAATTGGATTACTGTAGTCAGTTACTTAGTGAAGCGTAAAACTTTCAATTTAATTTAAAAAACAGAGATCTACAAGCCTGTTAGCCCAATGTCAGGCAGGGGAAAATGCTGTAATCCTTTACGCAGTCTTAACAATGTACTTATAAAATTATCAGTCAGTAACATCATGATTTTACAAAAGGGAATCATGCTTGACAAATATATTTGTTGTTTGAGATTTAAATAGAAGTGTAGTTAAAAGGGGAGCCAGTAGTATAATTCTTTATTGTTTTCTCAACTGTGGGGTACCCACCCCTGTTGAACTGCCTTCTTGAACCACTGCAGTCCATTGGTATAGGTACCCCACATGACATCATGGAAGGAGTGACAGAATTTTTAATCCAGTGACACTGAAGAAACAGTAATATATTTCCAAGTCAGGATAGCGAGTGGCTTGAAGGGGAACTTGTAGGTGGTGTTATTCCCATGTATCTGCTGCCCTTTTCCTTTTAGATGGAAGTGGTTGTGGGTTTGGAGATGCTGACAAAGGAGCCTGACTGAAAGTCTGTAGTATATCTGGTAGATGGTATACACTGCTCCTACTGAGATCCAGTGCTGATTGAATGTTTGCAGATGCAATGCCAATCAAGCAGGTTACTTTGTCCTGTAAAGCTTCGTGAGTGTTGGTGGAGTTGTACTCACCCAAGCAAGTGGGGAGTATTCCATCAGACACCTGACTTGTTTCCTGTGGGTGGTGGGCAGGCTTTGGGGAGTCAGGATCTGTGTTACTCGCTACAGTATTCTTAGCCTCTGACCTGCTTTCTAGCCACTGTATTCTTATGACTAGTCCAGTCCAATTACTGGTCAATGGTAACCACAAAAATGTTGATAGCGAGTATAAGGCTCAGTGGTTAGCACCGCTGCCTCAAAGTGCTAGGTACCCAAGTTCAATTCCAGCCTTGGGTAGAGTTTGCACGTTCTCCCCGAGTCTGCATGGGTTTCCTCCATATGTTCCAGTTTCTTGCCACAGTGCAAAGATGTGCATGTTAGGAGGATTGGCTGTGGTAAAATTGTCCACAGTGTCCAAGGATTTGCAGGCTAGGTGGATTAGCTATGTGGGGTTACGGGGATAGGGTGGGGGCTGTGTCTGGGTCTAGGTGCTCTTCAGAGGGTCGGTGCAGACTTGATGGGCTGAATGGCTCATTTCCACCCTGTGGGATTCTATGATTCTACAACAATCGTAATGCCATTCAATGTTGAGGGATGATGGTTAGATTGTCTCTCATTGGGGATGGTCACTGCCTGCCATTTCAGGCATGATACTACATGTCAAGCCAGGTCTTGTTGCATTTGAACTGCTTCAGTATCTGAGGATTTGTGTATAACATTCCACACCATTCAATCATTGGTGAACATCACCACTTCTGCCTTTATGATAGAGGGAAGGTCATTGATGAAGCAGCTGAAGTTGGTTGGGCCTAGGACACTACCCCGAGGAACTTCTGCAGAGATGCCCTGGAGTTGAGATGACTGACCTCCAACAACCACGACTGTCTTCCTAAGAGTCAGGTCCTGACCAATGAAGAGTTTTCCCCGATTCCCACTTAATCCAGTTTTACTTGGGATCTTCAATACCATTCTTAGTCAAACAAGCCTTGATTTCAAAGGCTGTCACTCTCACCTCACCTTTGGATTTAGATATTGATCTAAAGCTGGATGAGTGGATCTTGAGGAACCCAAGCTGGGCATCAGTGAGCAGGTCATCACTAAGAAAGTGTTGCTCAATAGTACTGTTGATGACACCTTCCATCACTTCATTAAACCTCTTCAGAAAGTATACTTTAATTTCCAAAAAGCATTAGATATGGTAATACTTTTATGTGCAAAATCAGGGCTCATGGAGTGGAGGATAATATACAAACTGGGCAAAGAATTGACTTATGATCTGGAAACCAAGAGTAGTTGAGGTATTTTCAAATTAGCAGGCTGTAACTAGTGCAGTGCTGTAAACATCTGTACTGGGACATCAGCTACTTACAATCTATATGAATGCTCTCAAGCTGTTTGTCAAAGCCAATGTATTCAGATATGCTAATTGTACAAAGTTAATGGGGATCATAGCAGTTAGGTGAATGCAATGGGACTGCAAAGTAATATAGACAAGTTGACTTGAGTAGGCAGCAAGGTGGCAGATGGAGTTTAATGAAGGAAGTGTGAAGTTATTCACTTTGGTAATCAGGATAGAAAAGGAGTTTTTTTTAAAAAAATGTATGAAACTGTTAAGTATTGATGCTCAAAGAAACATGTGCAAGGGCATGGAAATTTAGCATGAATGAATGGCATGTAGTTAGGACAGCAAACAGCATGTTGATCTTTATTGCAAAGGGTTTGGAATACAAGCACAAAGAAGTTTTGCTACAATTGCATCAGACTTTGGAGAGAAAACACCCTGGAGTACTGTGCAAAGTTATGACCTCCATATCTAAGGAAAGATATGTTTGTATAGGAAGCAGTACAACAAAGGTTCACTTGTCTGTTCCTTGGGACGAGGGCTGTCCTACGATGAAAGCATGATTAAATTGGGCCTATACACGCTGCAGTTTAAAAGAATGAGGTCATCTCATTGAAACATAGCAGATTCTAAAGAGGCCTGAACGGTGGACAAAGAGGTTGTTTCTCTGGGCTTGAGAATCTAGAACATGGAGGTGATCATTTAAGTCAGAAACAAGGAGAAATATCTTCATTCAGACATGTGTGGATCTTTGTCATTGCTATCCCATAGGGTTAAGGATGCTCTATTGTTGAGTATATTCTAGGCTGAGCAAGATAAATGCTATCTCAGGAAAGCAAGGAATATGGTGAATGGGTGAAAAAGCAGAGCAGAGGCAGATGATCAGCCATATTGATCATACTGAATGGTCCGGCAGGTTTAGGGGACATTTGGTCTGTCTTCTTATGTTCTTAAAAGACCACTAAATGCAATTTGTGCTTAAAATTCCATATCTTTTGTGCCAGTTTGTGATCTCTAGGGAACGGTGCTGAAAAAAAGCACAACAATTGGGAGGAAATTCTAGACCCACGTACTGAACTTTGATGATATCCCAAAGTGCTTAGCACAAAATGGAGGTGGTGAGGAAAATGGGCAAAAATAGTTACCCCGGGTTTTAAAAAGGCTTTTAAAGGTGGGAGAACTTTTTTTTTTAAAAGAAGAGGCTCTACTGCCAGTAGAATGAGGCTGGGAAGGGCTTTAAGGTGGGAAGCTTAAAATTCAATGCATTGGAGTACAATGTGGCAGTTAATCTGCATACAAGGTCTGAGGTACTAATGAGGCACAGGGGGGCAAGACCACTATCTGAGGTCTTCCTGCTGAAGTTAGATGGGGGTCTGTTGAATTATTGGACCCTCAAATGCATGTAAATATAGTCTGGTTCAAGCAAGAGATGCCTTTGGTTTGCTCGGATAGTGTCAAACTCCAATGTTCATTTCCTTGACATACTCCTGTCCAGAACCAAACTGAGTTTGTGAATTTATATACAGGCACATTTTTTAAAAAGATACTTTTTATGAATAAAGTATATTTTAAAATAAAAAAGGTCCCAAGTACCAATGTGATAAAGGGTCAGTTAATCTCTTTGACGCATATTTCCAGCATATAATGTTTAACTTCTACTTTAAATTTTTAATATTTGAAGTTTTTCTTTTATCTCTATAATCAGTCAGGAATATTGGGGTTTGCTATTGTGAATTTCAGAAGTGAACTTGACTTTTAGGGTTCATTGAAAGCATTTGACCTGCCCATAAAAAGGAACAACACCTGGTAGGTAAATATTAATCTTACATCTGCACAGAGTCTTGCATTCAAGTAGAACACTGACATCAACAGGATGATAATCAACCCAAACAAAAAACCTTACACTGATTCAAATTGCCTGGAAAGACATTTTACTACGTGTAAAGGTTTCAATTAATCGGCACCCTTAACCAGAGATGTGATTCATACCATAGATTGGAACAAGAGTCACAAATTAGAGTTTGTCATTGTCGTTGATAATGAAGTGCTGCTGTGTGTATGCTTGGCAACAGTCCAGAAACCCTGCTGCCAGCAAGAACAACTTTCCCCAAAATCTTCGCAAACCAGCTCCTAATGAGGTTTAAGAGCCTCCTGGTTAAGTTTCTGTAATAAATCCTCAATAACACCATCATTACCTGCAATTGCTCTTATTTCTGACAATGACTTAAAACTCTGCATTGTGCACTGAAGAAACCCCCAATTACATTACGACAAGCAGACTGATTCACAATTAGCAAAGTTGCTTTTTAAATGAAATCATTCATTTTTATAAATACCTAGGGGCCTGTGATTTGAGTTAGCACTCCATAAATATCTGGAGTCACATGCCTCATCTGGCACAGTCACTGGGATGCATTAACCTTCAGAGAAATACAAAGCGACATTTGTTAACCCAGAATAACAAAGGCAAAACCAGCTTTGAAACTTCCAATTTGTTGTGAGAAAGAATGCTAAAAGACAGGACTGGAAGATTAACAATTTGTACACCTCTCAAAACAAAAAAAAAGTGTTGGAAATGCACAGATTTACCATCATCCAGAATCTTAAAACTAACCATGCAGTCTAGTGGACATCTTTCTTGTCATAAAGACTCCCAGCAAAATATTCACCCAACATGTTGTTCCAGGTGCTGACACAGGTGCTGTATAGTTTTCTTATCTCTTCTCTTTGTATATTCTTACTAAAGACAGCTCGTGCAGAAGAACATTTTTGTTAATCTGCTTTTGTCAGGTGTGACAAAACCTACTGGAAAGTGTGTGGGCCATGCCAGATATCCAACTCTTTAGTGTCACAGCTACACAACTGCTTGTAATCGAGGTGAGCGAAAGAAAGCAGAAATATGACGCGCACATTACAAAAATGAAAGGGTGATATAGATACGTTAGAGTATTGCATACGATAAGTCATATAAAACATCTGGAACTGTCTCATATTTTTACATCAAGGCTGCCTATGAGTCAAAATCAACAGCTTAAACTACTTCATAATTAGCGCCAGGAGTAAGTAAACTTCCTACTTTAGTAAAACTGGCTCGTTCCTTCTGTTTAAAGGTATTCAAAAAGTGTATGACTTTTGTCAGTCTATTTACTTCACTGTTTTCAACAGAGAGAAAATAAGATCACAGACTTGCTTATATACCACACTTCAATGATGTGAGATTTCTTGCAAAATATCTCATTGTTAGAAGTTGTCTCCATGGTAGGTTTAACACAATGTGTATTTAACACCAAGTGCTCTCAACACTTTATGGAGTTATCACTTCCTAACATATGGGTTTTGTGCAAAGACAGTTCCAAATACAAGATCAACCTCTGTAAACCAGTAGTTATACAATCCTGTTTTTGGTAATGCTGGAATTGTTGACAGAATTATGATCTATGTTCTGGCTGCTACAACTGTTACAGTGGTTCAAGTGGTCATTATTACTGGACTGCGGCCTTAATTTCAATTTTAATGTAAACAATCCAGATCCACAATGGAACGACTCAGCATATGATCACAAGTATATTTTTATTTCAACTAGAAACAGAGAAAATAGGAACAGGAATTGGCCGTTTGGCCCTTCGAGCATGCTCCATCATTCCATATGATCATGGCTGTTAATCCAACTTAGCACCCTGTTTCTGTTTTCTCCCCCATAGCCCTTGATCCCTAGAAGAACCATCATCAATATTATCTGTTTACATACATGTATTAGCTTTTCACTCTCTCAACCTAATGTGTCTACATCATTGGGGGCAACACCTCTTGTATAAGATGTTAAAATGTGGATTTATTTTTCTGATCTGGGGTTGTATGTAACACAGGGAATTCTCCTGGTTTTCTGGTTAACACTTCTCTTAAGTTAATACCACACACAAAAAAAAACTGCATAACTGGTAATTCATCAAATGACAGGTGCAACTTGCATAGTCAACTTCACAACAATTTATGTATCTTCGCACATCAAAAAGGATCATTGCAAACACTTTCTGACTCAAAAGGAAATTTGAAGAAACTGAACATGCACGCAAACGTCTTTGTAAATAATAAAGAAAACATATATATAATGTGTTTCATGGCATCCGGACAACCCAAGGTTTTTCTACAGATAATAAATTACTTTTAGTTATGTAGTATTTCAAATAGCACTATAGGAGCTTTTACATCTACCTTAAAGGACAAACAGGACCTCAGTTTAACATTTTACCCAAGTGTTTTTGTTTATAACACCGTTCCCTAATATACTTCTTTAGCATTCAAGCAATCTATTCAATTTCTCTTAAATCAAAGCATAATATTAAAATGTAGGTGTTGGACCACTCCAACCCTTAGATTATTGAAGGATGATTAATTCTTAAAGTGTTACAGAAGTATGATAGAAGTTGGAGAGAACATCAAAGTTGACAGTTGACAAAGCTGAATGGAAGCCTCTGAAATTAAAATCACTAAAAGGAACAGATTATCCAGGTTGTAACACAGATCAGTTGTAGAAGAAATTAAACAATATTATTATTGGTCAGTGCATTGAGTACAGGAATTGGGAGGTCATGTTATGGCTGTACAGGACATTGGTTAGGCCATTTTTGGAACACTGTTCAACTGCGAAACTTGAATGGGCTCAGAAAAAATTTACAAGGATGTTGCCAGGGTTGGAATGTTTGAGCTATAGAAAGAAGCTGAATAGGCTGGGGCTATTTTCCCTGGAGAGTCGGAGGCTGAGGTGTGACCTTATGGAGACCTACTAAAATCATGAGGGGCATTGATAGGGTGAATAGGCAAGGTATTTTCCCCGGGGTGAGGGTGTCCAAAACTAGACGTCATAGGTCCCTTTTAAATCTTTCCCCTCTCACCTTAAACCTAAGGGGCAACTTTTTCATATGGTGGTGCATGAATGGATTGAGCTGCCAGAGGACGTGATGGAGGCCAGTACAATAACAACATTTAAAAGGCATCTGTACGGGTATATGAACAGGAATGGTTTAGAAGGCTATGGGCCAAATGCTGGTGAATGGGACTAGATTAATTTAGGACATCTGGTCAACATGGATGAGCTGGACTCAAGGGTCTGTTTCCATGCTCTACAGCTCTATGACTCAATGACTGTTTTTACTGTACAAGCCTGTCACAGTTTGACACTAATTTTGTCTCTAGTTTGGCACAGTTTAAATAACAAAAAGCTTCAGCTTTGATGAGTTTAACTTTCCTATATTTCTGACCATTGGGGCAAAATGTAAAACTTGTGCCAAGACAGAAAAAAAAATCAGATGCTAAGCAACCAACATTCCATTAGAAAGCTTGCTGCCACATCAATCATGCACAAAATCCAAATTAACTAATTTCAAACATCTTCTGTATAAGTCAGATTCATTTGCCACCCAAAGAGCTGAATGTTAGCAGTTGGAGAGCGTGAAAGCCTGCTCAATTCTGGCAAATCAGCTTTTCAGATGGGGCGATAGTCACATGATAGTGGCTGCAGTTATAGTGAGAGAAACCGAAAATCTGGGAACTGGGTAAACAAGGCAAGCAACTGCACATCTCCTTAAAAACCAAAAGAACTACGGATGCTGTAAATCAGAAACAAAACAGAAGTTGCTGGAAAAGCTAGGTGTGTCTGGCAGCATCAGCGAAGAGAAATCAGAGTTAACATTTCAGGTCTGGTGATCCCTCCTCAGAACTGAGTTCTGAGGAAGGGTCACCGGACCCGAAACGTTAACTCTGATTTCTATTCACAGATGCTGTGAGCTTTTGCAGCAACTTTTGTTTTCATGCAAATCTCCTTAAATGGATTGAAATTAACAACACGAAAGGGAAGTGTAAATTAGAGTGGACGAACTCAACATGAAATCGGGTACAGAAAGAAAGAGTGACGGGGCAACGTTTTAATTTAATGTTTGGCATTTTAAAAAAACCTCTAACAATAATTAAAGCTTGAAGAAGTGAGACTCTATACTTGTAACAGTTAATTTCAATGCTGGCACTAACATTTATCACGTCATTAAGAATACTTGGGCTGAAACAGACAATAGTTCCATATTGTGGTGAGCTTAGTTTGCATCTACTGCATATTTTCAGAAAGTTAATGGCGGAACAGCATGATTCTGACAGCAGCTTTTGGATTGCCTTGCTTTTCCATGCGTCTACCCTTGCCTGCATGCAGCATTTGCACATAAAGATCTTAAGCATTCCATTATTTTCATAATGTTATTTTAACTGCTGTCTTCTCGCCTTAGTGTTCCAGACAATTCGTCCAAGGCTCTGTGCCACTGAAGTAGCTATGAAAAAAAACCTAAAATCAATTTATTGTAATTAAGTATGTGTTTTAAGTGTATACAGCACAGAAACAGACCCTTCGGTCCAACTTGTCCATTCTGACCAGGTTTCCTAAACTAAACTAGTTCTACTTGCCTGTGTTTGGCGCATATTCCTCTAAACCTTTCCTATTCATGTACCAGTTCAAATGTCTTTTAAATGTAGTAACTGTACCTGTAAATAGCACTTCCTCTGGCAGTTCATTCCACATACAAGCCACTCTGTATGAAAAAAGTTGTCCCTCGTGTCCTTTTTAAAATCTTTCTCCTCTCACCTTAAAAATATGCCTCCTAATTCTGAACTCCCCGACCATTGGGGAAAGACTTTCGCCATTCACATTATCTATGTCTCTCATGATTTTATAAACCGCTATAAGGTCACCCCTTAGCTTCTAACACTCCAGGTGAATAAAGCCCCAGCCTATTCAGCCTCTCCCTATAGCTGAAACCCTCCAGTCCTGGCAACATCCTTATCAAATCTTTTCTGCACCTCTCCAATTTCATAATATCCTTCCTATGGCAGGGCAACCATAAATGAATGCAGTGCTCCAAAAATGGCCTCACCAAGTCCTGTATAACCTCAACATGACGCTCCAACTCCTATTAGTAATAGTCTGAGCAATGAAGGCAAGCGTGCTAAATACCTTCTTAACCACCCTGCCTACCTGTGATGCAACTTTCAAACAGCTATGTACCTGGGCCTCTGGGTCTCTCAATTTGACAACACTACCCAGGGCCCTACCATTAACTGTACAAGTTCTACCCTTGTTTGTTTTGCCAATGTGCAATACCTCGCATTTATCCAAATTAAAATCCATCTAGCACTCCTCAGCCCATTGGCCCAACTGATCAAGATCTCTTTGTAATCTTGGCTAACCTTCTTAACTATCAGCTATACCACCAAATTTGGTGCCATCTGCAAACTTACTAAGTCTCCTAACTTCTCATCCAAGTCATTTACATAAATAACAAACAACAGTGGACCCAGCACTGATCCCTGCGGAACACCGCTGGTCACAGGTAAAGAGACGACTGGCAAGTAGGAAGATTTCAAAAGTGAGATAACTAGAGTTCAGAGGTATTATGTTCCTGTTCGAGTGAAGGGTAAGGCTGAGAAGAGTAGGGAACAATGGATGAGCAAAGATATTGAGGCTCTGGTCAAAATAAGGAGACAGCATATATTAGATATAGACAACTGGGATCAAGTGAATCTCTTGAAGAGTATAAAGGGTGTAGGGAAATTCATAACGGGGAAATCAGGAGGGCAAAAGGAGGTAGGAGATAGTCTTGGCAGATAAGGTTAAGGATAATCCAAAGAGATTCTACAAGTAAATTAAGAGCATAAGAGCAACTAGGGAAAGAATAGGTCCCTGAAAGATCTACAAGGTTGTCTACGTGTGGGCCTACAGGAGATGGGAGAGATACTAAATGAACATTTTGTGTCAGTTTTCACTGTGGTAAAAGACAGAGGCTAGGGAACTCGGGGATAAAAGTACTGACGCCCTGAAAACAATCCACATTACAGGAGAGGAGATTCTGGAGATCTTAAAAAAACATAAAAGTAGATAAAACTCCAGGACCTGAACCAGGATGTTTTGGAAAGTCGGGGAAGAAATTGCAGGGCCCCTAGCAGAGGTATCGGCGATATCTACAGCCACGGGTGAGGTGCCGGAGGACAGGAGAGTGGCTAATGTTGTGCCTACAGATCTGTGAGTCTGACATCAGTGGTGAGTAAGTTGTTGGAGGGGATTTGGAGAGATAGGATTTACATGCATTTGGAGAGGAAAGGGCTGATTAAGGATAGTCAGCATGGCAATGTGCATGGAAAATCATGTCTCACAAACTTGACTGAGATTTTTTGAGGATATAACCAAAAAGGCTGATGACAGCAGAGCAGTAAACTATAAAGTAAGTCTATATACACTTAAGTAAAACCTTTGACAAGGGTCCACATGGTGTACTGATTAGTAAAGTTAGATCATTTTGGATTCAGGGAGAGCTTGCCAATTGGATTCAAAGCTGGCTTGCAGCAGAGACAGAGGGTGCTGGTGGAGGGGTGTTTTTCAGACTGGATGACCGCTGCCTGTCAGGTAGGAGTATTTCAGCTCACTAAGCGCTGAGACCTCCTGCTCCAGTGCCCCCCTGCTGCCTGGAACAATGTTCTCCAGCAGCTCCATTGCAAAATAATTCTTGCAAACTGTTATCCTTCGAGAAACCAGGACAATATTGGACTTTAAATATATTGTTGCTCCAACCTAAGCTATGGGAAACCTATTGCTTATTAATGCCCAATAAACTGACCAATAGCCCCTGCTGCCTTGTGGTAATTCTCGGGCACTCTCATTCACAAGGAACACATTTTACAGGATTGACATTGCTCCTGACTTGTTAGATTGCTTAGCTTGTAGCATAGATGAAACAATAATTACATTTTGAGTACCCGTTCTTCATTATGGCACATGGCCTTGAACAAGTTTTGTAACCTGAAGAAAACGGACAACATAAATATTATATGCAAACCATTTTTAAAAAGTGACAATTAAAATGGATCGCTTAAAACTTTCCAATAAGGCAAAATGTATAAGGAAATGCTAAAAGGAGATTCAAACGAGTAAATATTACTCAAATACCTTAAGAAGTCTGAGGTGTGACCCAAGGAATGGCCTACCTGCTAGCTTCATTCTAATGGTTCACATGAAAGCAACGTAACTAAGTATAACAAGTGAAGGAGAACTAAATGGAATCTAACATGGGTTTACTGAACCAAAATCATGCCAATTAGATTTTTCAGAGAACATCTACATCCGTCCTAATTACAAAGGGATGAATTCTGTTTCCACATTGCAGTCTAGATGAACATGGCCATACAAGCCTTATTTTATGGTTAAACCCAATAACTTAAGCTCCCAAGATTGAATTTCAAATGAGGGTGAAGCTCAGAAACATCAATGTCTACATTTTCTATATTGGTTCCATCTGAATCACACATCCAGCTTGCTGAAAGTACCGTTCCACTTTTAGCTCCATGTATCCTGTGGCAATGACAGCACTGAAAAAGACTGCATCTTCAGGCAACCCAGTGGAATTGAAAATGATGTTATTAATACATATGAACTCCTTTTGGCATTCTATTTGATGAATTGTTTTAGCACTTAGTGGACCAGAAATTGTTGGGAAAATAAAGGTGAGATTAATGTGCATGTTATTATCACCATAAAGCCACTCAACAATTACTGGGTACAGGCACTTTCAGGAGTTCCAAACTGACACAAGTTGTTTCAAGATTTTAACCATTAGCCTTGTGAAAACACAGGAGTGTAAAATCGTGAGTTTCAAGATAATGCTGCTTTTTCCCCAATGGATGCAGAAAGTTAGGATAGGTGCTTCATAGCTAAAAGCCCATTTAATGAGGTTCCTGCAATGTCAATCAATCTCTCCAGAGCAGAAAATGAACTGAAGTTACTGATACGTACTCCTGTGAGCAGAAAATTGTTTTCATAGGTCTTTTTTAATATAATACTTCTCTAAATTTTATTTCTAGTTTTCCTCAATTTAAAAATTTTCACGCCTCCATTTCTCTTTCTGTACCCAATTTAACTCTTAGGTCATGGTATTCTTTCACTGCCTGTCCTCTGTGTTCTCTATCATTAAATTGAATTGGTTAATAATATTGCAAGCCCGATTGGTAACCAAAGTCCTAGATGCACTGAATTCCTCACAGTTTCGCAACAGGCAATTATTAATTCCCACTTCCAGCTATTCCAAAGGCAAAAGGTTTTAGCTGAAGTTGAAGGGGGGTAAAGTGTAACAAGGCATGTTATGAGATGACCTACTCTTTTCAAATTCTGGTCCAATTATTACAATGTTTTTACCTTGTCCCTCCAAAAATTCATTGTTTTTCTGAGTTTGCATTATTTGGAAATTTAAAAAAACACTTATTAGCTTGCACGTGTTTTTACTTGAATTCAAGTTACAAAAAGTAACTGCTAAGCTAATTTATAAGCAATCTTTCTATTTATTTATTTTGTACTTGCTGCACTGTTGGTTCAACTGAATTAACAAGATATTCAATAAATTTCAAAACCAAAAGTTTTGTTAAGTGTAAGAAACAGTTTGCTATCAAAGCAAATTATACAATGGAACTTGCCAAGACATGGTCAGTAATAAACTTTGAGGAATCTGTTCAAGGAAAGACCATGTATTTCACCTAATACATACTTCAAAGTACAGGAAGCAGCCACTGAACTCGCCTCAATTATGGAATGGAAAGAAAATCACATAACAATCCAGTGCCAGAGAATAGATTACATTTAATTGAAACAAATAACTTGGTATTCTGTGGATTCTGTACGGAGGTTTGAGCAGCAAGAAAAGATCTTTTCATTAATCTATTAGAGATTTACAGTTGTAATCAGTAGCTTAAGTGTTAAAAGCTACCATTACACAACCAGTTCCATTCTTATTATTGAATCAGCATCAGTTTCTCATTTATCAGAAATTACTTTAAAATTTTAGACGAGAGCACATTTTCCCCTTTCAAACTGAATTTTATGTGATTTGTGAAGGATAAAGTGGTACAATTACAGCGCATAAAACCTTACAGAATGCCTCTAAATAAGACCATATTGTTCATTTTATGTATTTTACAAGGCTTTCCTTCCAATATTTTGCCAGGACCCTTGGGACAGCCCTCCTGGCATTTCTAATATTACATGGAGCTACAGTTCATGGTTTGATCCTGCATTACTTCATGATTCAAACTTTTTGAAGGGAGGTATCAGCTTTGAAGAAAAAAAACTGGGTACAAAAAAAATGGATATATAGTATTCTGGTCTGCAGAGAGAAGAACAGGGGAGGGAAAACAGACATGTATTAGAAGTTATGAATTTCAACCATTTCTAACCAGTTCAGTAACGTGCTAATGTATTAAGCCTTTGTAAAATCTATACAATGGCAGTAAAATGTTTCTGTATACCTTGGGACATGAGGAGTAATTTAATAATATCTGTTGTTATTGGATTAAAAGTGGTGTACTTTGTGCATGTATGGCCAAATCACAAAAATAGCACCTGGTTTAATGTATTATACCTCTTGCTCTATTCCATGTCTAATACTACGTAACGGTACTTCAATTTCTAAGTTGGAGTGAATCTTTTATCAACAGCTGACCAACTCACTCTCCTTCCATCACTGTCTGTATTCATTATTGAGACATGCTCAATAAACAACACAACATCCCAGTTATGGTGAAATCCACAAATTAAATCAGATTTGCCTGAAAATCTATGTTGGTAGTAGAAGATTTTACTTGATTTCATCTACTTCAGTGAGGCCATCTCACCTCTGAAGAATCATTACCAAAATTGTGCGCATTTTGTTGACCAAAATCTCCTCCCTTCTACTTTTCACTCAAATTTGCGATATGTCTACTTATCCTTCAGAATTCAACTTCCATGAACTCATTTTATTGTCTTCTCTTGTGCTCCTTTGGCCCGACCCAACGTCCATTCATAAGCACTGCCAAACTCCAACATTCTGCACATGGCCCATCTACCAGGTTTCTGCTTTTAACAGAAGTCAATCTTTGAAAAAAAAACTTCACTTTTTACACAGAACCATGAAACACAGTAGTAGGAGTAGCCCTTCAGGCCTGCTCCACTATTCAATACGATCAAGGCTGACCATCCAACCCAATACCACATTCCTGCTTTTTCCCCCTAAGTTGTGTCCCTTTAGTCCTAAGAAATATATTTATCATCTTCCTTGAAAGTCTTTGATGTCCACAGGCTCAAGCCCTACAGTGTGGAAGGCAGCCATTCAGCCCACCGAGTTCACACCAACCCTCCAAAGAGCATCCCACCAGACCCACCCCCTGCCCTATTCCTGTAACACTGCTTTCTTTGTTATTTCTGTCCTATAAAGGCCTAACCTTCATCCTTTGAGTGTTATCACTGGTTCTGGACTCCCCGGTCAACGAGAACATCCTTCCTGTATCTATCCTGTTTAATCTGTTAGAATTTTATAGGCTTCTACGAGATCCGCCTCATTCTTCTAAAGTCCACTGAATATGGTCCTAACTGATCCAGTCTCTCCACGTATGTCAGTCCCATCAACCCAGGAATCAGTCTGGTAATGCTTCTTCATACTCCCTCTATAGCCAGAAAATCCTTCCTCAGATGAAGAAACCAAAACTGCACATAATGCTCCTGGTGTGGTCTTACTAATGTCCTGTATTATTATAGTGAGACATCCCTGCTCTTGCACTCCAATCCTCTTGCGAGGAAGGCCATGTACTATTTGCCTTCTTTATCATGTACTGCACCTGTGTGCTACTTCCAGCAACTGTTGTAAAAGGACACCCAGGTCTCATCGAATCTCTGTATTTCCCCACTCTATTGTCGTTCAGATACTCTGCCTGCCTAGTTGCGATACCAACGTCGATAACTTCACATTTATCATTTGCCATGTATTTGCCCATTTACTTAATTTGTTCAAATCACACTGAAGCCTCGCTGTATCCTCCTCACAGCATACCCTCCCACCCACTTTGTGTCATGCGCAAACATGGAGATATGACATGTAGTTTCCTCAACTAAATCAGATGATACAAAGTTGAGTGGGAGGGTGAACAGTGACGAGGATGCAAAGATCCTTCAGCATGATCTCTACTTGGGTGAGTGGGAAAATCAATGGCAGATGCAGTATAATTTGAATAAATGTGAGATTATTCACTTCAGAAGCAAAAACAAGAAGGCGGATCACTACCCGAATTGCTGTAAATTGGGAGAGGGGAGTGTGCAGTGGGACCTGGATGTCCTTGTGCACCAGTCACCGAAGGTAAGCATGCAGGTGGTAAAGAAGGCAAATGGTATGCTGGCCTTCCATGTGAGAGGTTTCAAGTACAGGAGCAGGGATGTTGTTGCAGTTATACAGGGCCTTGGTGAGACCACACCTAGAATATTGTGTGCAGCTTTGGTCTCCTTTTCGGAGGATAGATGTTCTTACTCTCGAGGGAGTGCAGCAAAGGTTTACCAGGCTGATTCTGGGATGGCAGGTGTGATGTATGAGGAGCGATTGCTAGGTTGGGTTTGTTTTTGCTAGAGTTCAGAAAACTGATGCAGGGGGTGGGGTGGGATCTCATAGAAACTTATAAAATTCTAACAGACTGGGCAGGGTAGATGCAGGGAGGTTGTTCCCGATGGTGGATGTATCCAGAACCAGGGGTCACAGTATAAGGATTCAGGGTAAACGATTTAAGACGGAGATGAGGAGACATTTCTTCACCCAAAGAGTGGTGAGCCTGTGGAATTCATTACCACAGGAAGTAGTTGATGCCAAAACATCAAATGTGTTCAAGAGGTAACTAGATATAACACTTGGGGCGAATGGGATCAAAGGTTATGGGGAGAAAGCAGGATTAGGCTATTGAGTTGGACGATCAGCCAAGATTGTGAAGAATGGTGGAGCAGGCTCGAAGGGCCAAATGGCCTCCTCCTGCTTCTCTGTTTCTTTTAACAGATATTGCGACTAGCTAGTCTTAGGTGCTGCAACTATCATTACACACTGTAACAAGAGAAAACATCTTCACTTTCATTGATAACAAGGTGTAGAGCTGGATGAACACAGCAGGCCAAGCAGCATCAGAGGAGCAGGAAAGCTGATGTTTTGGGTCTGGAGTCTTCACTTTCATTGACCTTTTTTTATGTACACTCTTCTCTATGTGGTCCAACTCACCATCACCATTGATACCTGTACCAACCTACTGCAAATTAGTCAGATTTGCATTAATAGTCTTCAATCTATGACATTGGCAATTTCCAACCTCTGTTCAATGGTACACTCCCAGACATGGCTTAAAATCAATTTACCACTGATCCCTTTTCTTGAAAATTCCTCCAATCTCAAGAACATTCTGAAAGAAGAAGTCCCCAAGTTTCTGTTTCTTATCACAAAAAAAGCAATAGAAACACTATGTTCTGCCACTATACTGGAACAGGAAGTTGGTGCCACTTGTGTCTTCATTTTGCATGCACTGAATGTCTGACACCCACTTGCTCATCCCGCTGTCTGCTTTCCTTGCTACCTCAGTGCCCATCCTGCTTTGGATTCTTTATTGTCAGCCCCCCACTTGCCACCCTGTTATTTCACTCACTTGGAGGAAACAACGAGAAAGTAGGGCAGTGAGGAGCAGGGAGACAATGAGGAATGTGGAGGAGTGAGGTGGTGAACAGGGGGCAGCCAAGCGATAAAGACAAGGGCAGAAAACAACCCATGAACACAAGATTTTTAACTGGTGCTTTCAGCTTCAATATTCTGTGAAAACTACAATCTTTAACCATGATATAAGGTTGATGGAGTCACGTCAAACAACATTTAAGACTTGTATATTGGAAAGCATTTGAAAAAGAACAATTTTATTGTTGTCGCACTTGTTAAAATATCTTTGACTTGCTCAATGTTACTATGGTGCTATTCCTTGAAGCAGAAAGCTATCTGCCCTGTTGCTGTCTGTGATGTTACAGGCATTGCAACTTCACGTGGGGCGAATATGCCCCCAGCAATTTCAGTGGCAGCAAACACAGCCAATGCAAAGTGCTCAGAGATAGTAAGAACTGCTGATGCTGGAGTCAGAGATAACATAGTGTGGAGCTGGAGGAACACAGCAGGCCAGGCAGCAACAGCGGAGCAGGAAAGCTGGCATTTCGGGTCGGGTCTAGGGACCTGACCCGAAATGTCAGCTCTCCTGCTCCTCCAACACAAAGTGCTGTTAACATATAGGTCCAGCAACAATGGTGGACTTATGTTTCAAATACTAGTGCAGTTTCTTTCTCCACAGACAGTATCAGACCTGCTGAATATTTGTGTCATTTTATGTTCTATTACAGACTTTCAGCATCTGTAGTATTTTGCTTTTGATCTTTTCATCACAAATCACCTCTCGGATCACCGTCACTTATAACGTCAATCCAGATGTCTGAAAATAAATGTAAGTAGTTTATGAACTTCAAGAAAAGACACATATTTGACAGCATCTAAATCGTCCATCCATCCCATTCACAGGTATATTGTACCCCTCTTCTTTGGAAAACACATCTCCTTCACACTGTCCAACTACGTGTTTGTTCAATCTCATCTTGTTGCAGTACTCCTTCTAGATTGGTATTCAAACCTAAACTCTATAGTTCTGTTTTGAAAATAGCTATCATTACAACTTCCTTCAAACAACTATTCTAAATCCCTCCATATTTCCTTACATGGCCTTTTGTTGTCAAGTTAACCACTCAACTCCACATTTAATTCATCCCAATCTGGTCTCAAATCACTGGTTTATTCCAGTGAGACTGTTCTGGAAAGCATTACCAGTAATGTCTTAGGGTTACTGCAACCATAGCAAAATGTCATTCTTTATCTTGCTTAATCTGACATTTAGGACCTTGGAACCATTTACTCATGGTTTCTCCAGGGCCTCTCCTTTGCGCTCCATTTCATAGTAATATATTGTTGTTTCCATTTCTCCTCACTTCCAACATGGCCACTACACCTCCTTGAATGACTTCCCCTCCTGTGCCATTGTCCCATCATCAGTCCCACTTCTGTTTAACCTTTGGGACACAAATTATTTTGCTGTCTCATATTCCCAACCATCAGACTATTCCTGCAGATCCTCAGTGCAATTGCCACAGACAGGTAACCAAGTCCAAGCTCATTTTATTACTTCCATTCTGCTCCATGACTCTACTCACAAAAATAAGTTGTGATTTACCAAAATTAAAGGGAGTCACCATTTGCTTAAGGAAAATATATTTTTAATAAAATGTCCATTATCTTCTCATGGCCTAAATACTTCTTACTTTGCATAGATGTTATACTCTGAAAAAGGAAGCAACTTCATAACGCATCACTAGTGCTAAAGCGATCTGAAACTTTAGCACTTTTCATGAAATTTGTAATTCAATGGAAAGAAAGATCACTTATATTGAATACTGTATACTTACTCTCCTATCTGACAAATTGGAATAGAAAAAAAAAAATCACATTAAGAACTTTGCTTCATCAGTAATGCAGGAGAACTGCTAGGATGCATCTACTCTATCACTGACACGCTGTCAGCTCACAGAATTTTAAAAAAAGTCTGCTCCAATTAGAAAAAGATAGCTTATAAAATGTCTGATCAAAGTTATAAATCCTAAATGTATAATTTCTGAAATTCATAAGGAAAATCCTCACTGCTTTACATCTGGTAACTTGTAAGGGATTCCTTGTTTGTGGGATGTACTCTATAGTCAGTGGTTCCACTGTAATGTGTCCTCAAAAAAACATCTGTTTCACACATGGTTTCTGAAAGCTAAAGTGACTAGCATTGTTACATGTGACAAGCAAAAACACATTCTTTCAATCTCAAGTCAAATTTACTCGTAAATCACTACAAGGCCTAACAAAGTTGAAAGGCATGATAATTTTACAGTTGATCTTTTATTCATTGGGTAAGGTGTTGGGGAGAATCAACTGCAACTTCTTTTATCTGAAAACTCCAGTTATCTTTAAAACATTCATGTAAATAGTACTAGGAAAGAAAGGGTAGGGTGGTCTGACAGGGCAGTCACTTTGGAATTATGTTGATGACAAAGAAAGCTGGATGACAGCATATAATAAAAAAGGAAACTGACAGTAAAAGAAAGTAAAGACATTACAGAATTGGAAGTATCAAAAGACAGAGAGAGAGAGAGAGAGAGAGAAAAACCCACTGGAAATACTGTATCTACAAAGTAAGAGCTGGTCTGCTCTAACTCTCGTGTAAAATTTAATATTCAAAGAACACGTTACATGAAACACCAATATCATGTCAGAACATTCTTTGTGTACAATACTTAAAATGCAAATGTTTAAAAGTAATATAATATCCATGTTCAATTCAATTATTAGCATGAACAATATATCCCATTAGTATGGCTGGTTAATTTTTGAAAGCAATAAATATTTGTTTCTTTTATTATGGAAAGTAACTTATTCCAATCACAGGAAAGGAACAAAAAAGCTCTTTTTACTTCTCTGAATATAAAAGAGAGAAGGTTTATGCAACATACCTCTATCATTCATTCAATCAATCAGTTGTTGCAACTTTTTCAACCAGTCTTGCAAAGACAAAAGCTGGGGCCAATATACAAATCAGGTTGGTTGATCTGAAATGTTAATTGTTTCTGTCCAGAGATGGTGCCCAACCTGAGTATTTTTAGTATTTTGTCTTTTTATTTCAGATTTCTATGATCTGCAGTAGACGTAGTTTGCTTTCGCATTAAAACTTGGACCATATCTATCTACTTTATATGGAATCAAACAATGGAGTTTAGCTCTGTACAAGGCAGCCAACTACACTATTTGAATTTAAAATAAAGTGACAAGCCAGCAATTTAAATTTAAAATTCCCTAAATTTAAGATCATGCTCACTGTCTTTGAGCTACATCAAAACAAATCATGTTAAACCCAGCTTTACATTAAATTTAAAATGTTTAGAACCAGGCAGTTGTGTCAAGTTCTACTTGGACTTCCAAGAAGGGAGCTCAAGTGTTTTGAGCCATAAACATCTTTTCAGCCTGAGATGAAGCAATACTCCAGAATATGCTTTTACCTCAATCATTGTGGGAATGTTTGGCTGTTGCATTCAGTCATTTAACCACGATTGGTTACAACCACATCTCTGATCTGGTTGCTTATTTAATATGCACATTAGGAGGGTCAAAGGGAAAGGTGACTGCAACAGCCGAATCAAACAAGTTGAGATCAGAGCTGCTACTGCTTCACACTTACGGCAGGACAGATATCTCTCTTCAGAAGGTCAGCTAGGTCTTCTTTGCTTTCGTCTATTCTGCTTCTTTCCAAATACCCACGCAGCCCCAAGCACCTCAGCCCACTAAAGCCCCAAGCTCATTCATTCTCTTTTGCAGGTTTTAGTCCTAGGTTTCCTTATTCTCTTCCTCTTTTCATTCTTTGATTATTTTCTCTTTAGTATCTAATGACATTATCAATTACAAAACCTCATTTGGGGTGGAGGGGTAGAGGGGAGTTGGGGAAGGGAAGAGAAGGAGGATGCAACAAATAACTCAACCATTAAAAGGAAAATATTCTGACCAGAAATGAAGACCTATGGAGATAATGGATATTTTTTATTTGATTGCTTTAATGCAAAATAGATGAGCCATTTAGCACTCTTTCATATTTTATGGATAATGACATAGGTTTACAGCAAAATTATACAATCAACCCTCCCCAAAATTTACACGTTTGTAACTTCATTTTTATTGGAACCCAGTGCAATATATCGGGGCCCCCAAAAGAATTCAGTTGGTTTCACTTTCTAACAGTTAGAAGCATGATTTACATTCACTAATTTTTATTGGGTTCCTTTAATGGAAAAATAAATATGAGCAATTAGCACTCTTCATATTTTATGAATTGTGTGAATTTGTGCCAAATATGATCCTTCTAAATTATATTATGTTTGCCTATAGCACTGGGTGTCCTGCTGATTGGCACAGTCGTCCTTAAAAGAATTTCCAAATGTAGCCACTGATATCTCATCATTTTCCTTATCCTTCATTCCCATCATATGTTGGTCTTCTGCACTGAGAAAGAGTAAGGAAATAACTGTCATGTTTCAGCAATCCAGCCTCAAAAATACAGTAAAGTCTATACCTTCATTGGGAGTAAATGACCAAAAATTGCATTCCTTTGAGAACTTTTCACTTAAAAATTGGTACATTTTCAATGTTACATAATTATTTGCCAAAATGTAATTATGTAGCCTCACCTAGCTGTATGTTATAAAACATTAAATCTTCAAACCATTTCCAAATGCTACACACTAATTAATTACTTTTGAAGTGCAATAATTGTTATGAAGACAAACACGGCACACAAAACACATTAAAGATCCAGAACAACTGGATAAATTGAGTTCATCTTGTCTGGAGATGTTGATTCAGGTATAAATGTTGCTTACTTTGGACAGTGTCACAGGAGGTTTCATATTCATCTGAACAAGATTATATGGCCCTGATATTGTATGTAATCTGAAAGTTTTCACCTCCAACAATTCAACATACTCGTAGTATGGTTCTGCTAAATGCTTTGCAGAGGGGACTGAATGTAAGGTTGTCTGACTCAGCTGCAGATGCTTTTACTGAGCCACGATAACGTGTACTTTTAACAATAACCATAACACTCTGCAGAGATTGAGAGCAGACTGCTAAAATTTTATGGGTGTAACAGTACTGCAATTGCTGAAATTACTCCAGAATATTGTAAGGAATAATGAATCCCATAGTCTGACTAGAAGACAGTGATCCTAGTGATGAGTGAAAGGCAGTTGGTTTGCAACAAACATTTAAATAATTCAAATTATATTACTTTTATCCATTCTAAAACTCATGATTTTTGAATCGTTTTGCCTTAAAAGAAGAGCTATATTCTAATAAACACAGACATCTTCACTTGGTAAAATGTGACCCATATGGGTATTTAAAAAAATTTCAGCGCTCACTCTGTAAAATTTGGGTCATCCAGAGCTTTGTTGATCATATCTTGATACTCCTCAAAACCTACAATTTTGATTGATGTTTTAGTCATCTTCTCTAAAACCACTTCATGTAGGTTGGTGCTAACTTTGTTTGATGATAGTCTTGTGAAGTGCCTTGCAATGTTTTACTTGTTAAAAATGTATGCTTTCATAATGACCCTAAAGTAGTCAACTGTTGAAATTTGAAGTTTTTGGCTTTGGAAGCCCTTTGGAAGCAGGGAAACAGGTGGGCAAAAATGAGTTTAAGGTGTCAGTAACAAGAAGATTCTGGGAAGAACGGGCAATATTATACATTGACTAGGCTGGACACAACTAAATGCAACTGAATGTCTTGTATAGTTCTGTGATATTTATATCATAATAGACCAGGGACTGAATCCAATGAAACCAAAGTACAACTGCTCCAACTCCATTCTGGCATGACTATACAGTCTTTGAAATACTACCCTATAATACGCACTGCAGCAATTAACCAACATTAACCATCCACTTCTTATTGGTAACTTCTACTTTACATGTCAGTCATGACTCAACTGGTAACATACTCATCCCAGTCATAACGTTCTCAGTTCAAGTCCCACTCCAGCATTTGAGCGTAAAACTCTGAACTCCACTACAGTACTTAAGAGGTGTCACCTTTCAGATGAAACGATAAAACCGAGATCACACATGCCCTCTCAGATAGATAAAAGCACTATTTCAAAGAAGAACAACGGAGTCATCCCCAGGGGTCCTGGCCAATATGCATTCCTGAATCAATATCACAAAAGCAGATAATTTGGTTATTATCACATTGGTCTTTGTCAGAGTGCATTGTGTGCAACGTGACTGGCACATTTCTTATGTTACAACACGAACTACACATCAAAGTACTTTGTTGGCTATAAAGAGTATATGGTACTTATAGAAGCACAACATGAATGTAACTCTTATTAAAAAAAAATTCTGTAACTGCCTTCCTATACTTTACCACCTCATAGTTTCTATTTCCATCTTTAAAAATCTCACATTATCCTTTGAAATAAGTGTTCCATCACTTCTTCCAAAGGTAACTCCATGACTCAACATCCACATCTCTTGCAATTATCCACTTCATTTTCTTTCATTTCATTGTTATCATCTCATTTCATTTCCTTCTCACCCCGCTCCCTAGTACAGAAGGTTATGTATACATGGAATTTGTTAAATCTCATGTAGTTGTTTTTATGGGTACTTTTTGACTTATCACAGAGAAACTAGAAAACAATAAGTAAAGAGCAATGACTTCTGTTTTTCTGTGACTAGTGTAGAGCAATGAAATGTAATAGGCTGGGAGCTTGCCTGGCTTGGACACCATTATAAAGGTGAATCAACAGAATCTGTTTATAGATTTAGATTTTATTGCCAATGTATACTCAAGTGCAGAGTATAGGAGTACCGTAAAAAGTGTATAGTGTTGCCACACAAGGCACAATCTTAGCTACCTTGAATGAAGTTGGTGAGAAGGGCCCTACTTATGAGATTCTTCATGTACGCCTAGTCGGTCTGCACCACTGCACACTGCCCTTGAAGCGGCCGTGGGTGAGGTTGAGTCTATCTCACATTTCCTGCTGGAATGAGCTTTTGCAAAAGAAGTCCGGAGAAAGATGCTGTGGTTGTTGTCAAGGTTTGTCCCTAACAGTTCCATGACTCTGGACTCTGTGCTCTACGGTCTGTTCCCCCGGGACGAACACCAAGACAAACATCGACAACCGTCAATTCCATGAAAGATTCTTTTGTCTGCCTGAAACTTGTTAGTCTTCCAGAACAAGGAGTTAACCTCAAGTAATGTGCAAGGCTGCAACATTCATAAGGTCTAGGACCACATGCTGAGGGATGCATTAAAGCTTGGGGCAGTTGCCACCAAGGTGCAGTGGGGAAAGACCACTGTCTGAGGTCTTCCTGCTGAAATTAACTGGGGGTCTATTCAGTTATCACACCCTCCTAGTGTCTCAATACATGTAAATATTGCCTAATATGTCTAAGAGATACCTTTTGAGTTTGACTCTATCCCAACAAACCAATGTTTGTTTGTTTCCCTTAATATGCTACCGTATAGAATTGAACTGCATTTGTGACAATGTAAATATACAAAGAGACGTTTAAGAATATTTCTGAAATAAAAAAAGCAGCTCTAAACAAAAAAACAAAGAACTGTAGATGCTGGAAATCTGAAACAAAAACAGAAATTGCTGGAGAAACTCAGCAGGTCTGCCAGCATCTGTGGAGAAAAAGAAGAGTCAACATTTCAGGTCCACTGACCCTTCTTCAGAATGGACCTCTCTCTCCACAGATGCTGCCAGACCTGCTGAGTTTCTCTAGCAATTTCTGCCAGAATGAAGGTGCTGAGATTAACAAGTAATATTAATTCAGCTGGTTGTAATAATCACTCTCAGAGAGTAAAGAGCTCTTCAGCATTAATTGCTAACACAAAAATAGTACAACCACAAAGTTCCCTTCCTCTGCACTGGAAGGTTTAAGTCTCACTTACCCTGGAGATGTGTCTTCACATAATGTTGGACCAGGTTGATTAAAAATAGGTACAACCAAAGTTAATGACAGATTATTCATTTTTTTTAAATACATGTGAAGGACATACTGTTGGGATTGCAACTTCTAGAAGCTTCATAATTACCTAACGTGATAATGGAAGCAATTCAACCACTGTTTTTACTTTACACACCCAACAGGTCACCAGTTTACAATGCAGGCATCTAGCAGAACTAACATCATCAATAAACTTTATCGAATTGTATATCAAAATGAAGTACTCACAATGCTAAATCACACCACAGTGATACAGGAGACCAGAAACGGAACGATTCAACTTCCTCCCTGCACCCAAAGGGTCACTGAATCATAAATTACAGACCAAATGTATTTATATTCCTTCGTACACATTTATACCAGCGTTGTAGTTACATCTGGGGACTGGCGGCAGAACAGAAACTATTCCGACTTTGCTTCAGGGGCAAGATAATGCTGCATTGGCAAAAGCATTGCGGTACTCGCAATTTTTACATCACAGCTCCCGAATCCAAGGCAGCGCGCCAGCTCATGAAGCAAAGCTTCATACTCCGCGGCTATCAGTGAGTGCAGGCCGCGCTGCTCCGGCTCACTGCCTAGGTACAAGGGCAGCAGCCCCGGGCAGGCTTCACAGCGAAAGGCTTCGGGCAGCGCAAATACCTTTGGTACCAGGCTGGATTCGACGCTGAAGGATTTAATCCCGAGTTTAGAAACTGGAAACCTCATCGCCCTCTTCACAACGGGCGCCGCCATCTTCGGGTTAAAGGTGAAGGGTCAGCAGGGAGGTCGCATGACATCACCGTGGAGGATAGTGTGGGTCACTGTCTGCCTGACGGATTGCATGGTTCTCAATCTCACAGCTCATTCACCAAGGGTTAAACCTCCGTTTCTGCTGCATTCAAAGCAGCGTGTAGACACGGACATAAAACTGGTGAAAAGCAAACTGTTTCTATCACCTAGGGCTGCATTTACTGCAAAATACATACAAATAATGAAATGCAAATCAAAGGAATGAATCCCTGCTGTACCAGTTAATCTTTACCTTCCCATTTGAAAGTCATCAAGTCATAGACCTTTACAACATGTAAATCAGCCCTTCAGTCCATCGTGTCCACGCCAGTTATCAAATATCCATCTGTTCTATTTTCTGGTACCTGGTGTGCTACGGTGTTTCAAGCATTCATCTAAATAGATCTTAAACATCTTCAGTGTTCCTTCCTCTATCACACGTTCAGGCAGTGAGTTCCAGGTACCCACAACCCTCTGTTTAAAACGAACTTCCTCAAATCTGCTCTAAACTGCCTCTACTGAGAGGAAAGCTTTCTCCCTATCTATTTGAATGCTTGTCATAATTTTGTACATCTCATTCAGATCCTCTCTCAGCCTTCCCTGCTTTAAGAAAATCTCCGGCTTATCTAGTCTCTCTTCAAGCTGAATCTCTCCAGCCCAGCCAACATCCCAGTGAATTAGATTACTACCCACATCACGGGGTGGGCAGTTCATCATGGACTTTTAGGTCATCACAGACCATGTACTTTTGTATCTTAATTACATCTTATTGCTAAACTCTGTTAGTGTTGGGAGGGTTTTGGAAAAGAAGTCAGACACCAAGTGGTCCAGCTCATGTTTTTAATGACATCTTTGTACACTGCACATACTTATAACTTATGAATACAGTACAAGGATCATGAGACTGAAGTGAACCCAGAAGTTGAAGGACCTTAGCGAAGATGTTTTGATACAGTTGCAACACTGGCATCTACCCAGAAATGTTAAATTTCTCAAGTTAAATCCTATCCATAAAAGGCAGGGATATGGAAGGACTCATTGACAGTGCTATCAAATAGGAATGACGAAGTAATAAATGGCTCACACATACTCAGTTTCACTTCTGCTAGAGAAATCCAGCACCTGACCTTAATTCAGTTTTAGTCAAGTATAGACTGAAGAGCTGAACTCAGGCAAGGCAAGAGTGACTAGCCTTGATATCAAAGTGGCATTTACCTCTGGGTAGCATCAAGCTGTGCAGCAGAATTGACATTGATGGAAATCAGGGGAAATCTCTCCACTGGTTGGAGTCATACCTATCTCAAAGGTCTACTTCGGTCCCAGTATATTGCTATAGGAACTCCTCAGGGTTATATCCCAGACCCAACCATCTACAGCTGACTCACTCTAACAAAAGGTGAGATATAGAAATGTTTGCTGATGATTTCACAATGTTCAGCTCTATTCAGCATTCTTCAAATACAGAAGCAAATTGTGTTCATATGCAGGAAGATCTAGCTTTATCTGACAATCAGGAAGTGACATTTACATTAGACAAGTGCCAAGTAACGACCATCTCCAACAAAAACAATGAGTACAACCATCTCCCTTTGACATTCAGTGTCTACATTATCAATATCCTGGTGTGTTACCACTCAACAGGAACTAGTCATATAAATATTGTGGTTACAAGAGCATACCAGAGGCCAGGAATTCTGCAGTGTGTAACTCACCTCCTGACTCCTCAAAGCTTGTCTACCATCTACAACGCACCTCCTGACTCCTTAAAGCTTGTCTACCATCTACAACGCACAAGTCAGAAGTGTGATGGAAAACTCTTCACTTGACTGGATAGGTGCAGCTTCAAAAACACTCAAGAAGCTTAACACCATCTAGGACATTAAACATTCACAACTTCCACAGCCATTGCACAGTGTGTCTCATCAACAAGGTGCACTCCAGCGGTTCACCAAAGCTCTTCTGCCCACATCTTCTAAGTCTACCAGCTAGAAGAGAAAGGAAAACGAGCACATAAGAAAACCAGCACTTGTACATTTCCAGCCCAAGCAACACCGACCAGAAATCATTTGACATTGATTTTGTTGTCAATGCTGTTAAAAATGATACAGCTATCAAATCATCATAGAATTATAGGATCCCTACAGTGTAGAAGCAGGCTATCTGGCCCATCAAATCCACATTGACGCTTTGAAGAACATCGTACCCAAACCTAAACCCCTACCCCATCCCCATAACCCTGCCGACCCACCTAGTCTGCTCATCCTTAGACACTACAGGCAATTTAGCATGGCTCAATCCACCTAACTTGCACATCTTTAGACTGTGGGAGGAAACCGGAGCACTTGGAGGAAACCCACGCAAACACAGGGAGAACGTGCAAACTCCGCACAGGCAGTCGCCCAAGGCTGGAATCAAACACAGGTCCCTGGTGCTGTGAGGCAGCAGTGCCAAACACTGAGCCACCGTGCCGTGGAATAAATATTTTCTTTCATGAAATGTGGGTTTCACTTGCAAGGCCAGCGTATGTGTTCCTACCTTTATGCCTTTGTATTGAGTAGCTTGCCTGACCACTTCAGAGAGCTGTTATTATATGTAAGCTCGGCAAGGGGGGGGATGGTAAATCTCCTTCCATAAAGGGTATTAGTGAACCAGTTGAACACAATCAATTATAGATAACAAGGCGTGGGGCTGGATGAACACAGCAGGCCAAGCAGCATCATAGGAGCAGGAAAACTTGACATTTCAGGCCTAGACCCTTCATCAGAAATGGGGGAGGGGAAGAGGGTTCTGAAATAAATAGGGAGAGAGGGGG
>JAHRHZ010000032.1:3434190-3448727 GCA_024137785.1 Ginglymostoma cirratum
CAGCATCTGCAGTACCTTTTATCTCTCGAACACAATCAATTATTGCTTCTTCATGACAATATTACTGAGACTAGCTTCATTTTCAGGATTTATTAAGTGAAGTTAAATTTCACCAGCAGCTATAGTGGGACTTGAGCCCACATCCACTGAGCATTCATTTAAGGCTATTAGCTTGGTGTCATTACTATGGCACTGCCATCTCCCTCATTTGGCATTTGTGATAGAACTCAATGATGTTGAAGTACTGGTTCGTGATCTTAGGCATTGAATAAGCTCTCATTGTTGCCAAAGCATTACAATGTCCAATGATATTCAGAAGATTTCAACTTGGGAATCGAAAGCTCTCAAAGCTATCAAAATGAAACTCTTCAAAGTGAAGTTCCCAAAGGCCTCTTCAAAAGCATTGACGGACATCAATTGACATGACATGAAATCAGCAATTTCACACATTCAGAAAAAGGCAACTAAGAAAAACATGGCAAGAAAATTAACGACTAATAAGATCTTAATTTATTCATCTTTTCATTTGGTGAATGACAAGGGTCTTTTCCCTAGGGCACGGGAGTTCAAAAGTAGGAAGTATATTTTTAAGGTGACAGGAGAAAGATTTAAAAAGGACAAGAGGGGCAACTTTTTTACACGGAGCAGATTGTGTGTGGAGAGAACTGCTAGTGGTAGATGCAGGTAAAATTACAAAATTACAACATTTAAAAGACATTTGGATAAGTTCATGAATCCTTTTATTCATTCATGGGATGAGGGCATTACTGGTTAGGCAGAATGTTTTGCCCATCCCTAATTGCTCAGGGGGCGGTTAAGAATCAACCACATTGCTGTGGGTTTGGAGTCACATGTAGGCCAAACCAGGTAAAGATGACAGTTTCCTTCCCTAAAGGATATTAGTGAACCAGCTGGGTTTTTTCCCCAAACAATCAGCAATGGATTCATGGTCATCATTGGACCTGTAGTTCCACATATTTATTGAATTCAAATTCCACCATCTGCTGTGGTGGGATTCAAACCTGCGTCCCCAGAACATTATCCAGGTTTCAGAATTAACAGTCCAGCAATAATACCACAAGGCCGTCGCCTGCCCCATAATGGTTTGGAGGGATATGGGCCATATTCAGGTAGGTGCGACTAGTTTAATTTGGGAACATGATTAGCATGGCCTGGTTGGACCAAAACATCTGTTTCTGTGCAGTAAGACTCTATGATTCTGAATTTGTTTAGTGCAATAAGCAGCTTCCGCCACATGGTATAAAATCGATTTAAAAGTAATAAAACTATAAATGTAACAAAGATTATAAGAATGCAGGGAACCATAAAAATACATTCAAAAAGAGATCATCAGTTCCTGACCAGCTCCATGAGTCCCATTAATGAACTTTAATTGTGAAAGACCCTGGGTAGTTGTCTTACTTTGCACAACAGCTGTTGATGGCACGGTTGAGCTCCAACTCAATCGTGGAACTCTATCTTTATTGTGGTGCTGTCTCATGAAACATGAAAACATAACGTGCATTTATTTGGCTAACTCCCTCCCTAAATTCATCTTGTTCTTCTGCTGACTCCATCTTCTCCTGCTCCTGCTGCTCCTCGGCTGCCTCAGCTTCCCTCTGCTCCTTAAGCTGTTGGTCTTCCAATGCTTCAATACCCTGGTCCTTGCTCCATTTTCCTGTTCCTCCACCTCTACTTCCTCTGTTGCTGTATCCTCCTCCTCTGCTGTTGTGATCACCTCCTCCTGCTCCCCCACTGAGACGGCCCAATGCACCACTGTGACCTCATCCTCTGTTGCCGTAACCACCTCTTCCTTCTGCTCCTCCATTGCTTTAATCTACTCCTCCAGCTCGTCTGGCTCCTGCTTCTCTCAATCTTGACCTCCCCCTGCTGTCTTCTGTGTCATATTTCTTCCAGACCTGTTAACTCCACCACTATGGTTGCCTTTTCCAGGCCAGGGTGATTATCCCAGTGGATAAACTAGGGAATGCTTCCTTAGAGTAATGGATGGGTGTTGGTATAGAGAGTCTGTGTGCTTCTCTCTCCCTCTTACTCTTCCCTCAATCTCCCTATATTATCCTGTAAAAGTAACCTGTGTGATAATGTCCAAAAATTTCCACCATCAGCACTTTACCCCTGATTCCTTTCGCTGATAAAACTCTTTATTCCAGGTGATTAATCACTTCTTTACAGTGATTCTCTGCAGGTCCAAGTAAAAACCATTCTTTCTTCTGTGTAAACGTCATCCTCAAATGTCACTGCTGTAAGGTCACTTCTGGTTTCAGCTCTAGGCCCAGGAGCATGGAACACTGCCAAGGAATTGAAAGGGAGAGAATTCTGATGTGCAGTGGGGTGGCAGAGAGGGGGAGCAGTTGACAGAGAAACATCAGGAAGGAGAGAAATCTGAGGGAGAGCAGTCGAATGGATGGGAATTCCTGGTGTGATCAATTTGGGAAAGAAAATATCAAAGGCGAGAGCAATTGGCGAGTGAAATCAGGGACAAAAACAAAGTTGCTGGAAAAGATCAGCAGGTCTGGCAGCATCTGTGAAGAAAAGAACAGAGTTAACGTTTAGGGTCCGATTTGTGAGGAAATCAGGGGTTGGATTTGTTGGAGACAGAAATCAATAGGTGGAAGATTGTGGGTCAAGAGATTGAAAGGAGGATTAGAGTAAATTTGGTGGCAGAGAGATTAGGACGAATCCAGAAATCAGGTGAGGGAGAACTCTTTTGGTAGGGGGAGGGGAATCTCAATCCTGAGGGTGGAGATCAAGGGGAATTCAATTGTGTGGGTGTTGCCCCTTTTCACTCTGGCACTGATTAATGGCAAGTTATTAGCCATTTAGGATATCAAATTATAGTAGGTGATTGCTCTTCAGTCCAATGATAACTGATATTGCAAATATTGCATTTCAGTGCAAATGAAATCAAGTGACATCTGAAAGATTGGTTTTAAGAACAAATTAAAGATGTTGAATGCAAATGATGTGAAAGATGTTAACATTTTTGTGATGGGTGACATCATCTTATTGATGAAACAACTCACTGCCACTCTCTCCAGAGCAATTCCAGGTGGGCAATAAATGCTGACCTGGCCAATAGTCAGATCCCATGAATTTGCAAACAAAATAAAGGCAGCCATTTCAAAATGAAAAATGATCCTTCATTGAGCAAAAATGGAAAGTGCTAGACTCACTGAGGCAACAAGCATTATAGGCAGCGTATGCAGTAAGTCCACAAACATACATGCAGTGAAGATGTACAAGCCTGCATAGCTGTTAATACCCAGATGGTTTTCCATCTGAGTACTAACTTTACTTCAGTTCTGAACAGAAATCAAGTGGAGCATTTCAGAACACCACAAATATCAGCACAATGGCTCCGCGGGGAACATGTGGATTGTACACTTTGTTCCAATTCCATTCTGGCGGTTCTAATTGATATGAGTTGTATTGCTTTCCCTTATCAACTATTCCTTTCTCTCTACATGTGCCCTTAAGCCTACTGTTTTCACGCATGTGACATTCATCTAAGAGCTCGACATTAAGGCCAAACATTTGCAATAACTGTTTTCAAGTCCGACTCTTCTTCAGGACTCAAGAGTTCTCAACAAAAGTCACATCAGACTTGAAACATAACAGACTCTCACAGTATGCCGCCAGACCTGCTAAATTTCTCCATTTTCTATTTTAATTTGGATTTACATCTGCTGTACTTTGCTGATATATAGCTGTGTTTGCCACCAACGTGGTCCTTTTAATGCCAGTCTGAGTTGGTGGAAATAGGACACAGATTTATGGCACTCTTGAGTGTGTGGAAACTCCACATGCTTTATTTGGAATTCCTCCCTGATTAATAGCAATGAGACTTTGAAAGAGATTCCTTAACTTCTTTCCAAAATTGGAAATTGCAATTACAAAATTGCTACTCTAATTAAGTGAATGACTATGTTAAACTGCATAGCAATAACACTTTTGGGTGTCTTTAGACTGTCAGTAAAATTCCAGACATCTGGTAACTTGCCTACAGAATGGGACTGACAAATGCCTGTGATATAGGTCATCTACCCACCCTATGTGGCGCAGAATGATATATGGTCCTGAGAATATAAAAAGGAAGTAACAAAATAAAATTTTTCCTCTACTCAGTGTGATTTATGTTGGCTGAGTTGTGCCCCTTTATGCTACCTAGCCCTTTTTTTAAAAAAAATGCAGACTTTCTAAAGTCATTTACAACTATTAACTCACATTTACAAAGTCATAGTGCCTGCTCACTTCATACCATTTCAGCTGTTTCCACATTCACAAGGATTTTTCTGTTAACTGACGGGTTGTGGACCTAGCTAATTTTCCATTAAATACAACCAAAGTAACAACTGTAGTGAATTGACTTTAACCCAGCACAATCTATCACTTCAATTTATCAGCACATTCCCAGTGTAATTGAGATGGCTGCCATTTAAACTGTTCACTTCATTTAGATTAATGATGTGCCCGCTGGAAGCATGCAGTAACTACTTGAGGGTAAGCTGGTATCATCCCTCATGTCAGAGAGAACATGGGTAGCAGTGCAACTTCATAAAGCTTCAACTGGCCAATAGAACAAAGGGACTGAAAATCTACAAATCTTAGCTGATCTCAGAAGGGTGAACTTTGCTAAAATGGCAGTATTGGAATAGATTAATTGGTTAACCATAATTAAGCCAAATTAAAGTACAAATGGGAGGATTTCATGAACAAGATTAAACATGTGGAAAATAATGTCTTCACGTACAAAGTCAAAAGAATATATCATAGTAAGAACAAGCTAGAGAGATGCTCTGTAGCATGAACCATTCTAATACATAAATGATTATTTTTTCATCGTGAGAAAAGAGACATGAAGTTGAAGCTTTATTTTTTCATGTAATTAAGTTAGTTATGCAATTCGGCAGACATTTGAGAAAATCCATGCCTGTTTTGCAAATAGTGGTTGCCAGTGATATCTGAAACTCCAACATGTTGTATAAGAGTTCATGGATTCTACTCCCTACATGTTTGAGTTCCTAATTATAGCTCTGCTTTTGGGTGAGCAGAACTGCTAATGAAGATCATAAATTCCATGGAGGATGGTGGAATATAGAAAGGTAAGCTATTACAGGCCACTCTCAAAAGATTTCTTCTAAATTGCTTATGGAGAATCTGCCATTTTCACATACTCTACACAATTCTTTTGTTTCAATTGTAATTTCTTTTGATCATACACTATCAACTCTTCTGTTAATTATTGTCTCCTTTCCTCCGCCTTATCATACATCCCCTTTTATGATTATTTTTCTCACTTGCTTAAAACTTGTACATTTTTTATCTTTTTCTAGATCTGATGCAAATCATCAACCTGAAATATTAACTTTGTCCGTACATATTATCAGACTTGTCAGAAGGAAATCTTGCGATTTCTTGATTTTCAGAATTGCTGTGCAGGCAAAGCCTAATGGAATCAAGAATGTTCAGATACGCTTAAAATGACCGCTGAGTTAGTTAATTTTTAGTCATCACAACATTTATAGTACTGCCCTACTTAAGACCACAAAATCCCTGGGCTGAAGAGGGGTAACGTCTCCCACAATTTTTGTTCATTACCAGGTTCTTTCTGCAGATAGGTATACATCTACGAACATTGGATGAGAGCAGGATCAGGTTTAACAGAGACTTAATCACAGTGTTTATTAACAATACCCCATATTGAAGAATGACTACTTGAATGAAGTACTCAAGATATTGGCACCAATGGAAATGCACTCAATACCAGTCACTGTTTTCATGAGAAAATTCCAAACATCTAAAAAACATTGCAAAGATGTTGTTGTGTACAACAAAATCATTGCGCAAACACAGATTAGTGCTTCAGAATTAAAGCACAATTACAGGTCAATGCTTCGGAATTACACACATGCTCATGATACATTAATGCATCTTTAGGAAGATTCTGCAACCGAATCCATTGTTATGGTTCCTCTTCTTGTAATTTATGAAAGAGAGTGAAAAGAAGGAAAGAAAGCAAAATGGAATTGTTATCCTTGATTTGGATCTTTATGAGTATCCCTCTATTGGATGGTGCACTGCCTTCCATCTGTGCCTTTGCTTGGAGCTGACATGAAAGATATTACTAAGACAGATGATCTTGCATGGCACTGTACAGTGCACATCTTGTTTGAATTAGCTCGTAGTAAGACACAAGATGTAATATACACCTTGTTTGAATCAGCTGTGCAGACCTCAATCATTCAAAATCATAAAATACAAACCGATCATTTTATTCCACTCAATCACCTCCATTCCAGTATTACGCACATCGTTTTGGGTGCAGAAAATTCAATGGATTTATTGATTTTAATTTATACAAATTCCTAATTTCATTTTTTTCTTATGTTAATTCACAAAGACTCTGAGAGATGGATTTGTAGAAGTTACTTGGTTTTCAAAGGGTTAATTCTGAATAAAAGGATTAGTGTCTAAACAAACATGTCACTCACCAATCTGACCTTCCTTGGTTCATAGTTTTTCAACTTTGCTTTCTTCGCCATTCGAATTATTCAGAATCTGGTGGGGAACGACCACCTGCACAAACATAACTATTCAACAGAGTCAGACACTCCAATAGAGGCATCTGATACCCTTGTGCATGTACTTAATGCACAACAGACCTGACACCATCTTGTGCCAGGCAATGTCAAAAGTTTGAGCTTTGCAGTTGGGTTGACAGGGTGGGCCTGATTGACAGACATCTGGCTGGAACTGGGAGGCTAAAGCCACCCTGGGAGATCATCAGTGGTTTGAAGCACTTTGTGAGAGCCTTTGTTATAGATCTGATACAGTGAAATCTCAGTTAACTCTTAAGGCAGTTCTGCAAATGGTGCTAAGTTCAATAAACATAAAATGTACTGAATTATTTTGTTACAAATAATAGTTATACTGACATTTACATAGGCCCTCATTCTACAAAATGACTTATAAAATCATTTATTTTTGTAATGTGATAGTTGTTCTTATATTGGCACATTGATGTATGCACACACATGTGAGTACCAGGAAAAGAAAAATCACACAGGAATCTAGATTAGTCAGATTTTCAATTGACAGAAGTATTTATACCTAATGTCACTATGTGGTTTATTTTTGCTGAACAAGAACTGAATTTGAATTCCCTTCACTCCAATGTTGCTTTAATATCTACCTGTAATATTCTAAGTGAGGTATCTACTGCCTTAATCACATAATTTTTCTGATTGGGTAACAAATTTTTATTGCAGCTATTTAACCACTTGTTGTCATTGTTGTAAGAAATGCAACAATCAATTTGTGATACAAAAACAGAAATTGCTGGAAAAATCTCAGCAGATCTGGCGGCATCTATGGAGAGAAATCAGAGTTAATGTTTTGGTTAGTTCTGAAGATCAATCTGAATTTCTGAAGAAGGGTTATTAGATTCAAATGTTAACTCTGATTTTTCTCTACAGATGCTGCCAGACCTGTTGAGGTTTTCCAGCAATTTCTGTTTTTCTTTCAGATTTCCACCATCCGCAGTTCTTTCATTTTGTTTTTAACCAATTTGTGGTCATTGAGTCCCACTAACAGTGTGATGTTCTGTTTTAGTGATGTTAGTTGTGGGATAAATATTGGATAGGGCATTGAGGTGGATGCCCCGCTTTGAAACGTGGCCATGGGATTTTTAATGACCATCCAAGATGGTAGATGGACTTTGAATTAATATCTCATCTGAAGGTTATCACCTTTGTCAGTGCAGTACTCCCTCACTATTGCACTGGAGTGTCAACCTAAATTTTCATGTGCCCAAATCCTGGAATGTGAATTGCTTCTTCCCAATTACTGAATTCTGGAATTTTGGTCATGGAAGCTCATCTATCACTACCTAGGAGTATAATTGTTATCCTAACCATTGAGTAAGAAAATCTAAGAAATTAAATAAAGATTGGTTTCATTAGTCAACCTTTGCAATGTTGCATTACATGAGGAATTACGGATCAATAATGGAACCCAAAGAAATGAAAACCTTTGTACATTTCATGTTGGATGTTAATAAGAGTGTAAAAGGCTCTAATGCAACATTCCTTCTAGGTTGGATAGTTGTGCAGCTGCTTGAGGATGTGCACACAGTGATCAATGTGCTTACAGGATCTCAGCCCTGACTTCCAGTTTTGGAAGTTGCTGCTGTGCATGGACCTCAGAGGTCTGCATAGAAGAAAAATTATTTAGAGGGAATGTCGTTCTGGGGTAGAGTTTTGTCTGTGTTGCCAACATGTTTAGCATTGATAAATAGGTTGTACTGGGTGGAGGTTGTAAAGATGCAAAATGCACCTGAACAGCACCCTCGAAATACAAGTTCCTCATTTGACTGATTAGAAAATTATCCGCAGTGTGTACTAAAATTTCAAACTTGTGGTGCCAGCAGACAATGCCTACTGTCAGCAGCACCAAGTCAAATATTTATCAGTTCTGAAATGGCAGTAAATCAGTGAGGCACACTCGAGCTGAAGAAATTAAGTTAAACAAAAGTAATAAACACAGAATCATGAGGAATAGGTAAAACAGGTAAAGAATGCAGTAGAATCTTATTGTAAATAACAAGAGTATGATATGCAATACTTGAAAATGTGGCTTTCAATTATATTGTTAACAATAACAGGAAAATTGAAGTACAGTACAATAGAAAACAAGACTTGCACCTTTCATGACACAAGACATCCTAAACGTGTTTGGGCCAATGAAGTGCATTGAGAACTAGGTCCAGAATTTCTGTTTTAATGATCTTGATTGCGAGATAAATGTTCATCAGGATGCTGGAGAGAATACACAATTACTCTTGATGCAGTGCTATTGAAACTTTTACATCCACCTGATGGGACAGATGTTTTCAATTTAATGCACAACTGGAAAGACAGCATCTCCAAAAATGCAGTATTCTTTCAGTACTGCACTGGATTGTTAGCCTAGGTTATGTGTAAGTGTCCAGAGTGGGACACACAACTTTCTGACTCAATCACAAATGCTGCTGCTGAGGCAATGCTGACCTCAATGTGTTAAAGAAATATATAAAACTTTGAAAATTATGCTCCACAGCCAGGCATTGATTAAAAAGAGAGTTTTTGCTTTTATATAGTTGTATTACAGGTGCTATTAAAAAGATTTGTCTTTGAGCCAGCAAGCTAATAGCTATATGTATATAAACATATATTACCTAATAAAGCAACTATATAAAAGGCGTACTGTATTGTGCAATATCTTTGCTACAGTGAGGTGATTATAAAAGTTAAGTAATAGTTGCCATAGTTTCTGAAAGAGGTTCTGATTAAATCTCACAACGCAATGTAATTTTCTCCATTGCGATGGTTTTCCATAATGAATTCAGTCATGGTGGCATTTCTGGAGGTTTTCTGTAGCAGTGTTTTTAGACAAAATGTAAAAATGTCAAGGTTGCGATTCTTTAAAAAAAAAACGTGGATTGAGAAATGGTTCCATATAGTTCTCATATGTCCCATAATAATATGGAGCATACAGCAGTGTTTGTGTAAAGAGCTGCAGTACGAAGCAGTGTCTTGCTCGAGGGTCTATCTCAAGAATGTTTCAACACACTGCATGACAAAGTGATGGAGTGTGGGTCAGTGCCCAGGGTTTCCCGCGGAGTGAGCTGTTGAATTTAAATGTACTACCCCAAGCAATTGCTGGGTGAAGGCCAATCACTTCCCCGTAGGAAGTGGGAGAGAAACCATAGGTCTGACATTTTTATAAAACAACCTCTTGTATAGCGTTAATAGTCTCATAGCTTATTTCATGGATGCTAGCCTGGCTTCTGTGACCATTCCCTAATTTCCTGCCACTGGGCAGCAAGGGGAGAAGAGCTCCACTTATCTCCATGGTAAGTTTCAGTTTTCAGCATTGTTGCTCTTTACTTTCTGCCTTCAGTGCTCATTATAGAGTGAACGGGATGAAAATGCACTCATTCAGTCACAGATGAGCTTTACAAACTGCAAGTGAATTTTCGGAATTGAGGTGTTTAGCACAGGATTTTCCATCCACTCATTTTAAGAGAGGCCTATACATTCTGCAAAACTCTGTCCCAATTAAAAAGAAACAAATTAATTAAAAATTAGTTAGGAGTGTGAGCTCATAAAATATAAGGGCCTGATATTTCAGGGATACAACAACATTGCATAAAGCGAGGCAGTGTGGGACATGTGTTCACCATGAGGCTGTGGTATTCATCCTGCTCTACATTGTGGGTTCAGCTAATTTAAAAAGCACTAAGGCATGCAAGTTGCCTAACCTCAGATATGTTGAGAAGAAGCAGGGCAGGGCTGATCCTACTGGCAGAAAACCAGGCAAGAAGTGGGCCACAAACTGGTCTGCTGATGGAGAGGGATACAGAAATCTGGTGCAGCTACAAAATGCAACATATAATGCTCCTTAGAGGAGTTACGACAGCATTGAAGAATGCAACTAACTTGGATGGTGAGATGACAGCAAGGTCCTAAACAAAAGCAATGAATAGAAGGAGGCTTTCCCGGATGTTTTTCTAAAAATGCAAGAGAACAGGGTGAGGGGGATTATGTCATGTCAGGTTGATGCCAAAAACTCACTGTGAATGGGATGTGCATCAGATGAAGATTTGGCACTAACTGTCGTCTCATCAAGCCCCAGAACTCCGTTATATTGCAGTAAGGAATTTTGCAACTGCATTAGAGCAACCAAGACAAGCCAATGTCACCCATGCCATCTTTGTAGTTTCTCCATCTATGTGGCACTATTTCATTCATTGCTTTATGTGAAAAGGCAAAGATGCAAATGATTTCTAACCTTGGGGATCAGAGGCTTCGCAGAAGTCATTTTGTGGTTTTCTGCCTGTGGGCTTAGGTATCTGGGTTCTAGCTCTAATACAACAGGTGAATGCTAGATAAGCATATAATGCACAAAGCTGGTGAAGACTAGATCTTGGACCTGACAGACCATGGGGGTTACATGGAGTCCAATTCTACTCTCAATGTTAATATCCTGGTGCCAGTGATCATACCATTAACATCTCAGTTTGATCTTCCTGACAGAGAGACCTCTAAACTAGCCACTCCATCCAGAGCATATGCTTAGACAATTGGCATTTGAGTTTTGGGAACAATACTAACTGGTTCCCTTTATGGCTCTATCTTTTAGAAACCACTGTGTGTGATTGATCCCATTGTGTCTGCCCTCTGCTAATCATTGAAAACTCAGACACAAAACATAGCACAAGATCTGTGGCTCAAAACTGCTTTCATCACGCTGTTATTTCTCCAGATTACAGCTTGTGTGACACTTATAGCCAGCTCCCTTCAGATAACCTGCAGCAGACCACAAGACAGAGAGCCGAAGTGGTAATGTGGACTGCTAAACATCTTCCCTTCATTAAAGACCAGCTTGTTCCCAAGAGACTTATGGGACCACAGCTCTGTCAAGTAACAGTACAATCTCTGTCTGCCCATAATACCACTGTACAGCATCAGGATAGATGTAAGAAATGCACTAAAATACTAGTAGTAAGCACTGAGATTCCTCCAGGCCACCTATTGAACTGTTGTTCCCTTAAGCAGACTTTTTTGGAAAAGTATCAAGGGAGTATTGTGCTTTGCAGAAACTAGTGAAAGGGTATCTACTGATGTAACTTTATTCAACACACCTCCCTCATTTCCTTCTACACCTTCTCCTGTGCTACCTCCCTCAAAAAGGCATAATTGGGAATGGTCATTTAGTAACTCCATGGCAAGGTCTCATGGACATAAGTTTGGTAGAGAGGATGAGTTCACTTCCTGAAGGTACTTGGTGGGCATTTTGCAGAATCCTCTATCAACACGAGCAATTCTATAGAACAGTTTGTTAACCTACTTATTCCAAGTAAACAATGTTCATATTCAAAACCTATCAAGCAATTCCTGATTTAAACTCATGCATTTAACTTACTCCACTTTTCAACAGACTTTAGCCATATAGTGGATTTAATTCTGGTGTAAACTGCATAGTATCTGGCACAGTAGTTTTTGCCCTTATTATCCTGCCATAATGGTGGTGTGGCTGAGCAGTCAAAGTGCTCAAATTAAGCTCCAGTCTCTAGCAAGCTGTGCTGCTGCCAGAGTCACAGCTGCTATACCTGAGGCAGTCACCTACAGAAGAGATAGCTAACTGCAAGTCTGTCATTTAATTTGTGGAATTCTCTGCCCAGTGAAGTAGTAGAGGCTTCCTTATTGAATGTTTTTAAAGCTAAAATGGATAGTTTTTTGAACAGTAAAAGAATTATAGTGAGAGGGTGGATGAGTGGAGCTGAGGCCACAAAAAGATCAGCCATGATGGCCTACTCCTGCTCTTTGGTCTTACATTCTTATCTGCACACATGCAAGACTTTGAGTGGGACGTATGCCCCTCAGCAGGCAATTCTATTAGAAATTAGAGTAGCTGTGAAGTAGATCAAAGGTTGGATGGTACAATGTTGTATGTGTGCTCTACTTCTGTTTAATACCAGCCAGAGAGAACCCTAGAAGATAAAGCCTTACATTTGTTTTTGAGGGTATTATTTTTTGCCTGGTTTTGAATAACGAGCATGCACACACATGGAAGATGTGAAAATTCCAGTATGATCACACATGAAAAATTGTGTGGTAAAATTACAATGAATGTTAAGATGTGCGATGAATTAAGATAAGAGAAAATGTCTGAAGAAGTAGATCTTTTAAAGATTATGCGTGTACAACAAATAGAACCCCAGGCAATACATACACGATTGACGTTGAATGTAGGGTTAAAAAAACAAAATCCAGGTGAAAAAAAACAGACTGCAGGCATGATTAAAAGTCAGTGTCAGATCGTCGAGACATATATTGGCCTCTGGAAAGAGCCAATAGTTTAGGAATAAGCTGCCTGTTAGAATGCAGTTTGGGTTCTGTCAGAACCATTCAGCTCCAGGCCTGGATGCTGCCTTGATTTGGAATGGACATCCTCAACATCAAGGGCCACTATTTAATACAGAATTGAATGAATGAGCTGCAGTAAAACTGAGCCGAATGCAGACCAAAGAGAACGTCCTCAACTGGCAGGAATAATACCAGGTGAAATGCAGATGGTTTTCATGGATGAAGACAAATCATTGACAGCCCCATGGCATCCTCAAGGCAGTACCCTTGGCCCAATGAGCTTCCATTGCTTCAATCAATTTCCTTCCATCATAAGATGAAGAAATAGGGCTGTTCATGGATGATTTGACTGGACTCAGCTGCACTCATAATTTATCTAATAATGAACAACACTAATTTGCCTTAATATTGTAGTAGTGTAGTGAAAGACTGCATGGTACTTCACATGGCTGTTATCAAACAGAATTTGACATCTAGCTACAAAAGGAGATCCCTGCTATAGGAAGGATGTTGTGAAACTTGAAAGGGTGCAGGAAAGATTTACAAGGATGTTGCTGAGGTTGGACGGTTTGATCTATAGGGAGAAGCTGACTAGGCTGGGGCTAATTTCCCTGCAGCTTCAAAGGCTGAGGGGTGACCTTATAGAGGTTTATAAAATCATGAGGGGCATGGATAGGGTGGACAGCCAAAGTCTTGGTGCCCAGGGTAGGGGAGTCCAAAACTAGAGGGCATAGGTTTAAGGTGAGAGGGGAAAGATTTAAAAGGGACCTAAGGGGCAACTTTTTCACACAGGGGATGGTGTGTATGGAATGATCTGGCAGAGGAAATAGTGGAGGCTGGTATAATTACAATATTTAAAAGGCAGCGGGATATATAAATACAAAGGGTTTAGAGGGATATGGGCCAAATGCTGGCAAATAGGACTAGATTAATTTTGGATATCTGGTCAGCGTGGATAAGTTGCACTGAAAGGTCTGCTTTCATGCTGTACATCTCAATGACTCTATGACAGGTGATCAAATGCTTGGACAAAGAGGTGGATATTAAGGAGAACCTTGAATATTCATGAATAGAAAAGGTTTGGAGGGATATGGGCCAAGCTCAAGCAGGTGGGACTAGTTTAGTTGGGTAATATGGTTGACATGGACTGGTTGGATCATTGGGTCTGTTTCCATGCTGTACAAATTTATCATTCTAAAAGCATGAGCAAGGAAATCAGCGACATACAAAAGGCCAGAAATGGAGGAAAATATTCTGCAAAGGATTGTAAAGCCAGCAGAGTTACAGAAATAGGAAGTAGCAAGGCCACTGAAGAATTCAAAGAAAGGGATTAGAATTTTAAACTGAAGACTTTGTTTGATTGGGTGCCAATATAAATTAGTGAGCAGAGATAACAAGTTGTGGGGCTGGATGAACACAGCAGGCCAAGCAGCATCATAGGAGCAGGAAAGCTTGACGTTTCGGGCCTAGACCCTTCATCAGAAATGGGGGAGGGGAAGAGGGTTCTGAAATAAATAGGGAGAGAGGGGGAGACGGATAGAGGATGGATAGAGGAGAGGATAGGTGGAGAGGAGGCAGACAAGTCGAAGAGGTGGGGATAGAGCCAGT
>JAHRHZ010000032.1:3449127-3462690 GCA_024137785.1 Ginglymostoma cirratum
AGGAGATAGAAGCGGGCGGTGCGGGGTTGGGGAACGATGAGGTTGGAGGCGGTGGGTGGGAGGTCACCTGAGGTGATGAGGTTGTGGATGGTTTGGGAGATGATGGTTTGGTGCTCGGGGGTGGGGTCATGATCCAGGGGGCTGTAGGAGGAGGTGTCAGAGAGTTGGCGCCTGGCCTCAGCAATTAGTGGGCACTTGGTTAATGGGCAAATGGCACTTGGTGTAAGTTAGTATGTGAATGGAGCAGACCATGCCTGGTTCAACAGCATCTGAACAACATTCATTTTTGGTCCAACAAACAACAGGTAACAATGCATTGCAGAACATTGATGCTGAATCAGCATAATGCAATTCCACGCATTATGTCATTTTAGGCATACCATCAGCACAGGGGATCCAAGATATCACGAGGAATCTCCAGCACTGTTTCAGGGCAACTGGGGATGGACAATAAAAGTGGTCTTACCCATATTACCCTTATCTTGAACACAAATCAATTACATTTCCATATCTTCAGCTGGGTCAGTTTTCTGCAGCCATTAATCCTGATTTACCATACTTGAGTAGGTAAATTGAGGGCCCTGGAGATTTATCTCAAACATAAAATAACTGTCCATATATTTATGGAGCTCACCCATCTTCCTCATTCTCTAGTTTTTCCCTCCTCTACACTTAAATATGGCTTAAAATTGGTTTGTAATTGGCTAACAAACTTCATTGGAAGGTTCATAAGCACTCAAATTAATAACAACATAATAATTACTAAGTACACTCAGAAAGACATTTTAATATTGCATGCCTGCTAATTTCCATATTTAAAGTTTTATGAGGTATATGCATTTCATTGAACTCTCCTTAGTTAGCTCTGATATTTAACAGAGCACTCTCCTGATATTTGGCTCTACTAAATATGACATTTTATTTCAACATTTGGACATTTTAAAAAGAGACTCGAGTTTTCCTTACCTCATAATATTTTATGATTTGTAGAATAGCACATTGTGGTAAAATTTAGGTAGCATAATTTTGAAAATAGCAGCTAACTATTTCAGATGCAACTTTTACTACTTGTATTTGTTTTGAGATGTAATTCTCTAAGCGTGTGGGCTGCGTGATTAATTCTTTTTTCTATTATTGTGTGCAATTTGTGCTATCAGCCAACATTCTATAATCATGGTGACATTTAAGGTACAGACAGTCCTAAGAGTTTGCTATATTTGACTAATCCAAAACATTAGTTACATTCAATTCTGTCCAGAAATCGGGTGGCGGGATGCTGTTGCAAGGTTTTCAAGGTTTGCAAGGAGGTCCCTCATTTACAAATTTCCAGCTTATGAACCCTTGTACATAGGAATGCCACCTCACGCTGGGTGTAGTGTTAAAGACCCGACATACGAACACTTCCTGTGCTTGCAAATGGCTTCTTTATATTGTCCTACTTTGTGTTCCAACTTGCGTACAAACTGACATGTGAATGGACTCAAGAATGGAATCTGTTTGCAACCCCAAGGACTGCCTGTGGATCAGAGGCCCTGAAGAGAGTTGTTCAAAGTTATCAGGCAGTTAGACTGGAAGTCAGTGTGTTTGTGAGAAAGAGGGAGAGAAGCAGATTTCATATTAGGCAGTGCTGCGGTTAGCAATGCTGGTCAAGTTCTGTGTAGTTGGGGCCCAGGGAAGTCCTACAGCAGTTGTGTAATGAGGGCTCACAAAGTCGTAGGAGCTGTGCAGGGCTCAAAAGAAGCCAATGCATAACTTTTAGATTATTGCAGCTGAGACCGGGGACTAACACCCGTAATGCATGTTTGTGCAACTGAGCTTGGGAAAACATCCAGGGGCAGTAGTGGCCTGTGAAGTTCAATGTTTGTGAAAGGACAAAGTTGTGCTTATGAGTAAGTGCTGGAATGCAATTTCCAAGAATCCAGTGAGAAGTCATTGATGCAATCCATGACAGAACAGAATATGAAGATGTTCAACAGCAGGTTATTCAAAATGAAGAATCATTATTTCTGTGAAATTTCAATGAGGTTAGATGACTACAGTATCACTACCTTCTGGGGGCTGGGTAGATCGCTGAAAAATCCAATCAATCTGTGTTCTGTTGGGTGTTCAACATTTATTTGTTTCTTACCCACATTTGCCTCAAGATCAGAATGTTAAAATATAAGTCATATCTATCTTTGCTCAGTTTAAACTGTTTATTTGTCAATAATCTTTGCCTGTTTGTTTGAGGGCTTTGTTACAAACTAGTTATTCTTTGTTGACAAAAGAAGTGGTTCAGTTGTATCGAACACTGAACTATAAGTAATCTAAAACCTATATTTGTCATTTCACCAATCTGGTTAAATTTAAAACTTGCTATGACCAGTGACAGTATGACTAGAAAGGAATTGGTGCACCCTTTCACCTTGGTCATAATTTTAAAAATTCAAAGGTAATAGTATTTTCCTGGGTATTAATAGTTTGAAAAAGAATTGTTTGATTTTATGAGGAAGTAGATTCTATAATATCAATGTAAGTAATTTATTTATGGAATGAATTAGTTACTGCTGTGTTCAGTCAACATTCAGCGAGTTAATGGACTGTCAACATTCCAGAGAACTAAAGCCATGAATCTTCCTGAGGGCTCTCTCATCTGCTGCCATAGCTTTATTGGAAGTTCACTGGAAGTCCTGTGCATACATGTAATAGGGTTTCTTCCACTCTCCTGTGAAAGATACGGCTGCAAAGCAGGAGAAGCTCCAAGGAAATTCTTGACCTTTAGAGGGGTTTGAAACCATGTATGCCAAGCAGCTGTCATAATAATAAGACAGGAGTGTGCCAAATTACTGCTCTGCCAGTAGATGTCACTTGCACGATTAATAAAGAACTTACAATGTATATAGTGCATTCCATATCTGCAGAATGTCCCAAAGTAGTTCCAGATAATAGTTGCTTTGTAGACAGCAGTGCGATGAATGGACAATGAAGTATGCTTTTTCATATTAATATTTGCACAGTATTCCATAGATCAAGAAACAAGAAGTTATGCCTGCCATATACAGAGTTGTAGACAAGAGTCAGGCAAGATAGTACGAGTGGCATTCCACAGGGCTTGGTGCTGGAGCACCTACTCTTAGTTACTTGTATAAATGATTTGGACAAAGAGCCCGGAGAATGGTAGGTAAATTTCCCAATGACACAAAGATAGGTAGGAATGTGAGTTGCTAATCAGACATAAGGAGCCAACAAAAGGATATAGATAGGTTAGGTGAGTGGGCAAAGATCTAGCAAATGGTGTACAAAATGGAAAAGTGTGAAATTGTCCTTTTTGGCAGTACAACTAAAAATGAAGCATATTATCTAAATGGTGAGAGATTGCAGATCTCTGACATGCATGAGATCTGGGTATCCTGGCGCATGAATTAGAAAAGGTACAACAAATAATCAGGGAAGCCAATCAAATATGATGTTTTACTGTAAGGGGAATTGATTGTAAGAGTAACAAGGTTATGTTTCAGTTGTACAGGACACAGGGGTGATCAATGTGAGATTTACTGGTGGTAGGATTATCAGGGTTTTTCAGGAGTATAGAGTTGAGGTTAAAATCAGATCAACCATGATCCTGTTCAATAGTGGAGAAGGTTTGAAGAGTCGAGTGACCGACTTGTTCCTTATTTGCATGTTCACGTCCACGTTCTGCCACAATGCAGGCAACAAGGTTCCACAACCCAACTCATCATGAATCTACTGCTTGCAAATCTTGTCCATTAAGTGGACAATCATAACAAATAGACATGTCAGCCACCTTGCAATGTTCCACTAATTCCATACTTATGCAAAATCTTTGAAACCAAGTTTCGTATTCCATGGTGATGAAGGTCAGTGAACTTGAAATGTTGATTCTGTATTTTACCCACAAATACTGCCAGACCTGCTGAGTTTCTCCAACAATTTTTGCTTTTGTTTCAGATTTCCAGCATCCTCAGTTCTTGGTTTTATTTTTACAGTATTCACTTGTGGGACAAAAACATGTTGCAGTTTCCTGCTGTGTACTCTTACAGTGCACCAACAAATCACTCTTATCCTATACTGTTATTTAGGCTATAGCCTGATTATTGTGTGGAGTTAAGGAATCCGCATTATCAGAGGGTTGTGATTGAACTGGAGAGAGTGCAGAGGAAATTTACCAGGATGTTGCCAGGGCTGAAGAGTTTTAGTTATGAAGAGAGACTGAATAGACTGGGAAAACAAGGTGTGGAGCTGGATGAACACAGCAGGCCAAGCAGCATCATAGGACCAGGAAAGCTTGACATTTCAGGCCTAGACCTTTCTTCAGAAAAAAAAAAGACTCATTGAAGCAAGCACAGTCAATAAAGTGAGCAAGCATCAGAAATAATTCATAGTTTACTCTGTGGAAAGTCTCACTATCCAATAGTAATCTGATTTTATAAGGAAGGTATGTTCAGAACTTCTTAAAACTTTCTTTAAAGAATTAAGGATTAATTAAAAAAAAGCCAACTAACTGATTATAATAGCTGTTAGCATCAAAGGCAATAGTTCTTGTTCCAAAATACTATTGCTTGATTGTTTGACATTCCCAATTTCTAGAAAAAGCACCAAACAACATCAAAATAACAATTTTCTAAAAGTAGAATGTTACCTAAAACCCTTGCCCCCACCCCGGCTCATAAAAGATTATGCAGTCAAAATTTATCCTCCTTCCCAAAGTTTTTAACATCAATACTTGTCACCTAATATCACCTCATTTTCCTCCTGTCTCAGGTCTGAAACCTTCAATCATACTTTCATGATCTCTAGACCTGACTAATAATCAAATGCATTCCTGATTAGTCTTGCGCATTCTATCCTCTGTAAGCTTAAGGCCATTCAACTGCTGCTAATGTTGTAACTTGCACAATCATAAATTCATCTGCCAGACCTGTGTTGGCCGACTACCACTAGCTTCCATCAAGTAACATATTAATTTTAATATTGGTAACTTCGAATCCCTCAAAGGCCTCCCCTTTCAATTTCTGGAATCTCCTCCAGCCATATTACTCCAAGATAAGCTGTTGTCCCCTAATTTTGACCTCTTGACCACCTGCAATCTTAACTGCTCCACTTTTTGCTGTCTGACTTTAAGTTGCCTGTGCTGTTAGCTCTGGAATATCTTCCCACATCATGCTGCCTGTTTATGTTGTGTCCTCCTTTAAGGCACTCCTTAAAATCCACCTCTTTGCCTAAGCATTTGGTCATCCAAACTAATATCTCCTTATGCGACTTGATGTCATATTACACTTCATAAGAGTCCTGACAAGTGCCTTGTGACATATTATTTAAAACAGTATAGAAATATAATATTTTGTCAGTATCTTTACAGTAAGAGAGAAGAGATTTTATTTTGCAAACTAGTTTAAGTAAAATTTATTTTGTTTTGCAATTCTCCCATTGTTCCTAGAGAATGTACCATGCCCCATTTCTAGCTAATGAAACTTTTCCTGTGTTACATCTCTGCTTATGGCTAGTATAATGCTTCGAAATCTCACCATTGATTCAGCAGTGTACTTCCTTGCTGGTGATACTTAAATCCAAATATTAAAAAAGGTAGGACAAGGTGCAAGGTGTGCATACATGATTTAATTATGCAGCAGTGAAATGTCGCATGATTTTGTGATTGACAAAAGTCTTACTAAGCACAAACTACCCTCTTGTGGTGCAGTGGTAGTGTCTCCCCCCGGACCAGGAAGCCTGAATTCAAGTCCCACCCGCGCCAGAGGTGTGTAATAACATCTCTTTAACAAAAGCACAAATTAGCTTTCTCCTAACTATTTTTAAAGATATGTTAATTCATTGTTGTTGCAGGACAGAAGCAATAAACAGTGACAGGCTTATTTCAGATTTCAACTTTTCCAGTACATCTGGATGTATTCTATCACCCAAATTTTAAAATATTTTTTGAAACTAGAATTTCCATCTGACCCAATGGAATTCTTTGGCAGCATGAGTTGGTAAATGGAGGAGGATCAATAGATATTGCCGCATGGATTTTCAGAAGGTATTTGCTAAAGTTTTATTAATCAAATAATTACAATACAATGTGAGCTATAATTTAGAAAAGTAACAATTATCAATATAATGCAGATTTTTTGGTATTTTAATTAAATAATTTGTCTAAAGGAAATATCTGCTGATGCCTCCAATTAGACAAAAGAATGATTGATTTAGATTGGAGCTCTAAAAGTGTGATATTTAATCTGTCCTGTAACTCAGTTTCTACTTTGCAATGGATGTCAATTATATTTCTCACAGATTGGCAAAGTTCAGCCAGCTCAAATATTTCACAAAACTCCCGCTGTTGTTGTACAACAGACTTTGCTCACAATTTCTGTTGGTTAGTTTTATAATATTCTGTAAACTTAAATTCAATTTTAGTCATCTAAGATTACATAATCAATAAAAACCAAAAGAACTGCAGATGCTGTGAATCAGGAACAAAAACAAAGTTGCTGGAAAAGCTCAGCAGGTCTGGTAGCATCTGTGAAGGAAAAAAAGAGTTAACGTTTCGGGTCCGGTGACCCTTTCTCAGAACTGATGGTGGCTGGGAAAATGTCAGTTTCTATGCAGAAAAAAGGGAGAGGTTGGGCTAGGGAGTAAACGATAGGATAGAGCCTAAAGAGAGAGAAGAGTAGTTGGACAGACAAAGGAGTTGGTAACGATCAGGCTGGGAGGGTGAATAGTTGTTAATGGAGACTGTTAGTGACTGACAACAGGTAGTGTGTAATGGCAGGCTATGTGGTAACAAGGCCTGGCTTGTTGGGTAGGGAGTAGGGACATGGGAGAGTTTAGGCCCTAAAATTATTGAACTCGATATTGAGTTCAGAGGACTGCAGGATCCCCAAGCAGAAAATGAGGTGTTGTTCTCCCAGTTTGCATTGAGCTTTGCTAGAACACTGCAGAAAGCCAGAAACAGAAATGTTAGTCAGGGAACAGGGTGGTGTGTTAAAGTGGCAGGCAACTGGTAGCTCAGGGTCTCTTTTGTGAGTAGAACATAGATATTCTGTGAAGTGGTCACCCAGTCTATGCTTCGTTTCCCCAATGTAGAGGAGACCACATTGTGAGCGGCGAATGCAGTAAAATAGATTCTGGGAGGTGCAGTTGAGGTGTTGCTTCACCTGGAAGATATGTTTGTGCCCTTGGATCGTGGGGAGGGAGGAGGTAAATGGGCAGGTGTTGCACCTTTGCCCGTTACAGGGGAAGGTGCCGTAGGGCTGTGGGGGGTTGTTGTGGGTGAAGGAAGTGTGGACCAGGGTGTCCTGGAGGACACTGCAACTACAACACTACAAATCCACTGACTCCCACAGCTACCTGGACTATACATCCTCACACCCCACTTCCTGTAAAGACTCCATCCCATTCTCTCAGTTCCTCCATCTCTGTCGCATATGTTCAACAAGGGGCGGCACGGTGGTACAGTAGTTAGCACTGCTGCCTCACAGCACCAGGGACCTGGGTTCGATTCCACCCTCGGGCGACTGACTGTGTGGAGTTTGCACGTTCTCCCCGTGTCTGCGTGGGTTTCCTCCAGGTGCTCCGGTTTCCTCCCGCAGTCCAAAGATGTGCATGCTAGGTGGATTGGCCACACTAAATTGCCCGTAGTGTTCAGGGATGTGTAGATTAGGTGGGTTACAGTGGGGTGGGTCTGGGTGGGATGCTCTGAGGTTCGATGTGGACTGGTTGGGCCGAAGGGCCTATTTCCACATTGTAGGGATTCTATGATTCTAAGGGAGCCTCCGAAATGTCCACCGTCTTCTTCAACCGAGGATTCCCCAGCTCCATTGTTGACAGGGCCCTCAACCAGGTTCAACCTATCTCCTGCACTTCTGCCTCTTTCTTTGTTCCCCTTGTCCTTACCTACCATCCCACCAGCATCCACATCCAGAAGATCATCAGACACCATTTCCTCCACCACCAGACACATATTCCCCTCCCCTCCCTTGTCCGCCTTCTACAGGGACTGTTCCCTCCAGGGAACATTAACTCAGCTTTATTCCTTCACAGATACTGCCAAACCTGCTGAGCTTTTCCAGCAACTTTGTTTTTGTTACTTAATCAATATCTTTGCTGTGCATAGGGACATGTCAGTGAAAATCTATTCCATGCACTGAATGTTATGAAGAAGTGCTGCATATTAATAGGAATATGAGAACATAAGAACAAGAGTAGACTATTTAGTCTGTCAAACCTATTTGGCCATTCAATACAATCATGGCTGATCATCTTCCTCAATGCTGCATCCCAGCACTAACTCCATAGATGTTGATGTTATTAGTCTTCAGAAATCTATCAATTTCTGTGTTGAACATATTCAATGATTGATCCTCCACAGATCTTTTGAGTAGAGAATTCCAAAGATTCCCCACCATCTGACTAAAGAACTTCCTCCTCACTCAGTCTTAAATGGCCAATTAACTTGAAATTCTGACCACTGGTTTTGGACTTGCCAGCCTCGGGAGAAATCTTCATGACATCCACCCTATAATGTCCTTGTAAGATTCAATGAGGTCAGCTTTCATTCTTCAAACTCTAGGGAACGCAGAATTAATCTCCTCAAACTGTCCTCATCAAACAACCCTGGGCTTAAACTTTATACAATATTCCAGGTGAGGTCTCATCAATATTCTATACAATTCTAATAATATATCTTCACTCCTGCATTCAAGCCTCATCGCAATGAACGCCAATATACTATTCCTAATTGCAAGTTGCACCTTCATGTTAGCTTTTAGTGACTCATGAACAAAGACACCCAAGTCACTTTGGACACATGCACTCCTGAACCTCTCATCACTTAAGAAATATTTTTCCTGTCAGCTTTAACTTCACACTCATACATGTTATACTGTATCTGCCATATTCTAGCCCATTCACATAACCTGTCCAAATCCTCTTGAAGTCTCTTCATATCAGTCTAATAAACTAAGTTCCCACCCTCTTTGGTGTCATTGGCAGGGATCAATATTTGGACCGCAAAGTTTGCAGATGACACGAAGTTGGGGTGGGAAAGCGAACTGAGAGGAAGAAGTAGAGATGCTTCAATGTGCAGACCAGTTAAGTGAATAAGCAAATACATGGTCAATTAAGTATAATGTGAGGTTATCTACTTTTGTAGTAGAAACAGGAAGCTGAAAGTAAGCATGCAGATGCAGCAGAAAGTGAAGAAGGCAAATGGTAAGTTGGCCTGCATAGTGAGGGGATTCGAGTACAGGAGCAGGGATATCTTGCTGCAATTGATGAGGACACATCTGGAATAATCTATGTAGTTTTGGTCTCCTTATCTGAGGAAGGATGTTTTGGCTATGGAGGGACTGCATTCAAGTTTTACTGTGCTGACTCCTGGGATGGCAGGACTAACATTTGAAGAGAGACTGGATCAGTTAGGACAATTTTCCTAGGAGTTTAGAGCTTAGCAGGGGATCTCATAGAAATCAATAAAATTTTAAAAGGACAAGACAGGAAAAATGCAGTGAGGATGTTCTCAATGACTGATAGAGGGTAGGCCATTTAGAACTGAGACAAAGAGAAATTTCTTTGCCCAGACAGTGGTGAGCCTGTGGAATTATCTGCTACATATAATAGTTGGGGCTAAATATGGAATGTTTTCAAGAAGGAATTGGAACTAAAGGAACTAAAGGAACTAATTGGAACACTTGGGACTAAAGGGATCGGGGTACAGGGCAGAAACGGGAGAAGGGTACTTAAGTAGGATGATCAGCCATGATCATACCGAATGATGGAGCAGGTTAAAAGGGCCGATGGCCAACTCCTCTTTCTATTTTCTATGTTTCTATGTTTCTACAGGGGAAGGAGGGGGCTATTCTATTGGAAGGGGCTTCATTTAACCATGCTGGGACCAGTTTGTTGGCAATTCATGTAACTAGAGTTGTAGATAGTTCTTTAAATTAATTAGCGGGAAGCAGGTTCAATTGAAGGGTAGTTTAAAAGTTTGAAAATATACAAGAGAGCACAGGTGAAAGTTAGTGAAGAGGCAAACAATAGTAAAAGTGTGACAGGAAGAAGTAGAATTTATACACAGAAGTGGGCAGCAGAAATTAGAAACAGCAAGAATAATAATGGAAGTAAATGAAAGCTTAAAGGTCTTTATCTAAAAACATTTGTGTCAAAACAGATGAGTTGATGACACAGTTGAAAATAAACAAATAGGACATGAAAGCTATCATGGAGATGTGGTGCAAGGTGACCAGGGCTGGGAAAACAATATTGAAGCATATTTTATGTTCCAGATAAATAGGCAGAAAAGGAAAATGACATGGGTAGCTATGTTAATAAAGGAAGGTATCAATGTGGTGAGCCATGATATAGATGCAATGAATTATGATGTGAAATCAGTTTGAGTGGAATTAAGGAATAGCAAGAGAAAGAAGTAATGGTTGGGAATTGTCTATAAGCCCCTAAGAGTTGCCTCACTCTAGAGCATATAAATCTGGAAGTAACGGAGGCATTTAAGAATGGCATCACAATTGTTATGGGTGATTTTAATTTGCATATTGATTGTACAAATCAGAGGGACAGGTTAACATGAAAGACAAATTTGGAGCATGCATAAGGGATTGTTTCATAGAGCAATATGTTACAGTACTTGGAATAGGCTTTTTCAGATTTGTAATGTGTCCTGAGGAAGGATTAATAAGAGGACTTGTGGCATAAGATCCTCTGGCATGTCGCAAACATAACATAGTAGAATTTCAAATTTAGTTTAAGGGACGGCAACTCAGGTCACAACTTAATGAAGGGCAATTACAGAGGTATGGAGAGAGAGTTGTCTAATGCAGACTGGGAAAATGGAGAAAGGTGAGCAGTGACAGGCATTTAAGCAAATATTCATAACACTCAGCAAAAATTTGTTCTGCCACGAAGGACTTGATGAGAAGGGTGTATGACTTATGGTTAGCAGAGACAGTCAAGGAGAATATCCAATCAAAAACTGAGGCATACAAAATGGTAAAAAACAATAATAGGCCAGCACATTCAGATTTTTTTTAGGAATCAGCAATAGAAAGCCAAAAAAAAATGAAGAGGGAGAAAATTGACTATGAAAGCAATTTTGCAAAGAAGTACAAATGTAATCAGCAAGAGGTTCTATGAGTATTTAAAAAAGGGAAACAGGTAAAACAAGTGTAGGACCACAGAATGATGCAATTGGGAAATTGATAATGGAGAACAGGGGCATTGTAGATCATTTAAGCCAATGTTTTACATCAATGTTCATGGTGGCCGACACTATAGACATCCCAAAGATGATAGTGTCATCTGAGAGGAAAGTCTTTCTGAGAGGAAAGTTCTTGTAACAGTTGCTATGGCCAGAGACCAACTATTTAACAAACTAATAGGACTAAAGGCAGACTAGTCAACAGGACTTGATGGCCTTTATCAAAGGGTTTTAAAGGAAGTGACTGCAGAGATAGTCAGTGGAGACAATGGTCAAAATATTCCAGAACTGACTCATTCCAGCAGATTGAGAAACTGCTAACTTGATACCACATTTTTAGAGAAGACGGAGGCTGAAAGCCAGAAACTGCAGACTAATTAGCTCAACATGTGTCATTGGATAAATGAACCAATCAATTATTAAGGAAGAAATAGCATGACATTTACAAAAACGTAACACAATCAAACGGAGCTAACATAGTTTTGGGAAAGAGAAATCATGTTTAACAAATTTGCTAGAATTCTTTGAGGCTTTAATAAGCAGAGCTGATAAAGGAAGCCAGTAGATGTTGTATATTTGGATTTCCAGAGGGCATACAATAAGGTGCCATATAAAAGGTTATTGCACAAGATAGGAGCTCATGGTTAGAGGTAATGTATTCACATGGATTGTGAACTGGTTAACGCATAAAAGATAGGCAGTCAGGATTAATAGATATTTAACAATTCAGAAGGATGTAACTTGTAGATTGTCCACAAGGATCAGTTCGGGAGTTCAATTGTTTTGCACTTGTATGAATGACTTGGAGGAAGGGGGGGAACGTAATGTATCCAGATTTGCTGACAATATGAAAATATGTGGGAGGGCATGTCATGATGAGGGAATAAAGAATCTGAAAAGGGAGATAGATAGGTTAAGTGAATTGGCAAATAGAGTTTAATGAAGGAATGTGTGACATTATTAGCAACAATTAAAAGGCAGATCACTATTTAAATGGAGTGAGACTCCAAAAATGCCCCATAGAGGGATCTGGGTGTTCTTGTGCATGTAATACAAAAGGTTTACACGCAGGTGCAGCAAATAATTAAGAAAGCATATTGAACTTTGGCATTTATTGTGAGGGAGTTTGTGTTTAATAATACAGAACTGTCCAGAGTGTTCGTGAGGCAGCACATGGAGTACTGGGGACTGTTTTGCTCCCCATATTTAAAAAAAAGATATACTCACACTGGAGGCTGTTAAAATGGATTCATTAAACTGATTCCTTGGATGAAGGAGTTGATTTATCATGTACATCTTTATATTTATTTGGGTTTAGATGAATGTGATTTGATTTTATTGAAATGGATAAGATTCTGAGGAGGCTCAACGTGGTGGATGTTGAGAAAAGTTTCCATTAATGGAAAACTAATAGAGGGCTGCCCACGATAAGTCAAATCTCCAGACTGATTATCTGGATTAGCTGAACACATACCAGTTTATCGTATGACCACGCAAACCAACCGAGAGCTGAGTCAGGATACTCTAGAGGGCAAAAGCATAGGCAAGCCATTATTCGACATTGAGATCTCTCCATGAAAATCCCGAAGCATGATTGAAGAATATGATGACCTGAACAGTCCAATGAATGCCTGCCTTCTTACCCAGTTTTACTGTATTACAGTGGAGCAATCGCCTGTTTCAGCGGGAGAGACAGGCTTAGCAAAGAAGTAAAGGGTCCTCCAGTTTCAGACTTCCATATCTCAAACTGTCAAGAACAGAATCTAAGTCAGCAGTTTTCAATCCAGAGACCAACCAAGCTTCCATTGTCTGAGGGTGATTTGTTGTTGTTTCATTCACTGATGGGACATGGGTGTCACTCGCTGGCCAGCATTTATTACCCATTCCTAGTTACCCCTTTGTGAAGGTGGCAGGGAGCTGCCTTCATGAACTGCTGCAGGTTGATCCACAATGCCCTTAGGGAGGGAATTCCAGACATTTAGGACTAGTTCAGTTTAGGAAACCTGATCTGCATGGACAAGTTAGGCCAAAGGGTCTGGTTCCATGCCGTATGGCTCTATGACTCTGTGTTAATAAGGTGGGAGCAGAGTGTGGATTGAAAAGGCTCTGAAACTGATACCTTGGAAAATAATAAATGCTAACAAATGCTTATTTGCCTATGATAGGTTTTTGCCCCAAGACTCATTCTGAGAGTGTACTTTCACTGCCATATTGTGGGTTCCTAGATATTGGGGAATATTGCGCTTCCCTAGACTTCTTTCATTTATCAGCATTTCCCAGCTTTCACCTTTCAGGTCAGCTTCTGTCACTCTCTCTTCAAGCTCTGATGCAGAACAGGGAGAGCAGCAGCAGTAATA
>JAHRHZ010000032.1:3463090-3581700 GCA_024137785.1 Ginglymostoma cirratum
ACAGTAACACCAGCAGCAACACCAGCAGCAACAGTACAGTAATACCAGCAGCAACAGTACAGTAATACCAGCAGTAATAGTACAGTAACACCAGCAGCAACAGCACAGTAATACCATCAGCACCAACACCACCACCAACAGCAGGAATCCCAGGATCATTATGAATGGGTTTTCCTCATTCAAAGGCCTGATTGAGGGACTGGCCATCAGGAAGGGAGCCCAGCAGAGCCAACTATTTGCCCTTCCTGTCTCCCACATGGGTCCTCCACATTCCTGGCTCTCTTGGGGCAGTCTTCCATCACCAGACATGGCATAGTCAGTGGTACTGCTGAGCATAAGAATTGTTGGTTTCAGATTGGTGAGCAGCTTTTACTTGGCAGGACTTGCATCTCTGACATTTGGCGACGTTGAAATTGGAAACACCATTCTTACCAACTCAGAGTCCCAGCAGGTTGTGCGTTTTTCAAAATTTCAAGGGCAAGATAACTAAACAACTTGACAGTTTTATTGTGCCACAGATATTATTCATCCTTTATGCACTGTTATATCAACACTTGATGCCCGAATGTCATGCAATGTGAGAAACATAACTTGCTCCAGCAAAATGGAGTTTCATGTGAACTGAGTTCAAATGACTTTGTTTGTTTTCCCATCAGCAAAAATAGCATCCATCAGAGATGGTGGATGTATGGTGGGGGTATGATGTTATTGCTATTACTGAGACTTGGTTAAGGGAAGGGCGAGATCAGCAACTAAATATCCCAGGATATAGATGCTTCAGGTGGGATAAAGAGGGAGGTAAAAGGGGTGGAGGAGTTGCATTACTGGTCAAAGAGGATATCACAGCTGTGCTGAAGGAGGGCACTATGGAGAACTCAAGCAGTGAGGCAATATGGGCAGAGCTCAGAAATCGGAAGGGTGCGGTAACAATGTTGGGGCTGTACAGCAGGCCTCCCAATGGTGAGCGTGAGATAGAGGCACAGATATGTAGACAGATTATGGAACAATGTAGGAGCAACAGGGTGGTGGTGATGGGGGATTTTAATTTTTCCAACATTGACTGGGATTCACTCAGTGTTATGGGTTTAGATGGAGCAGAATTTGTAAGGAGCATCCAGGAGGGTTTTCTAGAGCAGTATGTAAATAGTCCAACTCGGGAAGGGGCCACACTGGACCTGATGTTGGGGAATGAGCCCGACCAGGTGGTTGAAGTTTCAGTAGGGCATTACTTTGGGAATAGTGATCACAATTCCATAAGTTTTAGAATACTCATGGACAAAGACGATAGTGGTCCTAAAAGGAAGAGTGCTGAACTGGGGGAAGGCCAACTATAGTAAAATTCAACAGGAGCTGGGGAATGTTGATTGAGAGCAGCTGTTTGAGGGTAAATCCACATTTGATATGTGGGAGGCTTTTAAAGAGATGTTGACGAGAGTGCAAGACAGCTATGTCCCTGTGAAAATGAGGGATAGAAAGGGCAACATTAGGGAACCATGGATGACAGGTGAAATTGTGAGACTAGCAAAGAGGAAAAAGGAAGCATACATAAGGTCTAGGCGACTGAAAACAGATGAAACTTTGGAAGAATATTGGGAAAGTAGGACCAATCTGAAATGAGGAACTAAGAGGGCTCAAAGGGGTCATGAAATATCTTTAGCAAACAGGGTTAAGGAAAATCCCAAAGCCTTTTATTCATACATAAGGAGCAAGAGGGTAACTAGAGAATGGGTTGGCCCACTCAAGGACAAAGGAGGGAAGTTATGCAAGGAGTCAGAGAAAATGGGTGAGATTCTTAATGATTGTTTTGTGTTGGTATTCACTGAGGAGAGGGACATGACGGATGTTGAGGTTAGGGATAGATGTTTGATTGCTCTAGATGAAGTCAGCATCAGGAGGGGGGAAGTGTTGGGTATTCTAAAAGGCATTAGGGTGGACAAGTCCCCAGGTCCGGATGGGACCTATCCCAGGTTACTGAGGGAAGCAAGAGAGGAAATAGCTGGGGCCATAACAGATATCTTTGCACCATCCTTGAACATGGGTGAGGTCCCAGACGACTGGAGAATTGCTAATGTTGTCCCCTTGTTTAAGAAGGGTAGCAAGGATAATCCAGGAAATTATAGACCGGTGAGCCTGACGTCAGTGGTGGGGAAGCTGCTGGAGAAGATACTGAGGGATAGGATCTATTTACATTTGGAAGAAAATGGGCTTATTAGTGATAGACGGCATGGTTTTGTGCAGGGAAGGTCATGTCTTACCAACTTGATAGAATTCTTTGAGGAAGTGACAAAGTTGATAGATGAGGGAAGGGCTGCAGGTGTCATATACATGGACTTCAGTAAGGCATTTGATAAGGTTCCCCATGGTAGGCTGATGGAGAAAGTGAAGTCGCATGGGGTCCAGGGTGTACTAGCTAGATGGATAGAGAACTGGCTGGGCAACAGGAGACAGAGAATTGCAGTGGAAGGGAGTTTCTCAAAATGGAGAACTGTGACCAGTGGTGTTCCACAGGGATCCGTGTTGGGACCACTGTTGTTTGTGATATACATAAATGATCTGGAGGAAGGTATAGATGGTCTGATTAGCAAGTTTTCAGATGACACTAAGATTAGTGGAGTAGCAGATAGTGAAGGGGACTGTCAGAGAATGCAGCATAATGTAGATAGATTGGAGAGTTGGGCGGAGACATGGCAGTTGGAGTTCAATCCAGGCAAATGCGAGGTGATGCATTTTGGAAGATCCAATTCAAGAGCGAACTACACATTAAATGGAAAAGCCCTGGGGAAAATTGATGCACAGAGAGATATGAGTGTTCAGGTCCATTGTACCCTGAAGGTGGCAATGCAGGTGGATAGAGTGGTCAAGAAGGCATATGGCATGCTTTCATTCATTGGACGGGGTATTGAGTACAAGAGTTGGCAGGTCATGTTACAGTTGTATAGGACTTTGGTTCGACCACATTTGAAATACTGCATACAGTTCTGGTCGCCACATTACCAAAAGGATGTGGATGCTTTGGAGAGGGTGCAGAGGAGGTTCACCAGGATGTTGCCTGGTATGGAGGGTGCTAGCCATGAAGGGAGGTTGACTAGATTAGGATTATTTACATTAGAAAGACGGAGATTGAGGGGGGACCTGATTGAGGTCTACAAAATCATGAGAGGTGTAGACAGGGTGGATAGCAAGAAGCTTTTTCCCAGAGTGGGGGACTCAATTACTAGGGGTCACGATTTCAAGGTGAGAGGGGAAAATTTTAAGGGAGAAATGTGTGGAAAGTTCTTTACGCAGAGGGTGTTGGGTGCCTGGAACGCGTTGCCAGCGGAGGTGGTAGAGGCGGGCACGATAGCGTCATTTAAGATGCATCTAGACAGATACATGAATGGGCAGGGAGCAGACGGATACAGATCCTTGGAAAATAGGCGACAGGTTTAGATAGAGGATCTGGATCGGTGCAGGCTTGGAGGGCCGAAGGGCTTGTTCCTGTGCTGTAATTTTCTTTGTTCTTTGTTCTAGATGGAGGGGAGACATCAAGACCTGCAAACTGCAGCACCATTTCAGCCAAGACAGAGATCTTTTACGTCCCTGAGAAATTCAGGCACCAGCTTCTGAATATAACTAAAGCTCCTCATTCCGATACCATTCTCATAAATCTCACTTGCAGTCTTTCTAAGACATGGACATCCTTCTAAATTTGTGGTGCCAGAATTGAACCCAATGTTTCAGCTGAGATCCAACCCGTGTTTTATAAAGGTTGAGCAAAACATGTATCAATGACAGTCTTAATCCCTCCCTGATCAGTTCAGCAGCCCCAGGCAGCCAAAGTAAAATTTGGGCAGGTAAAATCTGGGAAAACCAACCAAATTGTTCTGTCAGCCCGTTCTGCTGTGGAAGAAGGCAGGTGCAACAGCCTATATAAAAAGAAGTGTAATTAATGGCTAGTAGTCAGCAATGTTAACAGGTACTGACCATAATGTGCTCAAGAACAGGCAAACAGACTGCTAAAGATACAAATAAAATTCTGCCAAACGTCTTACAGTACTTCACTCATGAAGACTACTAGTGCAGCCGGTTTATTTGATTGCTATTCTCCTTACTCCTTCCCCCTTACTCTGTTGCCAATGACAAGCTTAGTTAATATTGAAATAAATCCTGACTTTGTGATGGTATCAGGGTTAGACTGTCAAGGGCAGTTGTCACAAGATGTCAGGAGAGCGGACTACACATTTTGCTCTTTGTATTCTTTATCATTTCCTTTCCTTTACATGTCCTTTAAAATTGGAGCTGGGACTATATGACCTACTCATGGCTCTGACATAAAGAGATAGCTGTTGTTTCAGCAGAATTGCTTACTCCCTGAGAGGCAACACCAGTTCAAGAGGGCCATGAATGAAGGGTTTAGGCCTGAAACCCTTAGGTTTAGGCCTCAAGTTTTCCTGCTCCTGTGATGCTGCTTGACCTGCTGTGTTCATCCAGCCCCATGCTTGTTATCTCGGATTCTCCAGCATCTGCAGTACCTTTTATCTCTATATCCATGAGTGACATTTATTTCTTAGTGAAACTGAGTAAAATCATAGGGCAGAATATGAATCAGCTGTTATGATAAGGAGGTGAGAGGAGAAAGGAAATTCACTTTGCAATGTGAATTCAGGCTTTTTTAACATAATATGTTAAATGCTTGTACAGAAACATTTCATGTTGAAACAGGTGGAGACTGTTCCTTGTTAAGGCTACACTGTTAGGACATTGTCAAAGCCAGTCAGCAGGGAACTGTTATTTTCATTGCCAGCCAAGAAATCCCCTTATTCTTTGAAAAACAAATAAAGCGATAGTCAATTAGTACCATCAACATTTGATGATTTGGCTTGAGTTATTTTATAATGGAGTCCAAACTTTTGAAGAAAACCCCTGCAAATATAACCAAACACCAAGAAACTGAAGCAAATATGAATACATTCTTGGGAAACAACTGCAAATATTTATAAACTCCCAGGAATCTTGGAGGCCCCTGTCCTAATCTTTAAAAGACAACATTACCTACATAATGTAAAATAGGGTATCATTTCACAATGTTTTTATTAGGATATTGAAATACTATGTTAGAAAGGCAATAAATACAAAAAAGCTTCCATTTGATGAAAGATTAATGGAACGTGTTGACTTTAGAAACCCCAGTCTGAAAATCTATGGTCTGCAGTTTAAGATGACAAAATCAGAAACATGTTGGTGATTCATTTGTTACATTCCTGGCAAGTTGAAAATTAATCAACAGGAACATGTATGCGAGCAGGTCATGTGGCTCTTCTAGACTGCTTTGCCATTTGATACGATCATGGCCGATCTGATTAAGGTCTCAACCTCTCTTTGCTGTTTGTCTCCCATTGCCCTAACTCCCCTGTCTTCCAAAAATGTATTCTATGTAGACTTGAATAAATTCAATGGTAAAACCTCCACCATTTTCTGGGAAGAGAATTCTACAAATTAACAGCTCTGTATGAGAAAAACAAATTCTTCTTAACTCCATTTTTAAAGGGCGATTTCTTATACTTAAAATTTGTTCCTTAGTTCTAGTCTCCCCCATGAGAGGAAATATCCTCCAGTATCCACCCTATCAAGTCCTGTTAGGATCTATATGCTCAATAAGATCACCTCTTCTCAGGGATGAGGAAGAAGGGTGTAGGCCCGAAACGTCAGCCTTCCTGCTCCTCTGATGCTGCTTGGCCTACTGTGTTCATCCAGCTCTACACCTTGTTATCTCAGATTCTCCGGCATCTGCAGTTCCTACTATCTCTGGACCTTTTCTGAACTGCTTCTAAGGCAATTATCTCCTTTTACAATTAAGGAGCCCAAAACTGTACACAGAACTCCAGATGAGGTCTTATCTTTGCCTTTGGAGCTCCAGTAAAATTTCCCCACTTTTATATTTCACCCTCCTGACAATAAATGTCATTGTTCCATTTGCCTTCCTAATCACTTGCTGTACCTGCACATTAACGTTTTGTAATTCATTTACTAGCACACTCAGGTCCCTCTATGCTATCGAGTTCTGCAGTCTCTCCCCATTTAAATGGTATATTGCATTTCTATTGTTCTTGTCAAAGTGGACAAGTTCGCATTTTACTTCAGCTGCAAAATATTTGCCCACTCCCTCAACATTTCTATATCCCCCTTTATAGACTCTCTAACCTTTCTTATCAACTCACTTTCCTACTACTTTGGTGTCATTGGCAAATTTTGATACCACACATTTGGCCATACGTCCATGTCGTTGTTATAGATTGTGAATAGCTGAGGCTCCAATACTGATCCCTGTGGCACATCATTATTTACAGCCTATCAATCTAAAAAAGACTCATTTGTCCCTACTCTGCCTCTTGTTTGCTGTCCAATCCTTTATCCAAATGATTATGTTACTGCCTACATCATGTGCTTTTATCTTGTGGAGCAACCTTTCCTGTGATCTCCTTTCAAATGCTTTTTCGAAATCCAGGTACTTCATATCTACATCTTGCATGTCACCTTGCATGTTTCTTCCTCAAAAAAGTCTAATAAGTTAGATAATCACAATTTACCTTTCACAAAGCTGTATTGACTTTGCCTGATTCCATTATGGTTTTCTAAGTTTCCTGCTATAACCTCAATCATAATGGATTCTATCAATTTCTGTGTAACTGATGTTGGACTAACTGACCTATAGTTTCCTGATTATTGTTCTCCTCTTTCTTGGATAAATATGTTACATTGGAAAATAATCAATCTGCTTTAATGTTTTGAGAATCTAAGGAGTTCTAGAACCAATGCCTTTTTGAATGATAGGTAGCAAACTCATCCCCTGATGATGAAGTAGACTGGTGGCAGAGAAGGAAGAGATGGAAGCAAATCCCGTACTCCCCATCCCACTGCCTTGTAAAACATCCTGCCCTGTGTTCTCAAAGCTCTGTACGTTGGGAATCAGCCTGTGCAGGCACATGAAGTCTTTTGGCCATGTGACCATGAGTAGACATCACCCTCAAATTGAAGAATTGTTGACAATGATGGTTCTTCATGGAATTACAACCATTTGTTTGTCTCCTAACTCACTTTATTACCCAATTCTCAATCCATGCAGTAGTTCTAACAAGTGTGAAAACCATCAATTTATGCAAATTTAACATATGCCACCAAGTATTATTAAAAGCTAATTATTACATCCCAAAATGAATGTTTTAGTTCACAAATATTGAGTATTATATTTTCTCGCTACTCCCACAGATGTGCAAGTTTTAAAATAGAGTGTTTGTGAGTACAACACAAAAATTAGATTGATGTGTAAGGCTGGGAAATTACTTTACATGTGAGTTCTCTGTAAAGAAGATCCGTGGACTTTAGGTGAGATGCAGTTTTTGAATCTATTGTCGAAAATATACCTGCAATTTTGACATCAGTTTTTCATTAGCAATTAAACTCACCAAAATGAAAATGATACCACTTTGATAAGAAGGAGTCTATTATAAAACATTTTATTGCAGAAAACTAGTGGCCCATTTTATGGGAAAAAAAAGTAGTTTACGAAGAGCGTTTTAAAATAATATTTTTCTTGTTCTCTGGAATGATGTGTTTTTTGTTTGCACTTGGCATCAGGATTGAACTCTCACAGCAGATAAAGCAATGTAATCTGGCCTGAAAACATATATGTAGACCAAAACTCAAAAACACATCACCGATTGTATCAATGTAATCTCCAGTCTCTATGAGCAAGATGCTTAGTTTGAGCACAATTTTATTCCATGTATTACACCCACTGAAACTGGGAAGTGATCATCTCATTGCAGACAGAAGGCTCAAAATGCAGCTGAATGAAGAAAGTTTCATTTTTTTTCATGAAATGGATTTGAACCCATATCCCCGAGGTGAAGGAGCCAACCTATTATACAACTATTTACTAAGTTCCAGGTGTATTTCGAAGTTCATCATTCTGGTTCGCAACCTTTGAGGACTTGGGGACTACTTATTTAATTCCCTCCCTGTAAGTAAGGTGTCAGAGTTCATAGCCTATCACAGATGGTTTCTGTCTAAAGAAACAAGCCATGAACAATGTTGTTTGATATTAAATACTTGATACATCAGAGATGGTTTCAGTGTAGGGCTATTCTAATAGCTCTGTCATTGGCTAACTCTAAAATACATCTAAACTATTAATGTAATAACTTATACATTAGATTTTCACATTCCAACTTTAACATTCTTTTTAGCTGCTGACCTCCCCCAAGTTGTCCCAAAGTCAGTTTTGAAGTGTTGAATTGAAGCAGATTTTTTTCTAAAGTAAGATTACTTCGGCCATCAGTCCAGATGAATCAACTTTCATTGTCCATTACCAACTTCCCAGAGAAATTGTTTGCAGAATTACTTCTTATATTGCTGCACTCCATACGGTGAGTAGTTTGATACAACTGATCGGTTTGCTGGCTACTTCAGATGGCAGTCATCCATATTGGTGTGGGATGGGATGGGAGTCACTTTCAGCAGGATAGGTAAGGTTGCCAACTTTTCTTTTTTAAGTCATTCCAACAGCTGGTTGATCACTTTTACTGACACCGCCTTATTATTTCCAGATTTTTCAAACTCAATTCAAATTCTCAAACTGTGAGCATGGGATGTGAACTCACATTCCCTCACATTGTTGGCCTTTATATCATGGGTCCAATAACATCTCCACCTTAATGTACTATCAGTTTTAAAACAAATGATAATACAAATGGTTGTCATGGTAGCTATTGCATGGATTGAGGTAATTTCTCTCTCTCATTTTTCTCCCTTCTCTCTCATGTTATGGCTTGGCTCTTAGGCACCAAATCATTCTTCATCTGTGAATACACAATGAGTATGAGGCTATTGCACTGTGGGAAATCGCAGCAGAGTCTGATTACTTGGTGATCTAACAGTGACATGTATGTCCTTTCCAGTAAGGTATCATTGGATCTTGAGCAGTAGACAGAATCTGGGGTGTTAGAGAGGTGCCGATCAACAGACAGATTTCTCCCACCTCCTGCATGCTTTACATTATGTGGTGATCTTCCAGCTGCTGTCGATTTATAGTCAATAAACTCAGCAAAACGTTGCATCATTATTTATAACAGAAAATGTGCCAGGGGTGCACTGACTTCACCTAGTTGTTATGCATGTGAACTGCTCAGAGCCCCTTTGTTCTGTCTTCCATCTCCAAGCTCTGTGGCTTTACATCAGCCTCCAACGTGGTCTTCATTAGAGAGGCTGGTATCAGTTTACACTGAAGTAATGTTCCTCGCCCTTGGGCTCTGACACCAGACTCAGGGAATTTTTTTCATTTGCATTTCATTTAAGTTCAATCCATTTCTGTTTCCCAGCATCAAATTAAACTTCACAATCAGTTCCAGCACAGCTTTGTATTCTTCAGTTAAAAAAAAATTAAAGAAGTGCACACATGTGGTTTTTTTTCTGACTTATCTGGCCAAATAATCAGAGCCATGAAATAGGATTAAAGTTTCTGGCTTCTATCACCCTCTGAGTCCAAACACTGTGGCACTTTGTAAATCTGCGAATGCTTCACATTTAAGAACTTAATACTCTCAACTGGGATTGGGATGGAGAACCTGATAGTTGTCCCATTCCAGCAGCTGTGAATTTACACAGCTGTTTAACAGAACAGCATGACCAAATATATCCTGCAGGAAGACCCAAGCAGCTGAGAATTCATCTTAAGCAAGGCCTGTAAGAACTTGCTGTTGCTGTGATCCCCAACCCATCCACCCATTTGTGTGTATATGTGAGATTGCCGCTCATGATATTTACACAAATTAGACACCCTCAACACATAAAAATGTCCTTGTTACGTCTCCTTCTCCTCACTATTCCACTCCTTTTTCCATACTGTTAGACAATAAAACATTCTGGACTTTAGATGTCTTTTGGCCTCTATCAAAAGCCGTATAATAGTTACTTCCCTGGGAACATGTTTAAATGCCATCATGGCCGGAAGTAGAATTTGAATTCAATGAATGAATCTGGAATTATTAAACTAACCTCAGTGATATTGATCATGAAAGTATCATCAAATGTTGTAAAAACCCACCTGGTTCACTAACACCCTTTAAGGAAGGAAATCTGCCATTCTTACCTGGTCTGGTCACATTTCGCTCCCAAACCCTGTAACGTGGTTGACTCTGGCTTATTAGGCGATCAGTTGTATATAGATCCACTGAATGTTCCTCAGACTTCAACCAGCTGACGGCTGCCAAAAATTGTCTAATACACAGGTGAATGGATGAGTCCAATAAAGTTTAGTGAGTTGAAATTCATTGAAGAACCAAAAGCAATACAAGAAGTCAAAACATTCAGAAAATATCCAGATTCAAAAATAGATTGAAACAGTTGTCATGTTTTATTGAAATATTGATTAGAAACTAGAGTTACAAACTTGCAAAATGTTATTTCAAGATGTACCAAGATTATTACCAAAACCCTGCTTTCTTAGATTATTCCTGAAACATCAAAAAATTAAGGTAAACCGCTTCACTCACCATGACCCTCAAAAATTTATTGCTACTTTTTGCTCCATTGCTAGTCCTGAATTGCATTTTCACCCTTTTAATTGCACTTAACTTTGTCATCTAGGCTATTGAATGGTCTGCAAAAGCTTGATTTATAGTTGGTCAGGTGGAGCATGCAGCAGATGACATGCATTCTTTAGATCCTCAGGCAATGAAAACTTATTTGTAAAGCTGTTGACCAATTTGTGCAGAGAATTGATATGAGATCTTCAGCAGTTCTAAAATTTTGGGTAGCAGGTCCATTTATGTGTCCAGATGCTGCTCAGATTAGGAGGAGTTAGTTGGTGAAGGTGGAGGCATAGTGGTAATGTCACTATCAAACGTCCCATTAAAGTTGGGGAATTCAGAGGGCTCCAACTCAACCTCAACAGTTACGGAGTTCTGAGGAAGGGTCACCAAACCCGAAACGTTAACTCTGTTTTCTCCTTCACAGAAGTTGCCAGACCTGCTGAGCTTTTCCAGCAACTTTGTTTTTGTTCTGGGAACTGACCTGAGAACATGTTCAATCCCCCATCATGGCAAGTAGTGGAATTTGAATTCAATAAATAAATCTGGAATTATTAAAATAAACTCAGTGATGCTGATCATGAAACTATCAGCAAATGTTGTAAAAACCTATTTGGTTCACTAAAACCATTTTGTGAAGGAAATTTGCTGGGCTCCTTACCTGGTTTGGCTTACATTTGTCTCCCAGATCCTGTAATGTGATTGATTCTTAACTGCTTTTGATATGGTCGAGTAAATCATTTATTTTAAGGTCAATTAACAATGGGCAACTAATGTTGTCAGGTGTCCAAGTTCAATGAAAATACAAAAATGAAGTAACACATTGGCAAGCCAGGTCTTTTAGGAGATGGCCAATCTGCAGGCTGCCACAGCATTGCCATCTAAGTACAGGTGGCAGCCAGAACATGGAAGTTGGATGACCCAATGTGATGGTCAGCAAGAATGCCTGGCTTGCTGCCCCACCAGGACAGAGATGCTGCTGAACAGGGAGTCCAAATGAAGTTCTTCGAAATAGAGGCTATCACCAATGGCTCCAAATTCAGTTTATAAAAATGAGGGCCAGAAAAATGAAGGGTCTCAAAATGGTGGAGGAGCCCTCCCATGGGAATGCCTGTGATCACGATTGAGTCTTTTTGAGCCTAGTAGATCTCTGATAATGCCGTTTCAATGAGCATTTCAAATACTGGTCTTCTGATTCTCTGCCAAGAGGCTGATCCCAAAAAGTCAGCACCTGTCACAGTGGTGGATCTGTTCCATGCTGGCAAAAAATTATGTTGATTACCCGCTCACCTCCATGGAACGGGTACTAATTCCAGAGGCCTTTAGGAACCATCTAAACCAACTTGATGCTATTTATTCCAAGTCAACCCTGGCTCCAGAGATTGAAATGTGGCCGTAGTCATCCTGTTGCAGGATTTGCCCTCTGCTCTGAGACGCTTTATGGCTTTCATCCTCATTTTTGGAGTCTGTTGCTTTTTGTGAGCACCCACATTTTGAGATAATCCTCTTCCTTCTCCAGCAGTTCCTCTCTTCTGGTGGGGCTGCTGGCTGGCCAGTCCTGCAGTGGACCTCTCAATTCCCTGTTTTATATGCTGTTCATGATTTTATGATGAATATATGGACGTGGCCTGCCAACTGACCACTTCCCAGAATATCTCCTCTGATGACTCATCACTGGCCAGGACCTAGAAATTCCTTGATGCCTGAAATCCTTACGTGTTGAAGATTCAGGTCTCTGACTTTGAAGGACTGTGGCAGTTCTCAATGAATACAAGCTGTTATGGCAAACTCCCTGAAGGAAATGCCATTGCTGTCTTGTTAAGCATTAACTTTTACTGTCTGTGTAGATTTGTTTGGGGTTCCATTCTAAAGTGGCTTGGCAAAATTTAAGTTATTAATCAGATCAAAGATGGCTTCCTGGACTAACTTCAATCACCTAAGGGAGTAGAAAATACATTTTCAGATTTGTTTCCCTTACTTGGTTTTGATTTTTGTCACTCAGCCAGTGGTGTCTCTGGAGGGTGTGAGACGACTGTAAGGGGAACGCATTGTGGAGCTAGTGGAAAACGGAATAGATGGTGTGATGACAAATCCCATGTGCCTGTTTGACGTACTGCAGGCAGTATAATACAATAAAATGCAGCACATAAACAGGCCCTTCCGTCCGTCAAGCCTACGCCAATTCCTAATCCTTATTTAGACCTGCTACATATTGCCCACATGTGATTTCTATCCCCCTTTTCACCTCCTGTTCATGTGTCTATCAAGAATCACCTTAAATGCTGCTAATGTGCCTGCTTCCACCACCTCCACTGGCAGTGTGTTCCAGACGCCTGCTATCCTCTGTGGTGAAAACTCTTCCCGGCACTTCCCCCCTGAACTTTCCCATTCTCAGCTTGAAGCTTTGCCCTCTTATAGTTGACCTTTCCCTCCTGGGAGAATGCCTTTTATTATCATAGAATCATAGAAATACACAGCATGGAAACAGACCCTTCGGTCCAACTCGCCCATGTCAACCAAATGTTCGGCATTAATCTAGTCCCTTTTGCCAGCATTTAGCCTATATCCCATTAAACATTTCCTATTCATATAAACATTCAGAGGAATTTCAAATGTTGTAGTTGTACCAGGCTCCACCAACACCTCTGGCAGCTCATTCAATATATGCACTACCCTCTGCATGAAAAAAGTTGTCCCTTTGATTCCTTTTAAATTTTCCCCCTCTCACATTAAACCTATGCCCTCTCATCTTGGACTTCCCTAATCTAGGGAAAAGACCTTGACTATTCATCCTACCCATGTCCCTCATGATTTTATAAATCTCTATAAAGTCAGCTCTCATCCTCTGATGCTCCAGGAGAAGTAGGCCCAGACTATTCAGCCTTTCCCTATAGCCCAAATCCTGGCAACATCTTCGTAAATCTTTTCTGAATTTTGCAAGTTTCACAACATCTTTCCTTAGCAGGGAGACCAGAATTGAATGCAGTATTCCAAAAATGGCTTAACCAATGTTTTGTGCAACCACAGCATGACCTCTCAACTCCTATAATCAATGCACTGACCAATAAAGGCAAACATACCAAATGCCTTCTTCAATACCCTGTCTACCTGCAACCCTGCTGTCAAGGAACTATGAACCTGCACCCCAAAGTCTCTTTGTTCAGCAGCACTCATCAGGTCCTTGCCATTAAGTCATGCCCTGATTTGCTCTACCAAAATATAGCACCTGTCATTTACCTAAATTAAACTCCATCTGCCACTCCTCGACCCATTTGCCATCTGATCAAGGTCCCATCATATTCTGAGGTAACCTTCTTCGCTGTCCACTATACCTCCAATTTTGGTGTCATCTGCAAGCTTACTAATCATACCTCCTATGTTCACATCCAAATCATTTATATCAGCCTACCTATGCTTCTCTTAATTTTGTGGACCTCTCTCAAGTTGCCCCTCAGCCTCCCTCTTCCTAGTGAAAATAATCTGAGGTTATCCAGCCTTTCCTCATTACTAAAACCTGCCAGACCAGGCATAATCCTGGTAAACCTTCTCTGCACCCTCTCCAAAGCATCCATGTCCTTCTGGTATTGTGGCAACCAGAACTGCTTGCAATATTCCAAATATGGCCTAACTAAAGTTTTATACAGCTGTAACATATCTTGCCAATGTCTATACTAGATGTCCTGGCTGATATAGGCAAGCATGCTGCATGCCTTCTTAACTACCTTTTCCACCTGTGCTGCCACTTCCAGAGATCCATGGACCTGTACACACAGATCCCTCTGTATGTCAATGCTCCTTAGGGCTCTGCCAATTATTGTATAATTCACACCAGAATTTGATCTTCCAAAATGTATCACCTCCAGATAAAACTCCCATCTGCCATTTTCTGCTCAAGTCTGCAATCTATCTATATCCCACTGTATCTTTTGACAGTCATCCTCGCTATCTGCAACTTAGCCAGTTCTGGTGTCATCCACAAACTTACTAATCAGACCACCTATATTTTCCTCCAGATCAAAGGTCCCAGCACTGATCCCTGCAGAATAACACTAGTTATAGATCTACATTCCAAAAAGTACCTTTCCACTGTTACTCTCTGTCTTCTGTAACTAAGCCAGTCTTGTATCCATCTTCATGGTGCAGCACAGCCTCTCCATGGTGTCTGTCTTTGGTCATAATTACAGTATGTAACCTCACTGTTGATTGTCTGCACACACTGGTTAGAGAGACATTGGAGCCCTATTAACTGGGTTGCCCATTGAAACTATTGGAATTCCACATGCAGCTGACTCTATGGGAATTACTGGGAAGTTTAATTTTCCAATAGACAATACCACTGCATCTGGAATCCTCAGAACCGGTGAGATCTGGATGGGCCCAGAGAATACTATCATGGCCCTGGGATGCTGTAGCTGGAGAGAACCACATGTATTCAGGCTCGTTCTCTTCTGGTTCAACTGGTTTCCCTAACAAGTAGGAGATAATGACAAGATTCCTGAAAGAGGACAAAGTAGCATCTGTCACTATCTTAATTTAATGCCAAATGGATTCCATCGACACTGTATTCCCACACATGGAGTAATACCGATAAAATGTTGACCCATCCTCCTGGGCCAAATCTTCTCACCCCGCTTTAATTTTGTTCTTCAAGAACTGGTTCCGCCCAATTCCCCTTTGTATTGTAAAATATTGTAATTTCTAGATGTCCTGACAAGTGTTTCAGGGATTTAACCCAAAGTTTAGACTTGGAGCGGGTTGGTGCATGGACGCCTTTGGAGAAAAGTTTAATGAATTGTATACCCATTTTAAGTCCACAGGCACCGGAGCGGAGCCGTGGGAATGATAATTAGGACGATGAGACGACGAAAAGTGGCAGATTTTTTTTAAAATCAACGATTCCCGCAGAAACCGAGACTGCGTTGCGAGGTTATAAATACGAAACATAATGGCACATTTTGGAAGAGTGCAGAGTAATGATGGTTACCAAATGTAGTGTACAATAGTGTCGCTCGCTGATGATCAGTACTAGTCACACTTGGGTGATATGATGATGCGCTATGAGAGCAGGAGCTTCTTGTGTGACCAAAGATGGATACCTGCAGGATTAGGATCTGTTTACTCCAATCCCTCTAAAAACATTGGAACTGGTAGCTATCGCTCTGAACTTCATGTATTTTAAATTGATTCACATGATCCCATCCGGTCTTCCGGGGACCAGTAAAATTTTATAGACCGGCCGGCCTTATCCCTAACGGGAGGGGGAACCTGAATTCTTGTTGGATAATATGTTTCTGGCTGAAAGACTTCAGTATGACTTAGTGCCCTACTTCATATTCTACCTGCTTCACTCTCCCATCAAAATCAGCCTTACTCTGCCTCTGTCTTCACTATTGTGAGGCTGCTGCCTCTGTGTGCAGTTTATATGTTGAGGTTTCTGGCTTTTCGTTCTTTCGCAGCTAAGGGCTGTGACCTCGGGGTCTGCCAAGTCCAGTCGTAGTCGGGGTTCGCTGCCTCTCATGTGATGTTTAAAGTCTGATATCCCTTGCTCTGGTGCCTGTTTGTGTGGGTGTTGGTGGGGTGCTGTGCATTCTGAGGCGTGGTGACCCTCTCAGCCACAAGCCCAGCACCGCAGCTGCAGGTCTCTGCGCTGCCTTTGGGTCTGAACTCTGTCACTCCCTCTGCAAGGGTAGTGTGTGTGTGTGTGTGTGGGGGGGGGGGGGTATAACGACCCTATCTGCCTCTGTTCCCCCACACCCCGCCCATCCCGCCTTCTTGTTTCTCCACACACGACCTGGGTTTCGGTTTTTTTTTACTGGGTATATTTTTCCCTTGCCTGATTTGGGGTACTCTGATTCATTCCCAAGCGCGGGCCGTCCTCCTTATCTCCCAGTGTCCTGCATGGGTGTTTGTCTATGGGATCAAAATTTTCACAGGCTTTTCTCGCTGCCTCATGGGCATGCCATGCAAGTGTTCGGGACAATTTGCCCTGTTTTGTGATATCAGCTCAGTCTGATCGAGATTACCGAATACTCCTGTACATTGTGTCCATAGGCGCTTGGCAAATGCATTTGGGTGCTGTCCCTTTAACTGCCTGCACTGGTTTAAACCTTCCCCCGGATCTCCTCTATTGTGGCAGACTGTTGTTAAAATCATTGTTTTTATGTCTTGTAGCCATCCTCATGCTGTGTTCTGGGGATCGGATCAGGCAGAATGGACCATGGGGCTCTGGCACATGAACATTAGTTTTATTTCCTCTGTGTCATTGAGACCTTATCAAACTCTTTGTGGGTAGGTATTCTCAGAGAAAATAGGGGGTTCAGCAGAGGGCTCAAACATGGAGATTTTTTAAAACTATCTCAGCCAATCATGCTTCTGTGAACGGGCTTGTGGATGTGATTGGCCTTTGGTTATTTTGGCTGTCCTGGCGGCTTGTCAGAGGGCCCATTAGAACAGTGCCAGAAGCTGGGGGTGCAGAGAGTTCTGACTCCCCTGGGAAAGGAGATGGAGGTCCCCAGTCATCGCCACGATAGGTGTACCTGCAAGCTTGTCCGTCATTTTACCCCCACGGTACCTCATCATCCTTTTCCATCTTCTGACTCTATTGTTCCAAATGGACATATCAGTCCTGTCTGAACTGAAAGCTGGGACTTTAATGTATTAATCACTCGTTGGCATTTAGAATGGTTTGCAGCACGAGCTTTATTTTCTTTGTCTGCTTGGTGCAGGACTTTGAAAACAACCGGTAAATTTGTGCACTTTTCTATTAACTTAGCCGCAGCTTTTTAGGCTTTATCACGGTCACTGATTGCACGCTATGCTTCCTGATAAGTCTTTTCACACAGGGTCTGGACCTGACCCTTATGTAATAACTCCATCTGGTTCGTCCGCTCTTGCCTTGCTGCTTTGACTCTTACTTTCTCCAGTTCCTGCTTCACCCCTTCCAACTACTTAGACATAGTAAGAACTGCAGACACTGGAGTCAGAAATAATACAAGTGCAGAGCTGAATGAGCAACAGCGGACCAGGCAGCATCAGAGGAGCAGGAAAGTTAACGTTTCGGGTCGGGACCTTTCTTCAGAAATGGGGGAGGGGGAAGGGGAGCTCAGAAAAAAATAGAGAGGAGGGGTGGGGCTGGGGACGGTGATAGGTGAGGAAGAAGACTTCTGAAGGGTCCCGACTCGAAACGTCAACTTTCCGGCTCCTCTGATGCTGTGTTCCTCCAGCTCCACACTGTGTTAACTCCAACTACTTAACGTTGCTTCTTCTCCCATTCTCTACCTCTCAGCTGCTCGGTGCGGTTGGCTATCACTATAACCTTGCTGAGGTTTAAAACGTGCTTCCCTTCAGCTTTCCACACCGCCTGCCAGCATTTCTGCCCTGCAGGTCCCAGACCCAATATTGGTTCATTACAGCACTCAACTCATCTGGGCCATTTTTATTTAGGTACTTTCTCCGCACTTCTTCCCATGCTACGCACTGTGCCATTTCCCCCTATTGGTCCCTTTCAATATACTGTTTTTTTCTCCGTCATGGTTCCTGGACTCTATATTAGTGGCTTTTTGTTCGCTTCTCTGTGAGTCTGGTTGTCCAACCCTACTCTAGCTTCTCTGAATCCTTGTGGATCCTTCCATCCTGTATGTGGCTTCCTTGCCTCTTTATTCTCTGTCTTTAGGCTTTGTCTAGGGATATGAGAGTTAACTGGGTTTGGAATTCAGTTTTGGCTAAATTGCCATTCCAGTCCCTCACTTGCTATCTTCCCCAGTCGAGGAGAAGGAACACTGACAGAAAGAATCTAGCAGCAGGGAGAGAGAGTTCAAGCTTTTGCAGCAACTGAGAGAGACCAAAATCTAACAGCTTCAACTCCAAACTCCCAGCTTCAACAACTAAAAGCAAAGCTAAAATCCTCCGTCTGTGTAATCCTGACTCCACTCACTCATGCTTTTGTCTGTTTAAAAAATAACAAAGCTATTTACTTTCAATGGAGCAGACATCTCAGCTCCAGGTTTACAGCATAACCTTTCAAAAAAACTAAGACAGACAAATTCCCCATAAAGGAACACATCATCACAATGATGAAGGGTTTACACCACTTTCTTGTAATCCCAGAACTAGAGTGTCTGAATTGGAGGGTAAACCCTAATATGCTGAATCAAGTTCAGTACCTTTAGTACCTGCTAACTGAAAAGGATTTGCTGCAACATCCAAAAGGGTGGGTACAGCTTCACCTTTATCCAATTTAATATCTGTGTTCTTACCATTAAGCATAACCTGTGTATCAGGAATTTGTCCTGTAGGTGTGTACTGTCAAAGGAGTTGAAATATTGCCATGGGCTTGAGGCATCCCCAAGGAAATGGGATACACAGTGTTTAGAGACCCCTCAGTGGAGTCAGGGCTCTCAGTGGTAGGTTCCTGTTGCCATTCAAGGACTTAATTCTCTCAAGGGGCTCCTGAAGATGTCGTTGACAGTTTTGCCACCCAGTGTGGTTGATGTCAGCAACACCTCCACCTATTGTTTCTGCTGATCTCAATTAATTTCACTCTCACTTACATACTTGTCTCTTGCAAGTGAAGACTGCACACAACCTTAGGCAGCAGGAACTAACTGGATGTAAGGAGATGTACCTGCATGATTTTCCTCCCATTGAGAATATGCTGCTTGTTATAGAAAGGGACAATGCTGAGATTATAGGCAGTGACAGGACTGAAACCGTTGAAGATTATGATATCTTCATAATAAGCCTCTTTCTCACATCCCACTTCTACTTCATCCCAGAACCTCTTATAAGAATATAGTGACAGCAGGAGTAGACCAGGTCTCATGTCTCCTGCATCATTCAGCATGATTTCCACATCCCTCTATTCCCTGAGGGATCAAATAGCAATTTATCTCAGTTGTTAACATATTCAATGATGAAATAGCCACAACTCTCTGTGATAGACAATTCCAATGATTTGGAAGCACTTGTATGAAGAAATCTCTCTTCTTCTCAGTCCTTCATGATCAATTCATTACGCCAAGACTCTGTCCTCATATTCTAATTGCCCAGCCAGCAGAAACAATCTTTCAGTGTATGCCCAATTAAACAGAATTGTAGATATTTCAATGAGATCACTTCTCATTCTTCAAAATTCCAGTGAATGTAGGCTCAGTTTTCTCAGCTTCTCAATTTGGGGCATCCCACTTATCAACAACCTGGTGAACATTAACTGTATTGTCCCCAGTGCAAGTATGTTCATCCTTAAATACAGAGACCAAAACTATACACTGTATTCCAGGTTCCATCAAACTGCATACAGTTATCACAAGCCTTCCATTTCCTAGTACTGTCATCATCTTACAATTAAGGCCAACATGCCATTTACCTTGTTAATTGCTTCCTGACTTGAATGTTTATTTCTTTTGTTTTTGTATGAGTAGACATGCATCTCTCTGAACATCAGCATTCAGAAATTGAATATAGTCTGTTATTAGATCTTACCAAAAATGAGAATATCTTGACATTTGTTCACATTAAACTCCATCCATCCAACTCAGTTTACCTGTCTATAACTCCTTGTGTTGTCCTCACAGTTTCCATTCCCATCTGGCTTTGTATCATTAACAAACTTTGCTAGTTACCGTAGAATAATGAGTAAGTGCCATTATGACCTTGAATGGGATATCTAATCAATGATGTTTGCTGATATGAGGGACATTTGGAACTAGGACTGAACCTGTAGTGTTAAAGGAATGCTTTCTCCTACTCATCTACATATATAAGATAAATAGTTAATAAAGATTACTGTCCAACAGCGCTAAGGACAGAATCACCCCTCTATGTAACCTTGTATGGTCTCATTACTGACGCAGCTTGCTAATTTCTGATGTACAAGCTGCAGATGGTAAAGCAACTAAGTCTTTTACTTCACCACTCACCACAATGTTATCATGTGCCGTTTTTTGGATATCCGACAGCAATCTAGCCCAACAGTGGAGTAAAACCAAGTAGAAGTGATGTTGGAGTCACACCATTTGATTTCATAGTTGCAGTGATCAACTCACGTATTAATATTGTATATATCTTAGAGGAGAGTGTAGAGATACGATGTGTATGGGGTTGGATACCAGGCAGATGTTCCAGAGCAGTGGTCAAGAATGCCACAGACCCTAGATGCTCAGAGTGTGAGTTTACACATTAAGTTTTAAAAAGTCATCAGTGAGAAAACTTGATGTATCTTAGTGTGAAATACCAACTTTCTTCTCATTTTCGACGTCAGATACTTTAGAGACTTTTGAGTGACTCTTGCATAGGCGCATGGAGGATAGTAAAACGTAGGGTATGCAGGGTAGTTTGATCTTAGTAGGGTAATAGGTTGGCACAACGTCGTAGGCCGAAGGGCCTGTACTGTTCTATCTATGTTCTATGTCTCATACATTGAGGACTCCATTAGCATTGAATCAAATGCTAAAAACCAATTAGCTGTTATATATTGCCAAACTATGCAAAAAGTGACAGACTGGAAAAAATTGATTTGTCTATCTAGTCTGTCCTATACGTTTGTGACGTGTTACACCCCTTTTTCTAGATTCCACGAGGACCACTAAGTATTGCAAAATGATGTCTATGGCTCACATATATTGCTTAATTTTTAATGGATTTTACCTTGGTGAAGGCATTAGCAGAAACCCAGTTCATCTCTGCTGGAAGTATGCAGAGAAAGGAGATCATGGTGTCAATGGATGGCTAATTGCATGGATTCCACAATGGTTGTTGATCAGTTCCATCACATTACTGACAATGCAATAAGGACAAATATTGATTTCACCATTTCTCCAGTAGTCAACCAGGAATTAAACAATATCTGGACGATTGGATTTGAGTGTAGTAGTTCTCACGTACTGATCTTATGTGACCTGGATTTGAAGCAAACACAAATTATGGAGATGAAAATCCTCTTTGAGTTATGGTGGTGGTAGTGATGGTGGTGTTAATGGGTGGTGGATTTGATTTGACTTATTATTGTCACATGGACAGAGATACAGTGAAAAGTATTGTCATTCATGTTGTACAGGCAAATCATACCTTATCAGGGTATAGAACAGAATGCGGAACATGGTGTCACAGCTACAAAGAAGGTGCTGAGAAAATTCAACTCTAGAATATGAGAGGTCCATTCATATGTCTGATAATAGCAGGGAAGAAGTTGTTCTTGAATCTGTTGGTACATGTTTTCAAACTTTTGTATCTTCTGCCTGATGGAAGAGGATGGAAGGGAATATAACTGGGGTGGGAACTTTTTGATTATATTGGATGCTCTCCTGATGCAATGGGAAATATAGACAGTGTCAATGAAAGGAAGGTTGGTTTTTGTGGTGGACTGGGCTGCATTCACAACTCTCTGTAATTACTTGCGGTCTTGGGAACAGCAGTTGCCATACCAAGCTGTGATACATCCGGAGAGCATGCTTTGTATGGTGCATCTATAAAAATTGATAAGAGTCATTGTGGACATGCTGAATTTTCTTAGCCTTCTGAGGAAGTGGAGGCATTGGTGTGCTTTCTTAGCCATAGCATTGATGTGGATGGACCAGGAGAGATTGTTGGTGATATTTACTCTTAGGAACTCGATGCAATAGACCATCTCCACCTCAGCACCATTGATACAGACAGGGGCATATCCTCCACTTTGCTTCCTGAAGTCGATGACCAGCTCCTTCGATTTGCTGACATTGAGGGAGAGATTGTTGTCTTTGCATCTCTTTCCTGTACTCTGTCCTGTCGTTGTTTAAGATATGACTCATTAAAGTAGTGTCATCAGCAAATTTGTAAATGGAGTTAGGGCTGAATTTGGCTGCACAGTTGTGAGTGTATAAGGAGTACAATAAGAGGCTGAATACACAGCCTTGCAGGGCCTTGGTGTTGAGGATAATCATGGAGGAGGTGGTGTCACCTATCCTTATCAATTGCAGTCAGCAGGTTGCAAAGGTTGGGGGGGTGCGGGGGCAGCAGAATCCTAGGTCTCAGAGTTTGGAGATGAATTTGGCTGGAATTATGGTGTTGAAGGCAAAGCTGAAGTCCACAAATAGGAGTCTGATGTAGGTGTCCTTGTTATCCAAATATTCCAGGGATGAGTGTAGGATAAGGGAGTTGGCATCTGCTGTGGACCTGTTGTGATGGTAGGCAAATTGTAACAGACCAATGCAATCTGGGAGGCTGGAGTTGATGAGTGCCATTACTAACCTCTCGAAGCAGTTCATAATAATGGATGTCAAAGCCACCGGGCAGTAGTCATTAAAGCATGTTGTCTGATTTTTCTTTGGCACTGTGATACTAGTTGTCTTCTTGAAAGAGGTGGGAAGCTCACATTGGAGTAAGGTGAGGTTAAAGATGTCAATGAATGCTCCTGCCAGCTGGTCTACACGGGATCTGAGAGCATGGCTGGGGACTCCATTTGGGCCAATAGCTTTCTGTGGGTTCACCCTCAAGGAGGCCAATCTGACATCTGCGGTGGTGACTGTGGGTAGAGGTACACCTGAGGCTGTTGGGGCAGGTGACATCATTTCACTAACCTTCTGTTCAAAATAAGATAATATTGCAGTGAGCTCTTCGGAGAGGGATGCATTGCTGCCAGCAATTCTACTCGACTTGGCTTCTAGCCTGTTACATTGTATAAGCCTTGCTGCAGTCAACATGTGTTCATGTTTTTTTTCCTCTTTATTTGTTCATGGGATGAGAGCATTGCTGGCGAGGCAGCATTTATTGCCCGTCCCTAATTGTCCAGAGGGCATTAAAGTGTCAACCACATTGCTGTGGGTCTGGAGTCACATGTAGGCCAGACCAGGTAAGGATAGCAGTTTCCTTTCCTAAAGGAAGTTAGTGAACCAGATGGGTTTTTCCTGACAATCAACAACGGATTCATGGTCATCATTCGGTTCTTAATTCTGAGAATTGAAGTTCTACCATCTGCCGTGGCAGGATTCGAACCTGAGTTGCCAGAACATTATCTGGGTCTCTGGATTAACAGTCCAACGATAATACCACTAGGCCATCACCTCCCATGTGGCTAGTCTGGGACTCTAGTTTAGTTTGTTCTTGCCTCTTGGCATCCCTGATGGCTTTGCAAAGATTGTACCTCGGTTTCCCATCTGATTTGAGAACCTCTGACCTGGACTTCAGTAGGGAGTGGATCTCTTGATTGATGCATGGTTTCCAGCTGGGGAACACACAGATTAACTTGTTTGGCACACAGTTCTCTACACACTTACTAATAAAGTCTGTGATATTAGTAACATACTCACTTAGGTTGGCCACTGAGTTCTTGAATATGGACCAGTCCACTGACTTCAAGCAGTCAGGCAGGAGCTTGCCTGTTACTTCAGACCAGCACTATACTTTCTGTACCAGATCTTCATGCTGCAGTTTATGCTTGTAAGCCAGGAGAAGGACCATAGCCTTAAGGCCTGATTTTCCAAAATGCGGACAGGGAATGGAACAATAGGCATCTTTGTTGGTTGCGTCACAATGGTCAAGGGCGTTTGGGCATCTGGTGGGACAGGAGACATGTTGATGCTGTCTTAGTAGCACACTATTGAGGTTGGCTGGGTTGAAGTCACCAGCTATGATGAACAAGGCCTCGGGGTAATCAGTCTCAAGGCTATTTATAGCAGTGTATAGTTGTAGCAGATGGTGGAGGGTGTTAAAGGAGCATTCGTCTTGGTTTGGTATTCAGAGCAAATATTAGGTAGCTATTCTTCAGGGGAGAATTGTGGCAGTCAACCACACTACCTCATTTCATTCAATTTAGTAGCTCAAAATTGATCAAAAGAAAATCTGAATCCAAAACTTCTTTTGAAAAGGAATTATCCAGTTTTTTATTAAGAGCATAGATTACTAAAGATTGTGGTGAATCAGCAGAAGAACAGAATTAGAAGAGGTGAATTGTGGAGAAAATCAACCGCACAGACATGTTTGACTTAAAGATGCACATTTACATATTTCCTACCTGCACATTTGCTTCTGTGCCACTGCTGATACTTACTGTGATAGTAAAATGACAATTTTATAAAGTCAGGTGGTTTTATAATTTTATAATTTTTTATAATTTTATCTTTTCCGTTTACAAAAATGGAGAGTGTATGGGCACCTAAAGAGGGTTCATTAAAATACTTACTCTGTTCTTATCATAAAAGACCGTATTTCAGACATTTGGGATGTCTGCTTGAACTCAGAGAACACATATTCCACAAGCTTGAACATTAGTACATAACGAGCTGCCATCTTACCCATAATCAAGTGAGTTGGCCATTACAACTAAGTTTGAAAATACAAGCTTCTTGGATAAAATGATGTCTAGAAGTAAAATCTATACCGAAATATTAGAGGACAGATGATTTGGTTTTGAAACATATATATTTAATTCTGTTTAGATTCTCACTTCAGAAATCTTATTTAGTGGAAACAAAACGGCATTGAAAATTTTCTCAAAATATTCCTGTAAACATGCTGAAGTTAAGTCCTTAATACCTTTCTCATCACTCCTTTCAACTTGCGTCAAACAATATTCAAACTTGGCAGCCAACGTCTAAAGTAATGGCTCCCTGAAAACCCAGAATCGGAAACTGCCACTGTATTTCATTGCAGTTGAAGACTGTCAAAAGTGATAAAGGTAATTTATCTAACGATAAACATAATAATTTCTTAACCAAATGAACAGTGTACAATACTTTTCTTTAAAGGCAGTTTACTAATTTTACTAATTGTACAAGATGCTCCTGAGGGGTCTCAGCAAAGATGGTACAAGGTTTCAAATAGTTATTTTAAAATCCTTGATATCCTCATGTCTGATGAATTCTGGGTGCTGTAATCAGACCAGGCAGCAAGACAGCTGGACATTTTTGATTGACAGTCTCGAGAATTTGGTTTAATGTTGTGAAGCTTGCTACATATTTTCTGGGTTGAGTGAAATGATATCAGTAATATGAAAATACTCTGTATAGATGTGCCATAACTTCTTTGACCCTGATACTCTTTCTGCTTTGGAGATCTCCTAAACATTTTGCTTTGTTTGGTGAGAGGTCCTCCGCCCAGCAAGATCCTCTCTCTGATAGAAAGAGAGGATTCAGGTTAGCTTGTTGAGAAACTCATTAGAAATATATGGTACTTATAGTACATACATTGGGACAGGGAGGTGAATCAAAATAGAATGATGTACAAGAGCCAAGTTTAATATGAATTGGGGAAGGTGTGATGGTGGCAGTTGGTGGCATTTACCAAGATGTGAGGCAAGATGGTAAAAAGTATGTGAAGGTGTGAAGAGAGATAGGAAGAGGTGAATGTGTTTGGACAATAAAAAGAACTGTTGATGTGGACTCCAGTGATTGTAATTTGAAGAGTGAATCAGCAGAGATCGAAATGGTTGACAGTGGTGAGGGTGAAGTTAAATGAATTTTGTAAGGTGCTGTCGAGGGGATGAAGTTGTGCTGACCCTCACAGGACTCATAAAGTCATCTCGATCCTTTCCAACAACTCTGCTGAGGCCTACTCCATTCTAACTTTGGGTTGCTAGTGCAAATTTTTTGACACCAACTACTCCTTCCTGATTCTCACTGATTCCAAGAGGCATCTGAAAAGCATGGGGTAGCCCTACAATTCACCGATATTTTGAGAAGGTCTTTCATAATTAAACAATGAATAATGTAGCCAGGGAATACAACCTTTTTTTCAAGAAGAGTTCCCCCACTTAAAGTAGATCATATCACACTGGAAATTGTGAGTGCTGCAGGTGGGTTCAATTCAGTGTGGACTGCCTGTACTAATCTTATTATATGAAATGTGGAGTTGAAATTACCTGGGCCTCTTGTGCTATGGAAAAAAGTCATGTGACTTGTCATTTGCTGTCGTATATGCCTGCTCCAGCTGTGTTAAAATCAGGGCTTTGTCCCTCCTTCTAGAACAAATATCGGATTCTGTTCCTTTGAATTCTAGTCCTTCTGAAAGAGCATTTCCTGTCATTCATCATTGGCAATGACACAGACGATCCTCTTGTAATTTATTAACCACCTTTACGTGGTGTAAAATTCTTATACCACTCTCCTATCATGTCATTTCTTTTGGCTAAATCATACCTAAAACTTACTTTTATCAGACTTATCCCTGTTTGAATAGGGTGAGCTCTGTCTGATAGGTAGGTTTGCAATGCAGTTCCTGTCTTCCTCCTGCCACCTTTTGCTACCTCTTATCCCAAATGCACTCTCTCCAGTGCTCCAGTCTATTGCCCTACGCCTGAGAAATAACTACTTCTGCCATTGTTTTAAGACCAAAGTTTTTTAAACTTCAGTTAAAAGTCAGGAGTATTAATGGCACAATTGTCTTCCTGTCTACTTTTTTCTCCTGGTGTTTGTAAATGCCTGTGGCACATATAAAGCCAGACCATTAATGAAACTGTGGTGTGAATGAGGACCTAGAATCATGGCTTTCGGGAGGTATTGAACTATGACCAGCTTGGTGTCTCTTACAGCCCTTGAGCAGCTGATCTGGTTAATGTGATGAGCGATTGTGGTTTAGTACAGGGTGATCTATTTTAAGAAACATTATTTTGGAATTTTAAAGCGAATCACATAAAATAAGTTTTACACACACATTGCGTTTCATAATTTGGGAACATGTAGAGAAGATGTTCATTTGAACTTTCATACTTGATAATGACTACCAGCTTTTGCTTGAACTGCAGACTCTGTCCCTCACCAGGATGGTAAGTCTCTGATTTGATGTGAGCTTTTTCAATATACATCATTCTGAAGAATAAACAAGCAATATAAAATTGTTCAAAGGGCTTTGCATTTTGTGTCACTGTTGTTGATTGTCTTTACAACTGACAAAAAATTGTGCTTGTGCCTCAGTTGATTAAAATTGGTAAGTTGCCAACTCTCCATTCATTGGCAGTTTGCCTAGAGGGGAGAGGAAGAAAAAGGGTATCACTAACACAATTTATGGCAGCTTGTACCTCTTAAAGCGAGATGCACTTTAGCTAAACTTGACTGAATTGCAATTGGACTGTGAAAAAAGGAGTCAGTGTTATAGTAGGACACTACCTCAATTTGCGATGGTAAATCTTGTGAAGAAGGTCAACTGGAGGAGGGATGTTCTCTTTCCAGTTAACATGCAAACATGTAACATAGGAGTAGAAGTAAACCACCTAGCTCCTCATGCCATGCTCTGCCATTTAGTAAAATCATGACTGATCAGCTTACTCTATTTTCCCACCTGCCCCCAATAACCTTTCATAACATTTCCTATTGAGAATCTATCTAACTTGACCTTAAAAATATACAATGACTCTTCCCATTGCTTTTTGAGGAAGAGTTTCAAAGATTTCTGACCCTATGTGAGAAAACAAATTCTCCTCATCTCTGTCTTAAATGGGCAACTCCTTATTTTTAATAATCCAAACAGTCTCCCGGCATCTATCAAAGCCCAATGGGTAGATTGGTTCAATGCAAGAAGCATTGCAGTCAGAGCTTAGTTGCAATGCAGAAAGATGCTCACTGATCTGAAGAGTTACGCTGGTAAAATGCCTAACTCCTAGCTTTCTTTACTATCCCTAATCCCTGCATCACTTGTACCTCCTGCATCCACAATACCTCCCTCCCTCAATTCCTGTCACCCTCCTCAAATCACTGCAGTGTACTTCACTCCACTTCTTTCAGCTGAGTCTGCACTACTTTTAATCTGATTCTGTTCTCACTATTATTTCTCTCAGTTTCTCACAACTGTGCCACCTTTCAAATACCACTGGCACCATTTACATTGAAATGATGGTCATATTGAATAGTGCAGCAGGCCCTACAGTATGTGTATCCATTCCTATTCCGAGTATTTAGTTTTCTTGTTCTTCTCTTGATATTAACCTACAAGCACCAGCTCAGAGATAGACAGCACAGAATGAGTTTAATTGCTGTTGTGGCAGCCCTGTGCACCAGTTATAAATCCAGTAACAACATTGCTGCAACCATTTCTGGGTATTCCACTGGGATTAAATCCCACTCAGACATGCACCTGTCTTCCATTGGGTCCTTAAGGATAAGTATTCAGTCCTATCCCCAGCACCAAGAGCATCACCACTGCTGGGACTGCAGGCCTGGGATGTCTAGCAACTATCAAGATCCCAGAATGCTGTCAAGTGGATGACCATCCCAGGGCCAGTCAGGGAGACCCCAGAAAGCGGGAGGTGCAATGGTGGTATGGAGTTCAGGGGGTCCGTGGTGATAAAACATCTGGCAACAGTTCAGCAAACTTCAATGGGAGATTAGACTGCTAATCTTGGTTATTGCGTCCAGCACTTTCTCTAGCTTTCAACATATTAAGGCAATTTTGGATAGTGTGTAACCACTTTTGAGTGTGTAACCACTCCTACAATCTGTTACACAGACCGCAATGGGGTATTGAGTTGCAGATCCATTCAAGGTTGGTCCTGGACTCTATGAAAGAGGAAAAATATATGTCACTGGCAGAAATACATCATGCCTGTTTCCATGCCAGCCTCTCAACAGTGCCCATGTTGGTTTTGGACAACTGTTTTGGCCAGAATAACCCAGGTGACACCAAGAAACTGCAGTATACAATCAAAACCTTTAGACCAACTGGTCTTCATGGTCATTAGCAAGGACAACTCAAATGTCTCCTGGAGATGATTAGCAGCTTTCTACTTCTTGCGCTGCAGCCATTGATGAAACTGTCTCTATGGAGTAGCAGAGCAGCTGAATCAACATTTGAACCAGGCTCCTGGCATTTGCCCTAGGGTTATTTCTAGTTCTGTATGCTCATATTATGAACTTTTCAATCAATAGTCATGAAATATCTTCATGTTGTGAACTTTGTTTTTCTATAGACCTCAATATTTCTTTGTTTTGATGCCTTTATGGAATAGTCAGAACTTGTTCATTCTTAGCTTGTCTTGAGGAGGGAGTAGTTAGCCAGCTTTGTGAACTGCTTCAACATGTAAATATTTCTGCAGTGGCATCTGTATTTTTGACCCAGAGACAATTAAGAAGCAGTGATACAGTTCTGGCAATGTACATGCAATGGCCATGAAAGTGCACTATTTGAGGATTTTCTGAAAATGTTGTCTGGACTGGCTGAGATGGTAGGGGAGATTGTTGGTGCTTTGGAAAAGGAAGGAATTCTTCAATTAACCTCTGATCAGTTGCTGATGCTATCACGTTCTGGCAGCTTTGATAAACTTTAGACATCCAATCCACCTTCCATATCCTGGACTCTTGTTTTGCTGTTCTCTTAATTATTCCCCTGTAAGACCGCAAAGGCGATTTGCTACACCATATTACAGGATGCCTCCAGAGCTGTCCGGGCGGTAGTACATTTGTTTTGCAATTAAATGTTCTATTGGGTGTCTGATTGAGACATGATTTTCACTGTAGTGTTCTTCAGCTTACTCCTCACTTTTATGGATGAGAAACATAAAAGAATTGTGGTCTGTCATAGGATAAAAGCCTGATGACTAAAGCCAGGAAATTGGCCACAGACTTTTATATGGTTTTTCTGCTATGGTCATTCATGAGTTGCATGGTTGAAGAATACAAACTTATTTTGTAGTAATACATTGTTCGTTGTTCATAAGATGCACACAGACTGTGTTTGTGCAGCTTATGATCCCCAACATCTAAGTTAAGTCACTTCAGAATTAAATTTCTTACTAACACCCGAATTGTAGGATGATAAAGCAACTTATTCTCCAACTCAATGTGAGCATTAGCAAAAGAGATCTAGACAGAGCTGAATTGTATTCTAATGAGGCTGGAGTCTCCCATGCAACTCACAGGTTGCTTTTCTTTAACAATAGATACCAACTGAAACAATGTATAAATCAACATTAGAATTACTGTCAATTCAGTCATATCTCAGCAGTGTAAGTTAAGTAAAAGCAATGTAGTAAACAAGCCATAAAATTGCATTGGTTACCATGGAGGCATGATAACTATAAATGATATAATTCATCATCTACATGTGACAATGAGATGGAATAAATATTTTATGGGAACCCTGGAGAAATCTATTTAAGTAATTAATAGCAATGGTATCTGCATATCCATTTTTGTCCAGCTGTAGCCAACACTTACTTATCCTAAATTTAATCTGTGTTGGCATTAAAATTAGTTCAGAACAGACAGATTTCCATTAAGATACAGAATTTGGAAGCAATTGAATTATAATATAGTCTTTCAATCCTTCTTAAATGAGTGTAATTTAATCCCAATTGCAGCTATCTTGTGGATTTTCTGGTTGTAACCGTACCATAACTTTGACATTTTTGTCTGTGTTTGATTCTCCACTTTCTTCCTCATTGTAACGGAAGTGTGGCCTCCCTGCAGGGCGATTCCAATTTTTTCATGTGAGAAAATCCCTGCCGTTTCTTTTCATTGTTGTATCATACCACAGCTCGTGCCCAATGCCAAAAGCTGTCATTTCATATTTGGAAGCACATTAACCAGTCTCAATCTTAAAGCTCTCCAGTTACATTTTAAAGACGTGGTATCTGGAACATAGGGGGAAAAAAAGCAGTTCACATGCTTTAACTAAACTGCTAATGCAGCATAATTAGTAAATCTTCATGTTTTGAACCATGGAGCTTTATATTAACAAATCACTTGGTATTTATATCCACAGTCCGTGTTGATACAGTTCTCATTTATATTGTTTGAAGGCTGAATCCATGTAAACACTGTAATGGCAACCTTTCCAGGCAATATTTTACTACAATTACCTGAATACCAAAGTAAAATAATTTGTGATGACATCTGTAAAACATGAAAACATTTGTGCTACAGGCAGTGTATATAGAGTACCTGCTCACTCTCACTTTCTGATTAGGAAGACTTCCTTTGATCAACTAATTTAAGCATATCCTGAAGCGCCATCCTAATTGGTTGTGCTGCTGCAAAGATGTAGTGACTTCAATGAAATTCGGTGTGTTCTGTAGAAGAAGATGGCCTCACATTTATTCCAGGCCTTCTTTGAAATGACCTACCATCTGTACTGATGTAAATGTCTATTTTCTGATGGTACTTGTTTAGGCCAAAAGACACGGGGCTGACATTGGTCATGTTTTTGAACGGTTAACATGCATATTTGATTTGGGTCCAAGAAAGACAGTTGCAAAAAATGCACATAAATCATATAACAACTATTTATTTCATAATATTACAAAAGATATATACTTCATCAATACAGTTGAATACACACCAAACAGATGAACTACAATATTTCTCACTGAAATCCTTTAAGATCACTCTGGGAAGGTAATTGATTCTAGTCATATGGGCATCATAAAATCTTTTCTGCATTATCATTGATACAATGGATAACTTTGCTAACATTATTCCATCTGGAATCGTCCTCAAGTACATTCAATACTCCACATTTTGGAAATGGATTCAGGTTTAAGTTAATTCCACATATCTATGATCATCTACATTATATGTTGTACAATGTTGTTTAATGGATGCTGTATACTTTCACCTTCAGTAAATGTTTTCTCACCTTCCAGTATCTAATTGTTCTAATTTTTTTTGGATTCAGTTCTTGAGAGGGATATACAATATATTTATTATGGGACATCCATTATACAAGACAAAACTACAGTGGATCACATCTTCTTGTAGCCATTTAGTTTTACAAGGATAGTTTTTTCACCAGTCAGAATTTCGTCCATATTTCCAAAGTAGGCCAATTAGTGTGAATTTGTTGCTCAATATCAGATGACAAAACAAATTCGATAGTGTTATTTTCGATTTCAGATGGGAGACATCACAACATTTTTGTTTCCAGATGGAGTGCTAAATTGGGCCTTTTAATGAATTTTGAGTGTTAGTCGGCACTGACATGAATTCTGAAGTACCATCTTCCTCTGCTTCTTTCCAGTGCAGAGCTGATGGCTCCATACGTGACATTAAGAGTATTTTGCTCATGTTCATGAACTGATTCTGCCATGTCTTTCTTCAGTTTGAGCTACATCCTTCTTAAAGGCAGTCTGATAGATCATGTCATATACATTAGTTTTGTTGATTGGCTGAGAAACTGCTGCTAGAATAATTCATGGAGGGAAACTCTAAAGGTACCTGTGCCTTCCTTTAAATTAATGAACGATACAAGTTAATGCAGATTATTAGTAATCACTATATTGTTTGATCCCTGAAAAACTCAAGTGAACATTTGTACGCAGTTTATGAAAGGTTACTTTCCTTTTAGACCAAAAGTCATGGGATTGACTTATACAAAGACTGGCTTTTCCATGAGTAAGTACGATACAGTACTTGGAAACTTCTGACTTGTGCTGTTATTATGGTTGCTTTTGAGTGCATCACATTTATTATTGTCTTGTATAAACAAATGTTCAGGGATTAGAAAGATAATGGCCGCGAAATTCAATAAAGCAGGAAAACAGCTGCGGGATCATGATGTGCAATTAACTTGCATCTGTTTCTTTCGAGGATGTAAGCATCGTGTTGTCTCCTTATTTGCATAATTGCAATATGCAACCAGAACTAATTGTGCAATCATGTGGCTGCACAATATAGAATGGTATGCAAAATCATTCTAGCTTGTACTACTTCAGTTGTGGAACCTACGGGGTAGATTCATTTGGATAAGCACAGGTATTTGATGTTATTTCAGGATGGCTTTGCACAGACAAAGAGAGAAAAATTCCACAGCATAGTAGACTGTTCAGATCATCACTGAAAGCCTTGCTACAGTTGGTGGCCAGGATGAGAGAGGACCGCCATCTGCAGATGACCAGGAGGTTCTCAAATAGATACTACAAAAGCAGTTGGAGCAGATAGTTGTTGCAATCAAAGTCAGTGATACAGACCTGTAGAACCGGATCCAGTGCAGGAAGAAGTTTAATGACTTCACAAGAGTCATCAAAGTTAGTGAATGCACCTTGAAATGCCACATTCTTACAAGTGGATCACTAACCTCATACACTATTCAATGCACCATCCATCCTTCACCCAACTACCAACAGCCTTTTTCAGTCTTAACTTATTTTACACAATCATAGCTTCACCTCACACTCACATATTTAATATTGCTACAAGCTTCACATCTGCACTTCACAGCTTGGGCATATTATTTGGCCCTCGATCATAGCAGGTACATCCTCAAAACACACAGCATCATACTCACTGACACAATTTCTTGTTTCTTGCCCGAAAACAGGGTACCCCATGGGTAGAAGCAGCAGCTTGCCAGATGGGACGAGTGCAACTATATGGTCTGACCCAAATGGAGAAGGTGGTCGCCATTACTGGAGAGGCTGTAAACATAAAAACATAAGATATAGGAAATGGAGAAGGCTGTCATAAGATGAATCCTTGCCATGTCGTACAAGGTATCTGATAGATTTGCTGCCGTCATCCCTTTCCCTGGGAGTGATTTAGAGGACCTGCTTGGTCTGGTGCAGTAAAGGAAAGCCACTTGGTAGTCTCCTGTCTTAAACTAGATGTAGTTATTTGCATGACAGCAACTATTGTACAAGTTACAATAAACATTGTAGTAGAAACTATAATTAGGACTAAGACATAGATGGTTAGTCTTACTCATTTAGGATCCTCAGCTGTTCTCCATTCTAGCCCATACATCATATTAGTTGGTGATGCTTAAGGCATGCCTCAATATGAGCTTTTTCAGACCCTGACACCCTTGAACAACATCACCCTTTAAGGTTCCTTTAGTATTGATGATATAAAGGCCTATATACTTAATTTACCACAAGTCTCTGACTCCACAAAATCTAGTGGTCTGGATGATTCACTATTCTCTTGTCCTTCATAGAGGACAAAAGTCCTGTTGAAACTGGTACCTTTTTTATCGCAGTATCCTGAATCTCTGGACCAGGAAATTTCTCTTTGTGATGGTATTCTAGATCTTCAAACTAGGCAGTTTCTTCTTGAATATGTCATAAGTCTGTGGAAGTTGGCTTTCCAGATGTAGAAGTGGCTTCCTTGGAGTTGTGTACATCACAGCTTCAAACCTTGTTAGCAGAGTTTTGAGTCTATCTGTCGCTAATTTTGTGCTGGATGTGTGTAATCTTTTTATGTCAATTTGTTGATTAGATAGTAATGATTGCATTACTGGCGCATACTAACTTTCTCAGTCGTACTATTTAAAGGTTGCTTCTTGTTTGTTATGCAGTCTATCACCTCCTCAGAGAATTCTTCCTGGGGAAGATATGGAAATGAAATTCTCTGTTTGAACTTGCATCATCTGAAGCACCTCAGTATCTAACAATTTTGAAAGAACTCAAGTTGGATGTATTTCTTGTTCATTATCCAATTTCCAGCAGCTGGTAGCATATCCTGATGATCCTTGCAATGCGAGCTCTCTTCAGTGTTGACAGCAGTAGAAAAATTTTATTCCAATCCAATATAGTGTTGGGATCCTAGCCACTGAACTAAAAAAATGTCAGGTCTTAGAATGAAACCTTGCTTGATAGATTATGTTTTGCCTTTTCATGTTAAGTGTGGCAGTTTTTCACTGGTGTTTTATTACACTAAAGAAAGAGAAGTATTATAAAGCAAAATGACTATCAATATCCAACACTTTAAAAGATTTCAAACACACAGCCAAGTCCTAACTATTGTCCAAAACCATAACTTTACAGTTATTCAAAAAACGTTAGAGAAACTTTACCGTCCAATCCATAGATTTGGTTTAACCTCTTTCTTTCCTCAGTTCCTGTTCTGTGAGCTATGAAGTGTTTTCCTTGAATCGTCACACAGCTGAGATCTTAATCTTTCCTAGCTTTAAATAACCAATGAAGATTCTGAACAAAACATGCCTGGTCTAGAAATTTTCACAGCTTGGGGCCCTTACATTGATGTAACATATTCCCTTAACTGCTCTGACCAAATTCCTTTTCTAGGAGAAACTGTTCTTACACCTGACTTCACACTGAATTCAGAAACTTTTACCTAAATAAAAAAAATGCACATCCTAGCTTTTGCTAAGCTAATGAATTTTAAAAACAATCCTGTCATAAAATCCTCCGATATAAAAAAATGCACATTAACACTCCAGAAGGCTTTCTGTCACCTTCTCCCTGACACATAGTGGTTTAAAGTATGGTTCTGAAAAAGACTGACCTAGGTAATTATTAAAACCTTCCACAAAAAAATGACCAGCACCTATATGCCACTAATTTGAAATCCAATCTCTACCAAAGATGGTACCTATTCATAGTAACAACACTCTTTTCATCATAATAGTCAGAAGTTTTCATCTTGTTGAAAGTATGAAAAAAATTCTTACACGAATATTACTAATCTCAATGATTTCTGTCTTTTCCTTGGGTTCTGCAAATGAGCCGAGGAACTTTATGAAATATCTGATGGGTTGTCTCTTGACTGGTTGTTCCATGACTGATTGATCAGTTACTGAATTTTCTTTGACCTATTGTTCCATGACAAGCTATTCATTAGCTAGTGACTTCTTGATTTCAAGTAATTTGACTCCAGTCACCATTTGAAGAATGTTCAAGTCAAAACGTACCTTCATACTCAGGAATTTTTGATTAGATTCATGGAGTTAAACAGCATGGAAACAGACCCTTCAGCCCGACTTGTCTATGCCAACCACGTTTTCCAAACTAAACTAGTCCCACTTGCCTGCATTTGGCCATATGCCTCTAAACCTTTCCTATTCATGTACCTATCCAAATCTCTTCTAAATTTTGTAACTGTACCTGCATCTAGCACTTCCTCTGGCAGTTCTTCCAACATACAAACCATGCTCTGTGTGAAAAAGTTGCCCCTCAGGCCCCTTTTAAATCTTTCTCTTCTCATCTTAAAAATAAGTCCCCTAGTTTTGAACACTCCCACCCTATGGAAAAGACCTTTGCTATTCACCTTATCTATTCCCCCCATGATTCTATAAGCATCTAGAATGTCACCGCTCAATTTCCTAAGTTTCGGTGAAAATGTCCTAGCCTAGCTAGCCTTTCCTTACAATTTAAACCCTCCAGTCCCAGCAACATCCTGGTGAACATTTTTGTGAAGTATATATAATTTCTCTACCATCTGACTCTGTATTGCAGAGTTGCCTGAACCATATAGTTAATCTTAAGTGCAGTATCTCCTGGACCAGGTAAATGCACTGCTGTAGGCAGTGTTTCTTCAACAATGGTGTGCTATCTGATCACAGAGTGCCACTTCCTCCCATATCAAGTTTAAAATTACTGAGTCATATCTTTCGGTGAAAAAGCATGGTCTGGCGAATTTATTTCCCTCAGCTTTTCTTTTTTCTATTGTGGTCTCTTCTGCCATTATTAACTTATTTGTGTAATTATTTGACTTCTTGTTGCTGTGTGTCCTATGTCAACAATTTTCTGAAAGTGATCTATTGTTTACAGATACCAGCTGGTCACTTGTGTTTGTGAGGTTACCATGCTGACACTGACTGTCAATATCTGATGTTCATTGTACTCGCTGTATTGGTTTCTCACATGTGTCTTCAGGCTTTTAACATTAAGAACTGAATTTATCCTGCTGATGTCCTGGAATAGGATTGAACCTCTCCTGTTAGGACTGATTTATGCAGCTTCCAAACTTCTACTTGACACATCATCTGAACAGCTTTCATTCATGCAGGTTCTAGTTTGACAAATAAATATGAGAAAGACTCATAAGCAATTTCAATAACAACTCTATCTCTCATGAAATCTGATTTTAAAACACCACAGTCGCATTTTTATATTAATCTGTCGAACACATTGATGAAAGTATCTAGGATTTCCCTGGATGTGGAACTTTTATATTAAACTTGCTCTTTCAAGAATTCAATTTATTTTGAGGTTACAATAATTGCCAAACGCTTTCAGAACTTTATCAAAAGTATAGGTTGTTTCTTTTACACCTTGCTCAGTTGAAATGTCATCAGCTTGAATCCTAATTGTGCATAAAAGTATATTAAATTGTCAAGCTTCAGATTTAGTGCCTAATTTTGAAGAAATTCTGCATCTTAAGAATTGTTGTCTCCAAGATGTCTGACACTGTATTCTATTTCACCTATCTTTCTAATTAAATCTTCCCAGCAATATTATTTCTGCTGCCGTGAAGTTGTTTAATTCTTTATGTACTGTGTACTACTGCACTATAAGCTTTTCCCGTGGTTCTGTTGTCGTCATGGAGGATTTCTGTCTTTTGCAAATAAAGTAGATGAGTCCCAATTTTTGCACACCGTTTCCAGATTAAATCTGTTATTCGTGGCCTTAATAAATGATTTACATTTCCTTAACAGTTTTACTGAATGAATACCACTATTTATGGCTTTAAAAATGATTCCTGTTTTCTGAAAGACTTTATTAAATGAATAACGGTTAAACTGTTACAGATCTATAAGATGAATCCTGTTCCTTTAAATACTTTTCCTTAATGGTTCCCACTGTCTGCATCTCTAAATCATATTCCCTTTGTTTCACAATTCTTTCTGCTCTGGAAGAGTCCTGCTGTGTTCAGTTTGAATAAATGCTTCTGCCTTTATTGTGGTTTAAATAATAGATCTCCCACAGCCACCATGTCTCCTAATTTTCTGCTTCTGTTAAACTTTGTCTGCTTGGGCTTTTAAATTGCCCCTTTATTTTTTTAATTCTGGCTTTGTAATGTTCCCGGCCCTGTGACCTGGTTTTAAATTGCTTATGTGGCTCTTGATTTCCCTTACAGTGTCTTATGATGCCCATTCATGATGGCAGTATGCTCAATCTCTGCTTACTTTTGGATTTCCAAGCCTGTGAATTGCATTATTTTTTAAAGTTTCCCTTGTCCATTAGAGATGTCACCTTATGAAGCCTCTAAAATATGTGAACAAGAAGAAGGTTATTTTCTCAAACAAGTTGACATTTATTGTATGTTACTGACCACGTACAAGTTACAATAGTATGACAAACATTGTTACAGAGCCTATGAGGAAGATCCAGATGGTAGGTTTTATTCCTTACTGCTCTCCCACCAAGTTCACATGACATCCTCATCGGGGGTATGTTCAATGCACCCCTCAATATTAACCCCTTTAGACCCTTACACTTTTATCCAACAAAATGCATATGACCCTTTCAGCTTGGTCATTCAAAACAATCATAGCTAATCTTCAAGTTCATCTCCAATTTCCTGCTCACTCCTGTATTCCCCCATTACATTGTTACACATATTAAAAATGTTACATGGCCTTTTACTGATAACTGTTTAAAAGTCGGTCATAGAGAACAATGTGAAATATTTCTGTATCCTGATAAATTATATCATTATGGATTTGATATGTCTTAACTTCATTTTAAGTAGTACTGATCTGTGACTAGTCATCCCGTTGTTCCTACAGTGAAACAACTTTTACAAATGCCTACAGGAGATGATAACAGTGACCAGTACCAAAAAGTAACCCAACCGCAGCTTTAATGAAGGCAACATAAGCTATAGCTATGCCATCCACTTTCATATCCTGTAATTCCTGCCTTTCATTCCATGAGGAAAACAGCCCACGCTCAGGCTGAGAAACTCAAGACAAATGGTGTGCTGTTCATCATTTGACTCCTCACCTCACATGAGGAGAGTGTCCTGAATCTTGTCACCCAAGCAATGCCTGAACTTGTCCTGGAGGCTGCTCATGACTTATTGCACTGGGATCCCTTGAGCAAAGGCTATGCTTCTCGACTTCACTGAGGCCTGCTGACAACCATGACAAGCTTCCTGCCTTTGTGCCTGCGCTAAAAAGCAGTAATATAAGGGGACAGAGCACAAAAAGGCAAGACTAAACGATTGTAGGCAGTTGTGAGGATTGAGATAGTCTCAGAGTGAATGCATGCAATTAGAGTAAAGGAAGAGCCTGGAGATGCAGTCTGGTCCCTATCAACAGCTGGCCCTCAAGTACACAGTGTCCTTGCTGCAGCATTGCAGTGAGAGTTGCCAGTACAGCCTGTGATACAGCAGTGAGTGCAAAAACAACCTGTAAGTGGTTTGGAGTGGTGCCAAAGGGTTTCTTTGCCTACACACATTGGATACCAATATGCATGGATGCAGAGTGCGTGCTGGTGCAAAAACAATGTTCCCTTAGAAGCTGGTGGTTTGTTTCACACTTTGAGGTCATTTGGAGCAAGCAACTAATTGGATTCACCAGGTATCCTCTCTAGTTTCCTTGTCAAGCTTTCCTGATGTCTAGTTATTTTTCAAATTTATTCATGGGATTTATTGCTTATCCCTAGTTGCCCTAGAGAAGGTGGTGGTGAACTGCCTTCTTGAACAACTGCAGTGAACCTGCTGTAGGTTGACCCACCATGCCATTAGGGAGGGAATTCCAGGATTTTGACCCAGTGACAGTGAAGGAACAACAAAGTATTCCCAAGTCAGGATGGTGAGTGGCTTGGAGGGGAACTAGCAGGTGGTAATGTTCCCATGCATCTTCTGCTCATATCCTTCTAGGTGGCAATGACTTGGAAGATGCTGTCCAAAGATCTTTGATGAATTTCTGCAGTGTATCACGTAGATAGTACGCACTGCTGCGACTGACCATCAATGGTGACGTGATTGAATACTTGTGGATTTAGTGCCAATCAGGTAGATTTCTTTGTCCTGGATGATATCAATTTTCCTGAGTGTTGTTGGAGCTGCACTCATCCAGGCAAGTGGGGAGTATTACATCACACTCCTGACTTGTGATTTCTAGATGACGGACAGAGATTTGGGGAATCAGGAGATGTGTTGCTTGTGGCAGTATTCCTAGCATCTGCCCTGCCTTTGTAGCCATAGTGTTCATATAATGAGTTCAGTTCAGTTTCTGGACAATTGCAGCTCCCAGGATGTTGATAGTGGGAGATTCAATGATGGTGACACTGTTGAATGTCAAGGGATGATTTTTAGATTATCTCATAACGGAGATGGTCATTGCCCTGCGTTTGCGTGGCCAAACAGCCTAACTTCCAGGCTATTTCTAAAGAAGGGTCTAGGCCCGAAACGTCAGCCTTCCTGCTCCTCTGCTGCTGCTTGGCCTGCTGTGTTCATCCAGCTCTACACCTTGTTATCTCTAACTTCCAGGATAAATCACTCAACTGAGCACAACTCTAATCTCATTGTAAGAACTTGGTCTGTAAAATTCTTCATGACCTCCAGATGCCTTAAATTGCTTTACAGGCAATTAAGCACTTTCAATATGTAGTCACGACTGTGATTTAGAAAATGTAGCAAACGATACACAAGTAATAAATCCCCATCAATGGAGAGGTGATAATGACCAATTACCCTGTTTTTGTCATGTTAATAGTGCCACCCCTTTTCTTCACAATAGTGCTATAGGTTCTTTTACATCCACATGAGCAGATTCATGGGATCTCAATTTAACGTCCCATCCCAAAGATGGCATCTCTGACAGTGCAGCACTTCCTTACTTTTGCAAAACGCAGAATGTTGTGATTCAGAGGCCACAGTACTGAGGCCCAATAGACATCTGCTGAAATTGATCATAAATCTTACAGTGCTGACAGAAGAACCAACATGGAGAGAAAGAAACAAAAGCTTTAAACTCTTCAGCTCCTAAGGGAGTGAAAAATGACTTCTTTTAACGATCATTCTTTCCCTCTGAGATTAATTGCATTAGCCATGGCAAGTCCTCAGCCTTTCAAGAGACCTGAATGGAACTCACACCAGTTCTCAGCTAAAAAGTGCTTCCTTCTTGTTTGCACAATAGCTTGTGGTATCTTCCAGATAAACTCCTTGACGCTTTGGCTCATCCTCTTTCTGCCATTCAAATTTCCTCCAAATCCCAAGGGAATTGAGAGCCCAAAGGAACATTGCAGGGTAGTCCTGGAAAATGTGGTTTCAGAGAGTTATGCTAGTTTTCACATTGCACCTTAATTTCTCAGAACTTTTGTGCCATTCATATTCAGTTACAGTAAGAAATCATGGCGCTGTTTGTCACCTGACCAAATGATTTATGACTCTCAAATGATTTTCAGCCTGGGACAACCACCGGAGCTTTGAAGCCTCATTCCTGGAATCTGGAACTGATCTGACAGATTTTTTTCCGACTTCTTTGTTCCTAAGATCTCCGGTTTTGCAAACCAGAGTCCTTTGAGTGTCAGAAGCAAAATCTTCAGGACTTTTACCTCACTTGATGCATTCACAAGGTTAAAAAGATCTCTGCTGAGCATTAACTGCCGCAAGTTTGTGGTCTCTAATTTAACCTGTATTTACTTCAGGATATTCAAATTACTATTCTGAAAAATGCTGACTTACGTTCACAACTAAAAGACCAACAGATAAAGTATGCTATAAATTGCTAGATGTAAATAAAGGATGGTTTCATGGCTTCATATTGAAATTTTTGTTATATCAATGAAGGCCTCAAAAAAGAAGATAGATAGCATATGTTCCACATTTTCTTTCAGGCTTGATTTCTTAAGCTGGTTTCTACATATGGTCAAATAACAATAGGGTCTTAGAGATCTGATACATAAATGATCATCAGTGACATCAACATGAAACGGAAAGAAATTCTGGAGAAATTACGTCTTAAATATGATCCAGGGAATCATGAACTACAGGTATTCAGTTAACTGTACCTGCATATTTTAATTAACGCACTCACTTTGCTATACCAAATCTTAGGGAGCAGAGTAAGTAGGGTGGGTGAAGCTGTTCCTGCTGTATGAACAGTATGAATGGGCATGGATTTCAAGGAATGTGTAAACAAAGCATAGGTGATATGAGAAAAACTGTTTTCACACAGCAAGTAGTTAGTGTCTGGAATGCACTGCCTGGAAATATGGTGGAGGCTGGTTCAATTGAGGCATTCAAGAGAGCATTGGATGGTTATTTTGATGGAATTGTTGTGCAGGGATATTGAGAAAAAGGGCAAGAAATTGGCACTAGGCATTAGAACTGCTGCTGGCACAATGGGCCAAATGGCTTACTTTTGCACCATAAGAATTCTGTGATTCTGTGAAATCCGTACTGCACTGCTTAACAACGTATGTTAGCCTGTTCCTTCATTGCTATACACCATATTGGACATTTTTCCAAATATCCACAAACTGTTTAGGGATTCTTCTGGTCTCCCATATTAATTTTGTTGGGAGATCAGTGGCACTTCAATAGAAAAGATGTATATGATTGAAAACAGCCACTTTTACCATTTCTCAAGGGTTCCACTAATCTCTTATTGAAGTAATGGAGGAAGGCTGACAGAATTTGTTTGGAATTTCAGGGCAGAAGTGTCAAGATGACAGTGTATTAAAAATAGACATCCTTCTCATCATTAGCATCACTAACACCATCAAAAATAGCAAGTTGTGAAACAGCCTTAGGGTATGGAAACAACCCAAAGGACTTCACAGAGATGTAAGGAAGAATAAAACTGACAGGCAAAAATATTGCAATTACACCACAGGGCTATTCCCAATAATATAAGAATAAGAATAAAAGATGAAGTAGAGAGTTTTGGCTGCAAAACCAGGTTGAATAATGCCATATTTCAGCCCTTCCAGATACTGTAAGTACTATTTCAGGTCCAAGATGTTATCTGGCTCACAAGCACACTGCTCTGAGGCTGTACATGCCATGCACTTTATATTTATGGGCATGATTAGGCAGGGAATAATGGAAGTATGCATTGGTACTAGGTATATTGTGACACTGATCACTGAGCGACAGTGATTTAACTCCAGTGGTGCCACTTCCAGTGCTTTTGTTTAATGCCTATCTTCTGTGTGTCTTTGGCCCGTAAATCCTACACAACACTTCCAGAGCCTAGCTGCGGGAGTCTCTTAAAGGCCTCACAGATTACCCTAATTAAAAATGACTAATTTTCCCAGATTTGGACTGCACCACCTTGGCATAGATGATGGCAGCCTGATTTGGGTGTTGGCACTTGCCACCATCCCTGCTCTTGCCAGCCAGTCAGCCAACCCAGAGTGCTGTCATCATGCCAAGCTGGTGGGAGGAGGAATGTTGTCCCCTTGTGACAGGACAGCAAACTCAAGTTTCATGGCAGCACTGCCACTCCCACTTGATGGCACCTCAGTTATCCCAGTAGTTTGTTGGAGAACAGATTTCCGGTTGATTGTGAGATTCTGCAAATTCCATTGAAACATTGGTTTCCGCAATTATGGCAGTAAGTTGAGAATGTATAACTTCAATCTGAGATTTCACTGCAGGATTCAGTGGGCAGTTTCCTCTTGTACTGCAATGTTGATACCACTCTCTGTATTAGATGAAGTGCCAGTATCTAAGCAGGTACCTGCAAGTGTCAGAACAAGTGATAGTAACTCTTCCTCAAAGGCTTGTTGTCCCTCTGGACCTTCATCCTCAGGTATTTCTGGCCAGTCTGAGAAGCAAAATCTGTGCCAACTCCGTTTAATGAACGAAGTGGTCACAGAAATCTGCTACCTCTGAGCAGGATGGTGACTGCGGCACTATATTTCTTTGCATAGAATTCTTCCAGGCTGCATATAGAAAATACAAACAAATAAATGAAGGGAATAGGAACAGAAGGGAACTATTCAGCTCCTCAAGCCTGCTCTGTTGTTCGGTAAGATTTTGATTGATGTGTTTGCGTTTCAAATCCCAAATTCCTACCTACCTATGATAACCCTTGATTCCCTCGCCAAACAAGACACAGAAATAAAACACAGAAACAGACCATTCAGTCCAATCAGTCTGTTCTGGTGTTTATGAGCCATATGAGAGCCTTTTCCTATTCCAGCTACCATACTTCAGCCTTTCAAAAGACCATTCTATTCCACTTTCTTGCATGTACTCAGGTAGATTTCTTCTGAAAGTATTTAAGCTCTTTGCCTTAACCACATGCTGTGGTAGTGAGTTTCACATTTGAATCACTCATTGAATAAAAATATTCATCCTTATTTCCCAATTGAACTTATTAGTACCAATCTCGAATTCCAGGCTGCTAGGTTTGGATTCCCTCATGAGTAAAAACATGCTTTCCAGAGCTATTCTGATGAAGCCATTCATAATTTTAAAGCCCTCTATCAGGTCCCAAACTAAGTTCTCTTTCTGCTAGAGGAAAAGAGTCCTGCCTTGTTTAAACGTCTGGCAGAGAGAATCGTAATGATTGAGCCAAGCTTGAAGGTAATGTCCACCAAGCAGCCCAAAATCTCAGAGTTTGCCTTTCATTGCCACATAAGGAAAACTGTACTCTTTATACCAACAAAGGGGAGTTCTTTGTCTTGTTTGTGACCAGACAGAAGCAAGCAAAACAAATGCTAGGGTTTTGCCAAGGTATTGGATTTCCCCACAGTGTAGGGTGCCATTGACTACACACATGCAGCTGTCCAGACATCATATTACATATCAAAACCACAAGGGGTTCCATCCCCTTCATGCAGTTGATTGAACACTTGCATCACAGCAATCATAATATTTTGTTCCCGTATATGATATCCTCAGTGTTTGAGCATTTCTATCAAACCAAACGCTGCCTTCTGAGTGACTAGCTACAACTGAGGACAGGATGCCAAATTGATCTCTCTCATTTCTGGAAAGAGAGTGCTCTTGTTGAGTGCAGGGTGAAATATATTTGTGTTTTTGGGAGAGTGATGGAAAAAACAACTCAAGATTTTATTTCCTGAGCAGGCTGCATCTTCAACATTTCAGAGACAACTGTGTGTAAAATTAGTGACTTGACTGCATGTGCCAGATGATCAGAGCTCCAGACTTTTGAATATCATATGCCTTACATAGAAACATAGAAGATAGGAGCAGGAGGAGGCCATTCAGCCCTTCAAGCCTGCTCTGCCATTCTTCACGATCATGGCTGATCATCCAACTCAATAGCCTAATCTTGCTTTCTCCTCATAACCTTTGATCACATTCACCACATGTGCTATATCTAGTCGCCTCTTGAATACATTCAAAGTTTTAGGAAAAACTACTTCCTGTGGTGATTAATTCCATTGGTTCACCACTCTTTGGGTGAAGAAATATCTCCTCGTCCATCCTAAATTGTCTACCCCAAATCCTCATACCGTGACCCCTGGTTCTGGACACACCCACCATCAGGAACATCCTCCCTGCATCTACCCCATCCAGCCCTGTGAGAATTTTATAAATCTTTTATTCTTTTGCCTTCAACAATAAGCCATTCACCACTTTTTTTCTAAAAAGGGAATCTCTTTCCTCAAAGTCAATGTGTGTGTATGTGTGTGTGTGCGCTTTTGTATATGTTTTGTGGATATTTTGAGAAATAAGCATTTATTCTTCCATATTAATGACTGGTTATGTTAACCAATTGCTATTAATTTATTGAATAAGTATTGTTTTGATAAGAAACACATAATTTTGATTAGTAAGAAACCAGGTCGATAAGTCTTGTCGTTTAAAACATGATATAAGTAAGGTATTTAATTTGTTGTCTTGGTAACTAGAAAAAAGTAACTTTATTTTATGTTATGGCCCTTGGAGTAGTGAAACTAGAGCAACAGTGCATTCTTCCCATATCAGTTGGAACATAAATGTGGGGTCTCACAGCTCAAGGAGGACATCAATTAATTGGAAGTGGATACTAATAATTAGAAAAGAACAAGAGAAAATATACCAGATTTCTTGTGCATTTGTATATGAATGGTTTTCTCAGTTGTTAAGACTTCTGGGGAGTAAAGATTTATCCCCGAATGATTTGCACAAAAATACTTAAGATTAGGCTAATTGAATTGGCTTGGAAGTTAGGGCTTAGACTAACAGTTAGGACTAGGAAGGCAAATCTAACTGAGGTAACAGCACAATGGCTGAAGTTGGTGATATAGCAACATAATATTGATGGTGAGCTGACTGAGTTCATAATAATTCAATTGTAGATGAAGAAGCTTCAAATAGAAAAGGAAATTAAACTAAAAAAGAATTCAATTGAGAAGAGGAAAATAGAAGTCAAGAGAGGCGGAAAAGGCTGGGGCTGTTTTGTCTGGAATGTCGGAGACTGAGGGTTGACGTTACAGAGGTTTATAAAATCATGAGGGTAATGGATACAGTGAATCACCAAGGTCTTTTTCTGAGGGTGGGGCGTTCAAAACTAGAGGGCATAAGTTTAAGGTGAGAGGGGAAAGATTTAAAAAGGACCTGAGGTGTAACTTTTTAATGCAGATGATGGTGCAGGTATGGAACAAGCTGCCAAGGGAAGTGGTGGAGGTTGGTACAATTATAACATTTAAAAGGCATCTGGAAGGGTATATCCATAGGAAGCATTTAGAGGGATATGGGCCAAATGCTGGCAAATGGGACCAGATCAGATTTGGTCAGCACAAATGAGTTGGCCTGAAGGGTCTGTTTCCATGCTCTGTGACCGTACAACTTCATACAGGGAACAATAAATAATGAAAAAGAGTACTTCAGAGGGAGGAAAAAGAAAATGAAGCATCATTTCAGCTCAGACCAAAGCAAAGGAAAAATATTATCACGTTAAAAACTAGGAACTGAAAAAAGAGATTACCCATTCTAGTGAATGCTCTGATGAAGAAGGTTCTGAGTTTAATCTAAGATTTAATGGGGGAGCTATTAAAATTTGTACAAATGAAGTTTGATGAAAGGGATGCTGCAGCATTTTTCATTTCTTTTGAAATGATAGCTAAGCACATAGGGTGGCCAAAAGAAAATTGGACATTGCTCATGCAAGGTAGACTGACAGGAAGAGCTCCTGAAGTTCATGTCTTGCTTTCTATGAGGTTTCTATACATTAAGATATTGCAAAAGGGCTGTTTTCAAGGTTTATGTGTTTATCCTTGAAGCATATGGGCAAAAATTTGGAATATTCAGAAGCAACCTTTGCAGACTTATATAGAATTTAGGAGGGTAAGCAAAATAACTTGACCATTGGATGCAGGCATTAAAGACCCCTAAGGAAATGATTCTCTTTGATGAATTTAAAAATTCACTTTCTTCATTAGTAATACTCGCATAAAAAACCAGAAGGTCACCATAACAAAGCAAGCAGCTGAGATGACAGATAAGTTGGACAACAAATTCAAACCATTTTCTGTTATCCCCCATAAGTTTCGAAAGGATAGAAAATGGGAAAAATTAAGGAAGGCAAGGGGTCAGAGACAATAGGGGGCAGGTTGGTCCAGGATTTCCAGGCTAGAAAGCAAAATGCTGAGGGCAGAAGTGATATCCAAAGACTTCAATGTTTCCATTGCCACAAGTTGTGATTTCTTCATACAGCTTTCTGGATGTTGCAAGGTATATCCATGGGATTTAATAGGATAATCAAGAATATTGCAGAGAAAAGGGCCCTGACAGAGCACAACAAACTGAGGTGTAGCTCTGACTGCAGCTGTGGGACCAAGTATAAACATTGTCAAGAGTGTGGAGAAAATAAACAAGATACAATGAGAGTTATAGGGAGTAGTTATCAAAAGGAAAAGTAACTTCTTATTCCTCTACTGAGCTAAGTAAACTTATAGTCACACTTAGAGCTACAGGAGACATTCAAGCTCCTTTGCTTTGGAAGAACTTGACCTTTCAACCAGAGAGTGACATAAAAGCCAAAGTTTTAGTACAAGGTTTTTTTTTTAAATTCACTCATGGGGTATGGGCTTAGCTGGCTGGGCCAGCATTTATTGCCTATGCCCTTGAGAAGGTAGTGGTGATCTGCCTTCTTCGTCTGCTGCAGTCCATTTGCTATAGCTACACTGTTAGTGAGGGAGTTCTAGTATTTTGACCCAGTGACACTGAAGGAACAGCAATATATTTATAAGTCAGGATGGTGAGTGACTTCATGGTCAACATCCAGGTGCTGGTGTTCCCAATATCTGTGCCTTGTTCTTCTAGATGGTAGTGGTTATGGGTTTGGAAGGTGCTGTCTAAGGTTCTTTGGTGAATTTCTACAATGTATCTCAGAGATGGTACACACTGCTGCTACTGCATGTCGATGGTTGAGGGAGTGAATGTTTGTGGATGTGGTTCCAATCAAGTGGACTGCTTTGTCCTGGATGGTGTCCACTTTCTTTAGTGTTGCTAGAGGTGCAGACAACTGGGGACAATTTCATCACGCTCCTGCCTTGTGCCTTGCAGATGGTGGACAAAATTTGTGGGAGTCAGGAGGTGAGTGATTCTCTGCAAGATTCCTAGCCTCTGGCCTGCTCTTGTAATCATTGTATTTATATGGCTAGTCTGGTTCAGTTTTAGTTCAATGGTAACCCACTAGATATTGATAGTCGGGGACTTCAGTGAGAGTAACGACGATGAATGCCTAAGGGCAATGGTTAGGTTCTCTCTTGTTGGAGCTGCTAATTGCCTACCACTGTGTAGTGCGCATATTACTAGCTTCTGGTGGGAGTGTATACCAGCGTCTTCATTTCAGGTGCATCTAAAATGTGACCTAGTAATGGAATGGTATTTGTTGTGGTTATCCATACTTACCCATGGATAAAGTAGTATTACTAAGGGAGTACTCTTAGGGAATAATTTGACATGAGCAGTGGTTGTAATTTCCCCAGTACTCACGGAAATACCAAAATAAAGTGAAGACAGCACAGCAGTAACAGGAAAATCTTCCAGGAACTTTTTCTTCATGTTTAGTGACTTAAACAATGGCTAAACAAAGTCCATATTTGGAAGTTAATTTGGAACCAAGACAAATGCTTTGATATTTGAAGCATGCTGAAGTTTCGGGCCTAGACCCTTCTTCAGAAACCTTCTGTGGCCGAGGCTCAGCAGGCTAATTGGATAGACTGGGACTGTTTACCTTGGAGCAAAAGAGACTGAGGGGGAACATAGTTGTACAAATTTAGGAGGGACATAGATATGGTAGACAAGAAGGACCTTTTCCCTTGTTGGAAGGGTCAATGACCAGAGGGCATAGATTTTAAGGCAAGGGACAGGAGGTTTAGAAGGGACATGAGGAAACATTTTGTCATCTGGGGGTGGTGGTACTATGGTACTCACTGCCTGTAAGAGTGGTTGAAGCAGAGATCCTCAAAACATTTAAGATGTACTTAGATGTACATTTGCAATGCCAAAGGATACAAGGCTATGGATCAAGTGCTTGAAAATGGGATTAGATTAGTTAAGTTGTTGGTTTCAAATGGAGAAGACACATTTGACCAGAGTACTTTTTTTTTTGTTCTGTTAGCCTCTTTGACTCTATGGCTGTATGGTATGTTGGGAAACTGAATACTTGAAATCAGGTAAAGCAGCAAGCATTCCAACCAAAACAAAATTTCAAACTATTTTGATGGAATTTGCTAAAATAGCCTTATCTTTTAAAGAGTGTTCACATCGTCAGGAAAACAATATAAGTGCCAATGTTTTATGAAGAAGTCATCAAAAAGAATCCCTACATTGCAGAAAAGAGGCCATTCAGCCCATCATGTCTGCACCAACTCTCTGAAAAGCATCCCACCCAGTCCCAACTCAGTAACCCCACATGGAGCTTTTACCAGTGCTAACCTACCTAACCCGGACAAAAAGGGCAATTTTTAAGCATGGCCAATCCACCTAACCTGTTCAAACGTGAGATTGTCGGAGGAAACCAGAGGACCCAGAAGAAGTCCACACAGACCAGGGTGAATGTGCATCTTCGACACAGACAGTCATCCAAGGCTGGGATCAAAGCCATGTCCCAGTGCTAACCACTGAGCCACCGTGCCACACATGATATAACCTTCTATAAATTGCCTAAATACTAAGAAAGTGCCAGAGATAATTGTGTTGGTTAGAAAAATGTGACTGAATATGAATGTATGATTGTTTTAATTTTTATAATGCCTTTGCTTCTTCCACACTTTACAATGAAACACTTTTAAAATGGTGTTTCATTATTTCTAAGGGTGGTGGTAATTTGAAGGCATTTTATATTTAACCTTGCTTGAAGGACTTGAGTTTTGAACCATTTAGCCATATCTGAAGTGGTTTCTTTAAAGGGGTAATTGGACATTTTCTGTCGACGATAAAAGCTTTTTTTGATTTAGCTTCCTATAAATCACATGACTGATGATAACTGTTTGCTCCGTTGTAAACCCCCTGTTGTGGATGTTTTGAAAAATCCTGAAAGATGACCCCTAATTTTAAAACAGTGGGCTCTTAGTTCTGAACTCACCCACAATAGAAAACATTCTTTCCACACCCACCTTGTCAAGACTATTCAAGATCTTATAAACGTCAAACAAGTCACTCTTTGCTCTTCTAAACTCCGGTGAAAACAAGTCCCGGATGTCCAATTTTTACTTATACGATAAGCCGCTCATGCCAGGTATCAATCTAGTAAACCTCCCCTGAATCACTTCTTTTCGCAATTGCATTCTTCCTTAAGTAAGGACACCAGTATTACACTCAGTAATCAGAATGCGATCTCACCAATTCCCTGCATAACTGAAGCATATCATGCTCATTTTTTGCTCAATTCCTCAAACTTTTTGCTCTATGATACTGTTCTCACTCTCGTTCCTCCTCACAAAGTCCTCCACAAATAGCTCAGAATGTGGCCTTCTTGAAACAGTGCAGTCTCATTTTAGGTCAAGCAGGTGTGCAACCACTAAACAGTGTATTTTGTGTTAGGCTTCATTAGGCTGGTCTTTTAAACTACCAGGCAGCATAAATTTTGGCTTATCCAATTGTTTTTCTGCTTACTCTTATTGGTGAAGTTCTCAGAGAACTTCTGCAACAGATTTTGCTTGAGCACTGCTGAAATCTTGACAAAGTGTTTCAGATGTCCTCTTCACAGCTGCACAAGTAATGAGAATGAAATGGTGAGTATCCCTTTAAGTAGTGAGTATCCCCTTAAGTAACACATGAAAACAACATCAATGCTGTGTTTACTCCCAAACAGATGTTTTTTGTTAGGAGGGGATGTTAGTTGAAGTGCTAACCACCAAACTGCTGTGCAGCATCTTTAATGAGAGCTTGCAGTCATGTTAAGTAGCAACAAAACCTCCAGGCGAGAGTTCCTAGCACTGGATTCAAATCCATTACCAAGATGATGTGTTACTTTAAACTTGGGCTAAACCAATGCTTAAGCTTAAAAACCCATCTTGGTGATCTCTTTAGCTTCTAAATATTTGTTTAAAAAAGTTTCCGAACATATTATTACAGTTAAATTGCAAATTTTTTAGTCATCTGATTATTCAATGAATATCAGTTCTTGACAAGAAACTTGCAAAAAGTGGACATTGAGTGTGTTTTCCGTTCTATCTTGTAACCAGATTGTCTTTATAGATAAAGTCAAGATTCTCATGCTAATGCTAACGTGGCTGTTATCTCTTCTCTAAACTCCGCAGTGATGATATAAACTTTCAGTAAGAAACAATGATCTGAATAAAGAATAGCACGCACCATTCAGACATCAATCAAGCTCTTGCTCCATTCATTGCAATAAAGAGGCAGTAAACTTTCAGAAATGCATTGAGGCCAAGAGATAAATTTAATAACTTCAAAGAGGGCAGAATTGTCCATCTTGGTGCCAAAGCTAGCAATTGTTTGTCTTCTGTCTATTCCAGGAGATTGGAAAACAGCCAATGTGATGCCACTGTTCAAAAAAGGAGGTAGAGAAAAAATAGGGAGTTATAGCCCTATTAGCTTAACTTCTGTAGTGGGAAAAATGCTTGAATCTATCATCAAGGAAGAAATAGCGAGACATCTAGATATAAATTGTTCCATTGGACAGACGCAGCATGCGTTTATGAAAGGCAAGTCATGCTTGACTAATTTGCTGGAGTTCTAGGAAGACATTACGAGTAGATGGACAACAGGGACCCAGTAGATGTGATGTACCTGGATTTACAGAAGGCATTCGATGAGGTGCCGCACAAAAGGCTGCTGCATAAGATGTGCACGGCGTTACAGGCAATATATCGGCATGGATTGAGGATTGGTTAACTAAAAGGAAGCAGAGTGGAGATAAATGAATGCTTTTCTGGCTGGCGATCAGTGACTAGTGGTGTGCCTTGGGGATCACTACTGGGACTGCAATTGTTTACAACTTACATGAATGATTTGGAGTGGGCGACTATGTGTAGTGTGTCAAAGTTTGCAGATGACACTAAGATTAGTGGTAGAGCAAAGTGTGCAGAGGACTCTGAAAGTTTGCAGAGGGATATACATAGTTTAAGTGAAGGGGAATAGGTCTGGCAGATGGACTACAATGTTGATAAATATGAAGTCATCCATTTTGGTAGGAATAACAGTAAAAAGGGATTATTACTTGAATAGTAAAAAGATGCAGCATGCTGCTCTGCAGAGGGACCTGGGTGTCCTTGTGCATGAATTGCAGAAGGTTAGTTTGTAGGTACAACAGGTAATTAAGAAGGCAAATAGAATTTTGTCCTTCCTTGCTGGAGGGATTGAGTTTAAAAGCAGGGAGGTTATGTTGCAGCTATATCGGGTGTTGTTGAGGCCACACCTGGAGTACTGCATACAGTTTTTGTCTCCTTTACTTGAGAAAGGATGTACTGGCACTGAAGGGGGTGCAAAGCAGATTCATTAGGTTGATTCCAGAATTAAGAGGGTTGGCTAATGAGGAGAGGCTGAGTAGTAGACTGGGATTATATTTGAATGTAGAAGAATGAGAGGGATCTTGTAGAAAAGTATAAAATTATATAGGGAATAGATAATACAAGATAGAAGTGGTTGAAACTAGAACAAGAGGGCATAGCCTCAAAATTAGGTTGACCAGATTTAGGACTGAATTGAGAAGGAATGTCTTCACCCAAAGGGTTGGGAATCTATGGAATTTCCTGCCAAGTGAATTAATTGAGGCTTCCTCATTGAATGTTTTTAAATCTAAGATACATTTTTTTTTTAAATAGTGAAGGAGTTAATAAAGGTTATGGTGAGAGGCCGGGTAAGTGGAACTGAGGCCAAGAAAAGATCAGCCATGATCTTGTTGAATGGCGGAGCAGGCTCAAAGGGCCAGTTGGCCTACTCCTGACCCTAGTTCTTATGTTCTATGTTCTTACGTTCATGACTATTTAGGCTAATGGAGATCTTAAATAGATTCAGCTTGCAACTGGGATTACATACGACTTGTGTTAATCCAGAAACATACCCATTTTTGTTTTACTCAGGAATATATGGATCACTGAAAAAGAAATTATAGTATTGAAATGCAGTTTAGCTGAAGAGCCAAGTTATAGTTGGCACTCTAGTGTCAAGTGGTATCCTTTCAATCTCCTCCACAGGGAGGACTGCTGAGCTGTTGACAAATCATTGCAATAAGGTTGAAACTACAAGAGCCAAGCTCTTCCCGTTAGTCTGACAACAAACAGCTTCTTAACAAAGAACATATTGGCTTCAAACCCTGCCATCCCAATGATGACAGCTGAAGGAAATGACTTCTGTTTCTCATACACAAGCTGCAAATTGAACTTGTTTGCAGCAACCAAGAGTCTTGCTGATGTACAATTTTAATGCTATTTTCTCAAAGTTACCAATGAAGTTTTATGTCTCAAGGAGCTCTTGTCAAGAAACTCTAGTTTAGAAAAACAGATACACTTAGTAATATTACTCATATGTAGACTTCACAGCTGGACCACCAATCTATGTTTGCTACATGTGAACAGCAACACCAATTTTAGAAAGAATAAAACTATGATTTTTAATAAGCGATTTCATAATTTATTTTATTTGCAACATTATGAGAAAGAACACACATCAAGTATTTGTATTTATGAAGCATCACTTTTTAGGAAAATAGAATTTGGAGTAGTCTCTTAGCCAAGTAACCAAAAAATTATGCTCTTCAAAACACATTATGATGGCATTGGAACCTGTTAACAAACTTAGAACTTTCAAATCCTGATGTTAAGATACTTTGCACTGCAACATTTAAAAATGTGGTATATTAAGAATTTGATAACCGCAGGAGAATTGAAAGTAGCTTTAAACAAATGTAATAAAAAAAATCATTTTATTATAAGCACATTTTAATGCAAAAGGATCTAAAACATTTAAATGTATTCTGAACTGTTTACGTTCAAACTCAGGTAGCAGTAATTTGTTTCTACAGAAGTATTTCACTTCTTTAGATTAACTTTTGGGGGAGCAAAGACTGGAAAGTTTCTGGGTAAAATGCTTGCACACACTAATATTATGGGCTAAACACCACATTCCAAACTTAATTTGAACTGAAATGACCCAAAATAGATACTCTTTTGTTAATAAGAATTTTGATTTAACCAGATGCTTGGTGTTGCCTGATGCTTTAAATACAATATCTATCCACCTCAGGACAATTTGCTGACTTTAATCTACATCTTTGCAGAGTGCCATTGTCAATGGTGATGGTGCACCATTTGCCTTCCCTGTGTTATAATTCATGGGTTATTTTTGAAAAATTGAGGCAGATTTGTGGACTTTGCAAATCTATTAAAAGGAAACACCTTTTCTTGTTCTATTTGTTTTATCAGCTTTTCCTCCTGCAGCTATATGCCAAATTTTGGCAGGGAAATGTTAAAATATGTTCTGGAAATGCTTTGTCACTAATATCTAATATATATGGCATGTATAATAGCTATGATGTAATCATGGATCACTCTTAAGGTTTATAATTAATGTATAATTTTATAATTTAAATGAACCAATGCATTAAAATTTAAATTAAGCAAAAATAAAAATAGTTTTCTTTCCTGTAAAGCTACAAGCAACCCATCTTCCATAAAATGTATTAAGGAAATAGGGATATCAGAAAGTAAAGACAACATCCATGAACAATTACACTCCACAAAGTGATGACTTAGAGTATAGGTTTACTCAAAGAAATAGCACATTTGTTTTCAATACTTATTTGAAGTAACAATATCCAGAAATACTTCATAAAGAGAGATACAATCTAAAGAAAGTCAGAGTATTTACCTCCAAAGTAATTGGGTCATAAGCTGCTGTCAAAGTAATAGTGAGATTAGGTATGCTGCATTAATTATGTATAAATGTTACTATTTCACGCAAGGGCGCATGTTTGGATAAATGCGGCAATCCAAATGTTGTGGCCTGACATGCACTACTCCGCTATTATTATTAAAATTGCATCTTATAGTCTTCCATACAATTGAAATGCATTGTGGTCTGAACAAGACCCTTTCTTTACTCCCAAGGTTCCCCCTGAAGACTGCTTTTTGGATTTTTGGGAGCTACTTTTTGATTTTCATGGGCTACTTTTTCCTTTTTACTAACTTCTGCATTATGTGATGAAACCAAGTTGAAACATTATTTTCTGTACTTGTGTGGAATATGGGACGTTTAGACTCACAGAAGCAGAATTAGAAGAATATCACCAATAATCAACAACCTTCCGATAAATTTACAGTCATAACACGCAATTGAAGCGCTAATTTCCTGGACACCACAATATTTAAAAAGGCACAAGATGACAGTTGCAAGTTAGCAACTAATGTTTCTTTCAAAATAATTATCACCCACACCTACACACGAAATGAGATTAATTTAGACCCTTTCAAATTGGTGAGGCCACAGCTAATGCACTTCCAATGTATATTCACAAAACTAGAATAAGTTAAGAATGCAGATGCTTTGCATTTTATTACGTCTTACATCTCAATCTAGAATTAAATTTAATAGTTGACACAATGGTCATTACAGTAGCATTCACTGTATAATATCTCCTAAATATATGCAGCATTAAGCTAGGCATTCCACATTCATTTGCAAGAAATTAATTACCTCAAGTATTTCTGCAGATGTATTCTGGTCCCCCAAGTTTCTGTCCCAGACACCTGGCTCTTGATAACCCTCTACCAGGGCAGGGCCTCTAACTTTAAGTTGCTGACTTTTGGGTCTTGTTACCCAGCTCTTGGCCCTATGTCCCAGGCTCCTGCTTCCTGGTACACTACTCCAAGACCCTGTGCCCAAGGACCCCTGCTTTCAGTCATTTATGTCTGATCCCCACTTAATCCACCATTCATCATCCATTTTCCCACATCTTAGTTCTTAGCACCTGGTCTTAGGTGCCTGGCTCACACGTCCCTTTTGCCAATATCCCTGTCCCTGGCCTCACTGTTCTCCACCACTTTTGGTCCCAGGCAACTCTGCTCCCAATTCCTCTGCTGCAGGACCCCACTCTTAAGGGAGAATCCCATTCTCAATAATAATTTGAGCAACAAATATATTTCAATATCGTGGGAATCTTGCAGATCTAAAATAAAAGATCAGTCATCTCATTCAACATTCTTCAGAGGCAACACAAAGGTCACTTGGCTATTGTAAAGTGTTGTGCCAGGGTGCAAAATTGGGTGTGGTGGCCAGTGATATTGAAATCATTGTTTGAAATTATTTCAAACTATATCACCCATATATTCCATTACAACGAGCTAAAGATACCACTGGAGCTGCCTCCTATTCTGCAGGGAAGAATAAAAGGAAGGAAGACCAAATTAAGGAAAAATGATTAAATCTATAGCGTTTGCGTGAAAGTTCAAGACAGAGCTGTCCCTAGCGAGGGCCTAGGGCGGATCACACTCTGTGGGGACTCCTTCCCTGGGGCAAATCAGACTATGTGTGCCCTCCCTCCCTGGGGCAACTCTCAACATGTGGAAATCCCTTCCCCTGAGGCAAATCACATCATGTGGGACCCCCCTCCCTGAGGCAAATCTTATCATGTGGGACCCTCCTCGCCTGCAAATCGCACTATGAGGCCAGCCTCGGGGCAAATTGCACAATTTTTGCCCTCTCCCTGGGCCAAATTAGACTGTCTGCCTCCTGGGGCAAATCAGATTGTGTGGGACTATTGACCATGGGACAAATTACGCTGTACAGACACTCAACCCCTGCCCTATGGCTCTCTGCCTTTTCCTCCCAACCGCTGAGTATAGCTCTCCGACTTTGCAGATTTAAGTTTGCTGTGATAGTTGTTCACCCCACGTCTTACATATTTCTCTTATCCAGTGAAAAGTTCACACCCTTCCTGTGTTCCGGTTCTTTCTAACTGTCTATGATCCTAGTTTGGACCCTCCCAAATCCGGGGACACAGGGCAGTCAGTCTGGCTCACCCTTAGTCTAAGGACAGTTTTGCTTGGAAAACAGAGGTCCTTTAGCTGCCCAGAGAAAGCTGAGGACAAGATCAGGGAGATTTCAATCCAGTGATTATCTTAATGAGCCAGTGATGAAGGCAGAGATTGCCAGGCTATTAAGAGGTAGGGTGATGTAGATGATGCATTGAATTGGAAATGTGCGGAAGATACAGTGAAACAGCAGAGTAAGAGATGGAGGTTAACTAATGTTAAATGTATAAATAGTCAGTCTATATCATCAGTGATGTAAGATATCTGATTACAACAGACTCTGGAGAGAGATGGCTTTGTGCCTCATGTTAAGCCTTAGCTTCTAAATTTTTAGAAGAATGTGTAATAAAATGTAAACTTACCAACAGCCTGGGTAGACGGCAGGGAATTGGGCCATGGGGATGTGCAGGACCCGGGGGCCTGTGGTTGGGTGAAGACTTGTGGGAAACTACTAGAGTGGGAGTAGGAGGAGAGGGGGTGGCGAAGATAGCAACACCTGGGGTGGGCAGTGAAGAGGGTGTGGGTGAGTGAGGAGTGGGTGGGATGGCCCGGGCAAAGAACTGGGAATTGTTGGGGGCATGGGAGGTAATGCCTGGGATGGAGAATGTGTAGACATGTATGTTATTTTGAAAGAACCCCTTACTGGTAACTCATGCCTATTTAAATATTGTAATGTCAAGGAAATTAACACTCTACTTAGAAACATAGAAACAGAAGATAGGAGCAGGAGGAGGCCATTCAGCCCTTCGAGCCTGCTCTGCTATTCTTCACAATCATGGCTGATTGTCCAACTCAAGAGCCTAGTCCTGCTTTTTCCCCATAACCTTTGATCCCATTTTCCCCAAGTGCTGTATCTAGTTACCTCTTGAATACATTCAATGTTTTGGCATCAACACCTTCCTGTGGTAATGAATTCCACAGGCTCACCACTCTTTGGGTGAAGAAATGTCTCTTCATTTCTGTCCTAAAGCATCTACCTGGAATCCTCATATTGCAATCCTGGTTCTGGACACACCCACCATCGGGAACATCCTCCTTGCATCTACCCTGTACCCTGTCCAGTCCTGTTAGAATTTTGTAAATCTCTATGAGATCCCCCCTCGTTTGTCTGAACTCTAGCGAAAACAAACCCAACCTAGTCAATCTCTCCTCATCCATCAGACCCGCCATCCCTGGAACCAATCTGGTAAACCTTCACTGCACTCCATCGAGAGCAAGAACGTCTTTCCTCAGAAAAGGATACCAAAATTGAGCACAATATTCCAGATGTGGTCTCACTGAAGCCCTGTACAACTGCAGCAACAAATCCCTGCTCCTGTACCCAAAACCTCTCACATGGAAGGCCGACATACTATTTGCCTTCTTTACCACCTGCTGCACCTGCATGCTTACTTTCAGCGACTGGTGCACAAGGACGCCCAGGTCCCAACGCACACTCCCCTCTCCCAATTTACAGCCATTGAGGTTGTGATCTGCCTGCTTGTTTTTGCTTCCAAAGTGAATAACCTCACTTTAATACAAATTATACTGCATCTGCTATTGATTTGCCCACTCATCCAAACTGTTGAGATCATGCTGAAGGATCTCTGCATCCTCATCACAGTTCATCCTCCCACCCAACTTGGTATCTTCTACAAATTTGGAGATGTTACATTTTGTTCCCTCATCCAAAGCATTAATATATATTGTGAATAGCTGGGGTCCCAGCACCAATCCCTGTAGCACCCCACTAGTTACTGCCAGCCAATTTGAAAACAACCCATTAGTTCCAACTCTTTGTTTCCTCTCTGTCAATCAATTTCCTATCCATCTCAATACACTTCCCTCAATTCAATGCGCTTTAATCTTGCACATTAATCTCTTATGTGGGGCTTTGGTCAAATGCTTTCTGAAAGTCCAAATATACTACATCGACTGGCTCCCTCTTGTCAACTCTACTAGTTACATCTTCATAGAATTCCAACAGATTTGTCAAGCATGATTTCCCCTTCATAAATCTGTGCTGACTCTGGCTGATCCTGCCACTGTTTTCTAAATAATTTCTATAAAATCCTTGAAAATGGATTCGAGGATTTTCCCCACCACTGATGTTAGGGTCACTGGTCTATAATTCCCTGTTTTCTCTCCACCTGTCTTTCTGAATATTGGAGTGACATTAGCCAACCTCCAATCTGCAGGGACTGTTCCAGAGTCTATAGAATCCTGGAAGATGACCACCAATGCATCCATTATTTCTAGAGCTACTTCCTCAAGTACTCAGGGATGTAGATTATCAGGACCTGGGGATTTATTGGCCTTTAATCCCAACAATTCTCCCAGCACCATTCTTCTACTAATATTGATCTTCCTCAGTTCTTCCCTCTCACTAAATCTGATATCTTCCAACAATTCTGGTGTCTGATTTCTGTCCTCTTTTGTGAAAACAGAACCAAAGCGTGTATTCAGTTACTCAGCCATTTCTTTGTCTCCTAATTGCTTGTTATGGCTTGAAATTTAATGGAAAGCTGATAATTTTGAGGATATTGATGAACTCTTTTAATTCTACTTCTGTGAGTCAAAATGCTCCTAATGTCAACACAAATATGGAAGGTTAGGTACTACTCAACTGCATCATCTAATAAAAGATTTGTGAGAGTGAAAAAGTATCTCGCTAAAATCGAAAACATTACTGGCAAGAGGAACTCTCAGAAATAAAGCATTCTATCCCTCACATGAGGTGAGTTGGATCCTTGAACAGGCTCAGTAGGGGCTGATAGATGATAAACCATTATTAATTTTATTTTAAAATTATTAATTTTACTCTTTATTAAACAGTCTTTGATGTTTTTATAAAGTAAGACTTAGCATGAAGCTTAATATAAAAAAATCCATGTCTCTCCGCAGTCTGTAGTCATATATTCTATTTCATCATTAGTGATATAGATTGATGCTTTTACATGTTTTGCCTTACACTACAATCAGGTTTTAATTGCTGTTGAAAACTTTAAGAAAGTGACATTCATGTTTTGATGAATTTTCCTTTCTATCCTTTTTCTCTTTCTTTTTCCCTTAATCCAGTCTTCTTTTCTACTTACTTAATAACAAATTCACTTACGTGAATTGGCACTTCCTTATCACACCTACAATACTAATTTGACAATCTTTCAATCTGAATGTTTATGGAGATAAATTGACCTGGATTTTGTCAACAGTTTGCTTTTCCCAATGTCATAACTGGAACATGTTTACCCTTTCTCTTTATTCCCCATTTGCCCACAAGATTACAACTAAAATCTCAAGTGCTGGTGATATCCTTGGAAAATACATGCCATTCAACAACATGGGAAGCTTTTATTAGTGAAGCTTAATGTCAGCTAATAGCAGCAGTTTGGGTGGGCAATGAAAGAGTCTTCTGTTCAAACAGCAAAGCTCTGCATTAGGGCCACAACTTCGCCTTGACAGTACAAAGGCTTTCAACATTAAAAATCTCTTGCACGTAGTTAACTTTACATTGGCTTCATTTCATCAGTATTTGTTGAGACTAGTTTAGTCTCATCAGAAGGCCATGGCCTAGTGTTATTGTTGCTAGACTATTAATCCAGAAACTCAGCTAATGTTCAGGGGATCTGGGTTTGAATCCTGCCACAGCAGTTGGTGATACTTTGCATTCATAAAAAGTCTGGAATTAGGAATTGTCGATTGTTTGGAAAAACCTATCTGGCTAACTAATGTCCTTCAGGGAAGGAAATTTGCTATCCTTAATAAAAACTAAACGAACTGCGGATGCTGTAAATCAGAAACAAAAACAGAAATTGCTGGAAAAACTCAGCAGATCTGGCAGCATCTGTGAAGAGAAATCGGAGTTAACGTTTCATGAGGTGAGCGCTATTTCTGCTGTTGTCTTTTCCGGTGCCTAGGTTGAGACTTCACAGTGATTGATACAATGGTGTGGCTTCCTTGGCCATTTCAGAGAGCAGTTGAGAGTCAACCATTTCTCTTTCTTTCCTCAGATGCTGCCAGACCTGCTGAGCATTGCCAGTTTTTGAGCATTTCTGTTTTTAAATCTGCTATCCTTACCTGGTCTGGCCTACATGTGACTCCACACTCCACAGCAATGTGGTTGACTCTCAACTGCTCTCTGATATGGCCAAGGAAGCCACGCCATTGTATCAATCACTGTGAAGTCTCAACCTAAGCACCGGAAAAGACAACAGCAGAAATAGCGCTGTCGACCCTGTGAAGTCCTGTGGGCCAGTGACAAAATTGAGGGACCTGTCTCACGGACTAATCAAGCAACAGCCTGACATAGTCATATCCTCACACAGCACCTTCCAAACTATGACCACTTCCATCCAGTTGGACAAGGGCAGCTGATACACGGGAATACCACCATCTGCAAGATCCCCTCACATTTTCGACTTGGAAATGCATCACCATTCCTTCCTGAGTCAAAATCCTGGAATTCCCTCCCTAAGAGCATTGTGGGTCAACCTACAGTACTTGGATTACAGCGGTTCAAGAAGACAGCTCATTACCACCTTCTGAAGGGCAATTATGGATGGGCAATAAATGCTGGGCAGCTACCAATGCCCACATCCTTTGAGTAAATAGAAAAGTTAGAGAGTTCAGTGTCATGGCAAGCCTCAGATTTGGCACACATTGATTACAAAAAGGAAGAGATATTTCTTTTCTGTGGAAGAAACAGCATTGTGCTCTTGCATTGCTCATTTGTTGAATATGCCAGTTTGTGTTCAACGTTGTACTCACCACTCTGTGAACAATGGCTGAGTTTGCACACTCTGCTGGCCCTTATGCATTTTATGAAACATTGTTCAAGATCACTCACGGAATATTCAAAGCTCTAGAAGACTCTGCTAGCTAACACTCTGAGACAGACACAAAGGTACTATACTGACACTGTCCTTTAGCACTCTCATTTTCTTACTTCCATTGATAGACTGTGCCATAGCCGAGACTCCAGTCCCTTCCCAGTTCACTCTCCATGCTGCTGATTCCACTGTCTATCCTCCCTTAGATCCCTCTTCCACTTCTCCATACCCTTCACCTTACTCCACAGGCCCCTTAGCACTGACTCATCCCTGCTTGTCCCAAGCTTCCTCTATGGAAGCTGCCATTCTCCTGCTCCTTTCTCTAGTGACATGGAGTTAGAGAAGGAAAACCGTTGACCTTACACACAATTCTACATTTTAACTGATTATGAACTAGGTGCCACAGGATCCTTGTGCACTGCTGACTTTATTCAGCGTAGGATGTTTTAAAATCTGTTTCATGCTAATGAATATTCATGGTGCAAATATATTTCAAGTTTGGACCCACCACAGGCTGGCATAATATCAACACACTGAAAACATGCAACTGCCTTTATCTTCTATCTCAAACCACCTTCAAGATATTGAAACTTCACACCTGCTGAATTAAATCATCCTGGACACCATGTTTCCTGCTCTTATGAGTTCCTCAAAGTCACCTCCGATTGGAGCAGGCTCAGTTCACCAGGTCAATTTGCATACAGCAAACAACAATATGTTTATAATTAGATAATCTAATTTCTGTGATTTTGTTTGAAAGGTAAATAGTGACTGGGACAGTAACAATAAATCTCCTTTTTCAAAGCAATACCATATGAGCTCTTACCTTCAGTTACCAGGCAAAGTGAACTTTGATTTAATGTCTCATCCTTAAAACAGCATCTTGACAGTATAGCCCTTCCCTTAGAACAGCACTGCAATGTCAGCTTTGATTTTTGTGCTTACGTTCTGGAGAGGGACTTACCGCTGCGTTGTGATTCAGAGACAATATTGCTACCAACTGAGACATGGATGACACACAGGCCGTAGGTGACAGAAAGACTCAGATTACTGTCCTTTTCAGCAAATTGTCTGTTTGGTTCAATTTACAAGTAAGCGATCAGTAGAAGAATTCTCTGTAAAGACTGAAGTTGAAAGAGTTATAGTATTATCCATTCTGAGGCTGCACATGAATCCCACTATAATGTGAAGGCAAAAGTGACACTATCTCTAAGCACAGAAGTAGGTGGCACATATCGAGACAAAGGTTGATGGATTATTGTTGAGTGGCAGATAATTGTAGTATAGACCAGCTGTGATCTGACCTGAGGACCATGCTTAATCTGTTGCTATGGACTGGAATACTGCAGAAAGCAGATCTGTGAATGAAGTAATATGCATTACATGCTATAAATTTTGTAATATAGACATAAATTTGTCAAAAGACGAAAAGAATCAATGCATTATCTGTGGCTTAGACCTTGAGGAATTCAAACGGTCACTCCCAAGTTATGGAGATGTGAAATTGAGTGGGCAGCCCTTGATTTCTGTGGCTGAAATTTCTTCCACGATTTTACAGTTGACAGTATTTCATGATTTTGATTAATGTGAGAACTAAATTAAGAAATGGAAGAGGGAAGCATTGGTTGTCCTAAATTGCCGAAATTTGCGTCAAATTTAAATGTCACTGTTGCGTGTAAATATATCTTTCAGAATGAAATTCAACCCAGCAGTGTCTAGGGATTATCCTTCTCTGAGTAAAACTAGGCTTGGTAACTATTCTGCTTTTCATCCTTATGTCTCTCTCATTCTCTACTTTTCCTCTTTATTTACTCGGCTCTTCTTCCAACAGTTTATCTTTCCTTATCTTTCTATCCTTGTCATATTCTATCAACCTTCCGTACATATTATAATTTATTTCCCAATCCTTTGATCTTTTTTCTTTGTCATACTATTTCACTCCGACAACTTTTTTCCACATCACCAATGATCCTCCTAAAAGGAAACAAAGCAGACAGCCCCAAGCTACTAAAACCTGCATCTCCGTTCCCTAATTTAATTTCCACATTTTCAGCATCAAAAGAGTTTCACTTCTTATGCAGCTGTCACATAAATCATAAGTTTTACACCTTGGGAAATCCTTGTGGGCTTTAAGAATTTTTTTGTTTTGCATTCAAACGTGACCTGCAGTCTATTTGAACAAGTCAATTATACAGGAACTTTGTCATTTTATGCACTTTTTTTTGTATATAATGTTTAAGTTGAATTTAAAATCAGTGAGTACTAAATTTTGGAATTTCTTTGATTTTTCAAAGCTTTAGTGGCTCCATGGGTGCTGCACAACAAGGTTTTATTATTGCCAGAGATAAAACAATTTGCTGAAATCATTGGCTGTGAAATTTGGCTGCATAATGGCAGGTTAAAAATGATCTTCGTGCTACCCTTGACAACTTCTAGAATGTTCTTTACTCAGCATGCTGTTATTGAGAGTGTTAGTGTGGGCATTATGTGTGACTGCCGGAACTACTCCAGTCAACCTTTTAAAATACACACAGTTGAGGGGACCCACGCTAAAGTTACATAGTGTTACAATGAGCTAACTTGCAAATTAGTCACTTTATATTATCTATTGGGTCTCGCTGAGTTTATCAAAGCACTAGATTGTTGCAAGAGTTTTGAAAAATTGTTTAATTCTTTGAGGAGTGGTTCTGTTTGCGAAGGATTGTGTTGTTCTGAAGGCAGCTGAATTACCACTCACCCACAACTGTGGGATGTATAGTTACCGCTCCTCGCGCGCTGCAGTCTTAGTGGGAAATAGAACAGAGATAACAGAGAAAAACACTGTTTCTGGATGGAGGATGGCTTTTAGCAAGAGGCCTGATCGATCAAGATTTTGGTGGAGTATTTACACCTGTAGCAAAACCAGAAGTCATGTGCTTTGTCATTGCAACTCACCAACTAGGTGTTTGCATAACTGTGCCACCTACCAGAACTACTCTTGAGGCCTCAGAGCAGGAGGAGGACATCCATGCTGTGGAGATGCTGATGTTTGTGTTGTTCTTTCACAGGGATATAAGTACTCGGGGTGTGGAAAATAAGATGCTGTTCCTCCATCTTGAATGAATGTCATGTCTATGTCTTTGTTCTTGGTGTACTGCAATACTCCAATTCAACCTAACACATATTGGAGGAACAGTGGCTCATTTTCCATTTAGGCACTTTGCAGCCTTCTGCACTCAACATTGAGTTCAACAACTTCAGACCTTCAACTCTATCATCCATTTTGTTTCCACCTCCAGTCCCAATCTCCAGTGTTTAGTATTTGTGGGTTTGATTTCAGCAGAGCTGACCTAGATTCTGTTATTGTAATCTACCATTGATATCTCCTCAGAACTTATTTCATTTCTTTATATTCATTATCACTCTCCTTGCTTTTAGTTCTGAGACACTTTTGATTTCTAATCTCACACACTTTCAACCTTCCCTTCTGTTCCACTTGCTCGTCCTGGCCTTTATCTACAGCCTAAAACCAATCACTTCTCCCCCTTTCGTTTTGGTTTTGAGGAAGTGTCATATAGGACTTAAGCCGTTGACTCCACTTCTTTATGGATACTGACAAAGCAGGTCAGTTCCTCTAACACTTTCTGTATTTGTTGCATGTGAAATCTTTATCTGTCACATAACAGGCCACTTCCAGAAAATGGGCTGAAATAGAACAGTCTCAGCAAGGCAGGAAATCAAATAGGTATGCACACAAATAAGCTAATGAGGCAGAACAGACTACAGTAGAATAAAATCAAAAGTGATCCTAGTGGAAATCTATGAACTAAATGCAACATTTTATCAAGTGGGTATTTATGTGAATGGCCATCACACTAATTTCAAGTTTGACACTGAAAGAGTGTTATTATCTTATCAGAAAGTGAGCCATGGTTAATAAAAAAACTGTCTATTTAAAGCCAACAACAATGCAGCTACTTATTCCAGGATGCATAGCAATTACAATTGAAAAGGTACTACAATCAACTCTCCAAAAGAAAAATGCAAGTCAGTCGAAAACCTATGCATTCTTCACAATCAAGAATTCTCACTGTGGAGAAAAAATATGTGGCTTAATTTCAATCTACCTCAAACAACAGAAGGAGTTAAAGTCAAGGTCAAGCAACAACCTTTCAATGAACAAACCTGTAAAGTATTTCATATGGCTTTCTAGACAAAGTGGAACTCAAACAGAAAGCATAACCCATTGAAATTGCAGTTGTTGGCCTAAGAAATTTGTTTCATATTGTAAATGAAATGGGAACCTGTGACTTATCCTTTTAAGTGATAGATGTCATCAGTGTGGAAAATGCTGTCTAAGGAGTCTTAGTGGATCGGTGCAGTGTATCTTATAGATCATGCGCACTGTTGCAACTGTGCATCAGCGGTGGAGTGAATGAATGTTGACAGTTTTGGATGGGGTGTGAATCGAGTGGATTGCTTTGTCCAGGGTGGTGTCAAGTTTCTTAAGTGTTCTTGGAGCTGCGCTCGTCTGGGCAAGTGGGGAGTATTCCATCACGTTCCTTAATTGCGGCTTGTGGACAGTAGACAGGCTTTGGGGAGTCAGGAGGTACGCTAATCACTGTAGGATTCCTAACCTCTTAAATGTTCCTTTTTTGCTTGATATTTTAAAATGGGTTTCTCCCGCATAATGAACTACTTATTGTAAAATATGGAAACCTTGGTGATTGGTTCCACATGCAACAAGATTTATTTCTTAATTTAAAGTTTTGTTTTTATCCTGAAGAAATAATGCATTTGTACAGTAGAATGGAACACTTCTCCACGTTTGTCAGGAAGCATCAAGATCAACTATTCTTAGAACAAGTATGGCATGGTTAAATGCAGAGTAAAACTTCCTCTACTCCAGTGGAATAAAATGCCTTTACTACAACCTCAAAATAGTACCAGCAAATTTTTCCATACTGGCATTCCTTTGGCCTCTTTGAGTGAGATTGCCAAAATATATAAATTGTGGAGCGTTTTATACTGCGGTCTAGTCCCAGAGGAAATTGCCTTATATTGGTCAAACTTGAGATCTCATAGGACCACATTAAAAATCTTTTTGACTGTCCCTTTGCAGTTTCCTCCCAAATTTCCTCCCATACCAAGCTTGTTGTCCATCATTTTTACTTCTTGCATACTGTTTCAGTTAGAGTTTGAAGTTTTTCCAAAAAATTCTTCTCAGGCAAACAGCCTGGTAAAGGTTTTGGAAATGTAACACTTCTTTTCTAATTTGAACTTTACATCTTTTACTCTCTGCTTTACTCAGTTAGTGTAATGCGGTCTATCAATTAGCCCTGATCATAATAAATTGATTGCTGGAATTTTCTGAGATTCCCACTATGTTTTATGTCAATTAAAAAGTCAGAAAATATTGAACACTTGGCTTGTTCAAAGTAAAGCTACCAACAGAGTTCAGTTGAGATTAAATGATTTACAGAGGCAAATACTTAAGCTGGTGTTCAACTTGAATGAGCCAATGATCTCCAAGGCGATGGGTGAAGTGGATTTGGTACAAGTAAGGTTATGGGAAGTAGAGCTCTAGACAACTCATGTATGAAGTGATGAAAGAGGTACCCAGCCTGGAAGGATTTGGAATAGTCAAGTCTGGAGTAAACAAAAGCAAATGTGTTTCATACCAAGGCAAAGATAGAGACAGGAGACAATGCAAAGGTGGAAATAAGTGCTGTAAATATAAACGTATGTAAGTATTAGACTTCTAATTTGAACCTCCATTCAACCCTGACTTAATGTTCATACTTTGTTAACTTGCTTAGATCACATGAAAGAACATTCAACCGCTAACCATTCAGAACATATAACATAAGCAACGTTTACAAAATTTCAAATGCAAAATGCCACTCATCACGCATGCAGTGTAGGATATTACCCCACCATAATGATCGCAGCATGGTGGCTCAGTGGTTAACAGTGCAGCCTCACAGCACCAGGGGCCTGGGTTCAATTCTATCCTCAGGTGATTGTCTGTGTGAAGTTTGCACATTCTCCCTGTGTCTGTGTGGGTTTCTGCCAGGTGCTCTGGTTTCCTCAGTCCAAAGATGTGCAAGTTAGATGGATTGGCCATGCTACCTTGCCCATAGTGTTCAGAGATGTGCAGACTAGGTGGGTTAGTTATGGGAAATGCAGGGTTACAGGGACAGGGTAGGGGGATGGATCTGGCTAGGATGCTGGTCGGAAGGTTGGTGAGGAACCAATGGGCTGAATGGCCTGTTTCCACACTGTAAAGATTCTATGAACAATACTTAATAAAGGTCATATACATTACTTTTGCTCTGACATGTGTGCACAGAGCACTATAATATTCTTTATGCCGGGGTTCTTCTTGCCACTTTCTAATTATAACATTAGTAACAATGGAATATCATACTTATATATGTACTATTGTTATTACATTTTTTTTGAACAATGTAATAGCTCTGAAAGAGTTAATGTTGATGTTACATTAACTCCACTCAATCTGATGATGTTTCACGGTATTTAGGTGGAAAATAAGGTAGCCTTCCAAGATATCCCAAAGAGACAGGTGTGTCATCTCTGGCTTATTTTAATTGCAATTATGCCTTACTATTTGATGTTAATTACACCTAAGGCTGTCATGAAATAAAATACACCTTGCTGTGTAAGACAAGTGCTTTTCTTGTTAAGATTGTTGTATTATTTATCTTCTATCATTGAGAATTAGACAAGACCTTAGTATTAATATGAGATTGGTGGCAGCAAACCATCCAAACCATAGGCTGCTAGAGGATGCTACCTAGAGCTGAATACAACACAAGTGACAAATGATACTGTCATTTTAGCCAATAAAATAGACTGGCATGTAGATAGAACTATAGAAGTCACAGAAAGGTGCTACATAGCAAGATGCTATTCAGCTCATTGTGTCTTTACCAGTTAAATAAACTAATCCTACCTTATAGCACCCAGTTCCAAGCATTAAAGGTTACAGAGCTTCAAGTGCAAATCCGGATTTCTTTTAAATGAGCTGAGGCTTTCTGTATCATCTAGCAAACCAGCAGCGAATTCCAGATATCCACTATTTTTTGGGTAGAAAGGTTTCTCCTCATGTCCCATCCAATGGTTTTACCAATCCTTTAAATCTGTGTCCTCCACCATACCCCCACCTCCACCTCTCCGTCCTCAGAAATTGACCTCTGAGTTCTTTCATGTCCACACTATCCAAGCCCCACTTTATTTTACGTACCTCAATTAAGCACCCCCCCACCACCTCAGCTTCCATTACTCTAAGTAAAACAACTCTAACATTTCTAATTTGTCCTCATATTTACAATTTTTAAGCCCTGGAAATATGCTTATAAATCTCCAATGTACTGTCTCTTACGCGAATAAGTCCTTCCTATGAAGTGGTTACCAGACCTGTACACAAACCTCAGCTATGGTTTAACCAGTATCTTGTATTGTTCTAGCATTGAAGCCCTGCAATTGTATTCAATACCTCACTCATTGAAGGATAGCATCCAAAATGTCCTCTTTAAAACCTTTGTATCAGACATAATAGGTACTGCAGATGCTGGAGAATCCAAGATAACAAGGTGTGGAGCTGGATGAACACAGCAGGCCAAGCAGCATCATAGGAGCAGGAAAGCTTGACGTTTCGGGCCTAGCTTTAAAACCTTATCTACTTGTCCTGTCACCTTCAGGAATCTGTGAACACACAATCTAAGGTCTCTCACTTCCTGTACTCTTCTCAATATCTTCTCATTTATTGTACGTTCCCATCTGTTTCTCTGGATTGAACTGCCACTTTTATGCCCATCAACCAAACAATTGATATTTCCCAGCAGTTGTCAGCCAATTTTTACTTCATCCATAAATTTCACAATTAAGCCTGCCACATTTCAATTTAAGTTACTCAAATATACCACAAAAAGCAAGGGACATAGAACCAAGCCCTGTGAAATACCACTGGAACTGTTTCCATTCATAAAAATGTCAATTATCCATTACCGTTTATTTTCTGTTATTGAGGCAATCTTTTATCCAATTTACCATATTCCCTTATGTCCCATCAACTTTAATTTTTCTTAACAATCTGCCACATGGGACTTTGTCAAACTAAAATCCATATAAACAACATCCATTGTTCTACTCTCATCGATGCTCTTTGTTAATTCCTCAAATAAATTCAATTAGATTAGTATGACAAGACCTTCCCTTAGCAAAGTCATGCTGTCCATTCCTGTTTAATCTGTGCCTCTCCAAGTAGCAGTCAATCATATCTCTCAGTATTAATACCAGTAATTTGCCCACCACTGTGTTCATATTGACAAGCCTATAATTATTTAGCGCCCACTTCTGAACGTTAAAGGTTACAGAATTTCAAGTGCAAATCGGATTTCTTTTAAATGAGCTGAGGCTTTCTGTCTTTGATGCATCATGCCCTTTTTGAGTAATGATACAATGTCTGAAGACCTCAAATCACCTGATACTTCACACATATCAAGTAAGTATAGGAAAATGGTCACCAGAGCATTCATTATTTACTTTCTAGTTTGCTTTAACAGCCTACGATACAATTCATCCATCTTCACACATGTCAGCCCCTCCAGCACTTCCCTTCTTATTATGCTTAATTATTCTAATATTTCACACTTCCCCTCCTTCACTAGCATGACTGCATCATCTTTTGCATCCTTGCAGTTGTTACCATGTACATCTCTGATCCACCTAACCCTTCCCTTAGTCATCCTCTTATTCTTAATGTACTCATAAAATATCTTTGGATTTCCCGTAATTTTATTGGCCAATATATTTTTTTGGCCTCTCTTTGCTTTCTGATTTTATTTTTACTTCATCTTGTTTTACTCTTTAAACTTCCTAAAGTCTTCCATTCATTGAGATTGTCATAAATTCAATTTTTCTGCTTTACTTTACCCTAGATGACCAGGGACTCTAGCTTTGGCAGTACCATCCTTTTTCTTTATATAGTCATGTTTACACTGGTCCTTAAAATCTTGCTTTTGAATGCCACCTGCTGACTTGCCACTGAATTTCCTTAAACTGGGCTTAACCAGTTCACTGCTACAAGATCATCTCTCAGCTTTGTAAATTTTGTCTTCACCCACTTTAGAACTTGTACTCCTGTTCTATTTTTTATCCCTTCCCAGAAACTTTCCATGCCTAGCTATAATTATCTCCAAAGTATTGATCCACTGCTCCTTCATCTATCTGCTCAGCTTCATTTCCTAAGATTAAATCTAGAATTCGCCCCTCTCTCCTTGGTATTGATACATGCTGACTAAAAAATAAGTTCTGTTAAATGTAGTTCAGCTACTTTCTGCCCTCCATGCCTTTCACACTGTTTGAGTATCACATTGGACATTTGAGACGTTGAAGTCACCAACTATTATTTCCCTATTGATTATGCACCAGGAAATATGCTTCCATATTTGCCCCCCTAACTCCGTACCTCTATTTGGAGGTCTGCAGTACTCACCTAGGGGAGTGGCTGCCCATGTTTTGTTCCTGAGTTTAACTCATGGTCTAATTTGATGCTTCATTTAGTACATCATTCCATCTCCCAGCTGTGATTGATTATTTAATTAATAATGCCTACTTCAGATGCTCATGCGGGGCAGTGGAAGTGCCCCTATCTCTGAGGTGAGAGGCCTGGGTTCCTGAATAGGCCCACCTACTCCGGAGATGTGTCAGAGCATTTCTGAACAGGTTGATCAGAAATTTAGCCATGTTACGCCCTCACCTTTTCATCCCTTTCTCTATCCTGCTTGAAAACTATATCCAGGGATGTTGAGTTTCCAACCTTGCCCCTTTTTGAGCCAAATTTCTGTTCCATCAACAACCAATGTGCTTACACAGCAGTCGTTTTAATTGTCATCTGGTCTAATAGCCCAGACTATCCTAGCACTGTCATCATCCAAATCCTGTACAACTCTCCTGCTGTAAATTATATAATTGACAGGCTGGAATGAGACTTGTAGCCTATTTATGCCGAAATAATATTACAATTATGAAAACAGAATATCAGGAAGAAAGTCCTCCAAACTCCAGCTTCACTTAGCATACTGTTAGCTATATGTTGTTTCTAAACAATTCTGAAAAAAAGGCCAGAACAATTCATTGCTTTTCGTGCAGTTTGCTGGCTTCCCTGTATTTGCTGTCTGACTCGGCTTCCGGACTTCACAGTTCTGTCATAATGTAATATTAATGGTTCCATCACATTATGGTCAGTCATGATCATGTTAAATAGTGGAGCAGGCTTGAAAGGCCAAATGGCTCATTCCTGTTCCAATTTTCTAAGTTTCAATTATTGTACTTTAAAAGAATCATGCACATGCATACAAAACACTTATAAGTTCAACCGCTCGAACCTGCTTTGCCATTTAATAATATCATGACAGACCTTGTTGTGGCCTCAACACCATATTCCTTCTTACTCCACATAACGTGGGGCTTGAACTTCAATTTTGGTATTACAGGTATCAAAACAGCTTAACATTTAAAAGTTAATGTTATTTTCCAGAGCCTAGAATATAATCTTTAAAATAAACAGAAAATGCAATACTTCCTCATATCTTTCAAGGCTGTAATTTAATTACACAGCTTAGCTTGGTCAAATTGATTTTGCTGGTAATTCCAAGATTCAATGCACAATAGCACAAAATGGAAAAGTTCTGAATGAACCAAAATTGTTATTTCTGTATTTATTACTTGTCTCTGGGAAGAAACTAAATATAATAACTTTTAGTACTTTTTGAAAAACAAAATCAGTGAAAAATGTAAGTGTAGCCCAAAACACATTAATTTCTTTTCTAATTTCCTGGCCAAACAGTTGACAGTAACCAAATGGCACAAAGAACAGGAAATCTGTCTTCACCAATTTGTGAACCTTGCAAGAGATATGGAGCAGGAAACTATACTATCAGATTGTATTGTACTATTCTTTACACCATGCAGTGTTTCCTTGTAGCACATTGGAAATAAAATCTATCCCACTTTGTCCTCTCATCAAGTGATGCTCTTCCACTGTAAGTGCTGATATCATAAATGCTACTTTCTTGTCCTGCTTGCCACTGACAATGTCATTTTTCCAGGTAGTCATAGTAAATACATTTGTTTCCTCCTTCAAAATTGGATTTGAAGTTTATGTGTTGTATGCATTGAAAATACTACTAGCTTGCTGCTTCCTGTGGAACACACACAATTTTTGCTAGCTTTGGAGTAGTTTAATTGCTGTTTCTAAAATTCTGTGTTCCCTAGCAGTCCATTCGTTATCCCATTATAGCATTTGAATAAATGTGATTAGCTTTTCCAAAAGATCATAATGTTTAGATCTAAATTAGAACTCCAGAAAACAAAGTCTCCATTCAACCATCGGGGATTCTGAAACTATTCCTCTTTTAGCCAAAAAGCTGCATACCCACATCGAGTCCACAAGAGAGTCAGGCACATCTTGACCAATGAATGAACCCAATACCCAGATACATATTCAAACCTAATTGAGTAAAAAGTCAGCTACACAACCACTAAATAACAACCAGAACAGCCTTGAAACAAATACAGCAGTATGAAACTGTTACGTACAGTAACCGACGATCTTGCCTGTAACATTAACATCACAAAAATGAATAAAAATATGCTGACAAATGATGTCTATCATAATGGGGTGCTAACTTGCTCACAAAGTCACAAGGCAAAAACTCATCAAATTATTTGATCCCAAACATTTGGAATTTTTTTTTAATGAGTACCCCTTTATTTAGCGATGATAATCTCTTCCTGTTGTTTGTCATTGTCACTATAACAAAATACTCTCCAGTGTCTGTGGGACATATATCAAAAATCAAAATACTACAGATGCTGGAAATCAGAGATAAAAGTAGGCAATGCTCAAAATATTCAACAGGTCTGGCAGTATCTATGGAGACTGAGGGAGAGGTGGCATTTCATGTGAACAACCATTCAAAATTCCATTGACTTGAGATGCTATATTTCTCCAAAGGTGCAACAGATCTAATGAGGATTTCCAGCAGGATGTCCTTATGTCAAGATAAATATCTTTTTTTCCATCAGCTTCAGTGTATCTAGAAATATTCTATTGGGCTTTTCTTTTCCTTTCAGCAGAAGTCTATCATATCTGGGAGATGCCTCACATAGAAGCTAAAGATCCCTAGTTTATAATTTCATTTCTCTTCCCACTGACTTTGGGAATCAGTCTTGTTGCTGTATTATGTAGGGTTGCTACATATTGATTGAGCTAAGTGGAACATTTTTGAGCATTTTCCATTATTTATTGAATTCATCCTGCTTACATTAGGAACTGAATCTTACTTTTTTGGTTAAATGTCAACTTCATGAAATTTTATTGATGGTATCTCTCTGCGAGGGAAAGTGAGTTTAGTCATGGCATTGTCTCAAACTCAGTTCGTTAAGTACGTGAACCACCCCTATGGTGACCCATTCTTCTGATACTAGCCCAATTCTACCATTCATGGCAGAGGAAGAATGCACCACTGCCTATTTATCCCAGACTCTACTGGTATGCCTGTAACCAGGGCAATATTTAAAGTAGTATTGTATGCCTGGACAAGCTGACAGTCCAGAGCCGGTTTATGACATTTGCTGTGGTTGTGACAATAAAAGGGGAATTTGGTGCTCCACTTTGTAGACAGGAACTGGGTGGTGCAGAAGAAAGCTGCCTTGTTCCACAGGACTGGCAGAGGAGGCCATGACCACAAGACCATATCAGCCTGGCTCGTGGTTGCCTCCTACATCTGTGGAGTCTTGGCCATCTGGAGAAATGCACAGGAATATAGGAAACAAGTTACTGACCTTCTGCCCTCTGCTATTGCACCCATTTTCCAACAAAACTCATTCTTTTCCACTTTCACCCTTGCATGTAACATCTTCTCCATATGCTCACATCTATCCTTGCTTCCCCCTCACCAAGCCCCAACACTGCTAAACCTGCATGGCCTGATCACCATTCCCCGACTAGCACCAACAGCTGTGCGACCCACTTACATCTCATTCAGATCCTCATTATCTCTCATTTCAGAAGAAAACAACCCACAATAGGGCAGAAAGAGCCAAGACAGCTGGTGGGATGCCATGGTGAGCCAAAGTTGCTCAGGCCGTAATGTTGGGAATTCTTAGCGTCTAGTTTCCTCATGGTGGGTGGACTTCTTGCGCAATTCTCACAAATTTTCCAACATAGCCCATGCTGTTCAGGACCCTGTAAAATTCCGCAGTACATGTCTGTTGTACATTCTATCTGTTGAGGTGATGGTGGAAACCATTGTTCAAGTCCACTGACTGCCTGAATACGATAATAAGAAACACAATTTTAATTCCCTCTTATCTGTTTCATCGTCAAAGAATTCAGAGTTGTATTGTAAGTTTATTGCACAGAGCTGACTCCATGGTAATAGATGACTTGCGAACCCACATTTGAAGCATTATCTGGGATGTAATTTGACAAAGTAGAGCAAGCTCTGCCTGGTGTAATAAGGTATGGTTTAAAAAAGTTGGCCATCTTGGAAGGAAAAGCACAATGAGTGCTTTCTTGCATGAACAGTGTGTGTGGAAATCTGAAGCAAGAAATGGAAAATATTGGATATCTTTAGCAGATCTGGCAATATTAGTAGGACAAGAAACAGAATTAACATTTCAGATTGATGACCCATTATGAAAATTTCTTCAGAGCTTTCTTACATTCAATTGTATGGTACATTAGTAGAAACCAATCTTTTTTAGCAAGCTAATAAAATTGTTTCTCTAACCTGGAATATTTGTATGACTTCATATTTATTTTGCTTCAAAGTACTAGCTCTACTCCATTAAAACAACACTGAATTATTTTAGTAGCATCTAGTTCTAGAGAATCTGGAGAATATGTTTTGTATTTTGAGATTTTACAGCTTTTTAGATGTTAAACATTGGTTAAACTGCTTGAGGATAATTAGTTTTGAGCAGTTCACCTTTTACTTGAAAAACTTCTAATGCCCCTAAGGAAATCTGCATATTTTCATTGTTTTTGAAAATTCATATTGTTCATGTCCGAGTCACAATGTCCTGGGGTGGTGGGGGATGGGGTGGAAAGCAATGAAATCTTTGTCACCATCCCTTTCCATCACATATTCTACCTCATTCTGAGTTTTGATGTTATAGAGGCCGACTCACATATGGACTTTTGGTTTAGAGTCAGAAGTTCATGGGTTCAAGGTCCACACCAGATGCTTGAGAACACAATCCAGAACAATGCTTTAGTGCACTGGTGAGGGAGTGCTGCACTGCCAGAAGTGTTTTTTTTTCAGATGAAGTATTCCTGTGAGGCCCTTCTACCCTCTCAGGTCAGTAGTATGTCTAATGGCTCTATTTGAAGAAGAGCAGAGGAATTCTCTGACCAATATTTAGTCCTAAAACTAAAACCACAATGACTTTATTTAGCTGTGTCTTTCATTGCTGCTTTTGGGACCTGTGCACAGACCTGTACACTTCACAATGGTTCATTGGTGATTTAGGATGGCATGATTTATGAAAAATGTGGTGTAAATTTGGACAAATTCCTTATCTGTAAATGTAAATATATTATCAAACAACACACTCACAGCGCTGAATAATTTATCCTACATATAATCATTAATGATCTGTTTACATGTTTATTGAATTTGGAGATTGGATAGATTGACAGTTCTTGCTAACTTGGATAATCTTGATCAGCAATATAGGTAATATCATAAACCGAAAATGCAAGATGAAAATGCTGCTATTTCACGAATTGCTTTCCTTTTTTCTCTTCAAAATTCATATTCTCCAGAATAGTGGCTTGGCAGAAAATGTATAGGAATGTGTTAGTGTATGACAGGATTTAAAAGACTAAAGTGCACTTTTACAAGCTTGTAAGAGTTGATATTTTGGTACTTAAAGTACATTTTCATACTGTTTCACTCTTACAGTTGTTAATGTTAGAGCCTTAACTTTTGTTATTCTTGTCTTTTTTCACCTTTATTGTAACTTGACAAATTTATGTCCAATGAATGCTGTGAAATGATTCTAAGTTTCAAAGAAAAAGCAGAAAGTAATGACAGTATCCCATTCCTGATCACTTTGTGATTAACATATCGTATTCTCCCCGGGCAGTTCGTAGTCATTTTCAAGTACATGTCCTAGAGCGGGGGAGTCCAATACTAGAGGGTTTGGCTTAAAGATGAGTGGGGAAAGATTTTAAAAAAGAACCCGAGAGGTAAACTTTTCATACAGCGGGTGGTGCATGCACGGAAGGAGCTGCCAGAGGAAGTGGTGGAGAAGCTTACAATTACAACATTTAAAAGGCATCTGGATGGGTATATGAATAGGAAGGGTTTAAAGGGATAGGGACCAAATGTTGGCAAATGGGATGAGGTCAGATTGGGATGTCTGGTCAGAGCAGACGAGTTGGAGCGAAGGGTCTGTTTCCATGCTGTATGACTCTGACTCTACATAAATAATCATTAAATACCATCTGACATTTCCTTAGTTACAAAACAGGAACTGGACTCAACACTGTTTCCCCCAGAGAAAAGTCAAATTAAACAAATCACAATTCTGTTGCACATCAGTTTAAAATAAATCCATTGCACATTGCTTTGTTGGCCAAGACTTAAGACTGCTAATATGCTCTTAAAACAGTGCTTATTGCACTTCCCTCTTCCCTCTCTATCAAAAAGGCATCACTAAATATCAGATCATGAATAATAATTTACAGTCAGAAATGCCAAATGTTTAATGGTATAACATATACCAGATGTATTACAACTGGTATCACAGGGTCACACATATTAATCTGATGTGGAGATGCAAACCTCCATAATTATGCCAGCTTTATAATAATCTTTAATTGTGCTTGTATATTTTTGTTTAATGGAAAGTCAGTTTAGAGTGCCAATACAGTAATAAGGCAGGAGAACCAGCAGTCATATTTCAGAGGCTGGCACTTTTAATTAGTAATGCTGAATGTGATCTTTGACTGAAATGCCTTACTTCGAGTGCTTAGATGTCGATGGATGAAGACCTGAGTGTGGTGTGCATATGATTCAGTGGCAACCTGTTCAATAAATGTTTGAAACCTGCTTTGTAATTATCTGGAGGTTTATAGGAGTGTGAATGTTACAGTTATTGGCACTGGCCCAACAAAACAGGCCCACCTCCCTAAAGCTCATTACTACAAACTTCCAGCAAACAAAATTCACAGCTTCATAAAATGCAATTACTGCTGCAAAAATAACCTAGTAAGATGAAAACATAACATTGGGCATGGTGTTAATAAATATGTTACCAAATTTGTTTGTCTCAAGGTAAATTGTAAGAGAAGGAAAATTAGTCAACAGTGGTTGGATGCCACTCTTTTTAAATGATTCCTGATCTTGGCTATAGTGTATTAGGTTGAATGCTGAGTATTAACACATGTTTTTATTGTGAAAAAAATCCAAAGAGGAAAAACTGTCAATGGATTTTGGTTTTTTGCAGATTGCTGCCTCATAAAGAATGATTATAGCACAGCCCTGACAACGGTTTGGTGCGATATGTAGCTCTTGGGGTTGATTAGCTTAGTTGGCTGGATGGCTGGTTTGCAATGGAGGATGATGCCAACAGCATGAGTTCAATTTGTGTATTACCTATGGTCACCTTCTCAACCCTGCCTCTTGTCTGAGGTGTGGTGGCCCTCAGATTAAACACATAACCATTTGTCCCTCTCTAATGAATGAGAAGCCTTTGGGATTATTGTGACCTGCGCTTCATTTATCTTGGGCAGCAAATATTGCACATTCATTGGGAGTGAATAAGAAAATTATTGTAAAGCAGAATGGGATATTTCAAATATTGCACTGGAAGTTCTAGTTTGCAATTTTAACATGGAAACTTAAAGGGGCTGAATTGGATATCGCCTAAAAATGGGCTCAACGATTGAGATGTACAATCACCACACATCAGCTCAAAATAATGCAGGCCTCCTGCAGTCATTGTGATACCTGCTTATAGGATTAGTGTGGTGTTCAGTGGAGAAGGAGGCCATTTGGTACATTGCGTCTTCACTGGGTCACTTTATGGCCATCTTGAATTAATGCCATTTTCCTGCCCTTTCCCTGTAACCCTTGGCATTCTTTCTATATAAATAATCATTGAATACCCACTTGAATACCTTGATTGGATGAGTCTCCATCACACTTCCAGGCAGTGAAAACTAGACTCTAACTACTTGTAGTATGAAAAAAAAATTTTCACATTAACTCCTTTTGCAAATCACCTTAAATCTGCACTCGCCAAATCTTGATCTGTTTATGAGTGGAAGCATTTATTTTCCTTGCTACTCTGTCCAGGCCTCCTATGATGTTGAAATCAAGTCAAATCTCCTCTTAGCCCTCTCCTTTCCAAGAAAAACAGTTCAATCTCTTTTCACAACTGAAATTTCTCACCCTTGGAACTACTCACATAAACCTCTTTTGCACTGTCTACAATGCATTAGCAGCCTTCTTAAAGTGTGGCAACCTTAACTGGACACCATATTCCAGCTGAGGTCTAATTCGTGTACTATATATGTTCAGCATAACCTCCCTGCTCTTGTACTCCATGTCCCTAGTAATAAAGCCTAGAATACTCTACACTTTATTAGCTGTGCTGTCAGCTGTCTCATGACTTATGTACGTATATACCCAGTCTCTGCTTCTGCACAACATTTAGATGTACCCTTTGATGTGACACTGTGTGGTGAACTAATGCTTGACCAGTTAATAAATATGTTAGCTCCCATTAAATAAAAACTGGACTTGGGTCACATAGTCCTGAAAAATTTAACAAATGTTTATCAGTTCCAATTAGGTACAAATATTACACTTGCAGGCGCTTTACTGTCTGGGCTAAACTAAGCTATTTGGTTACAAACAGTAACATGTTTCCTTCAACAAATTCTGCTTCAAATGACCCCATCTAAGTTGAACTTGAAACCTTTATGAATTTAAGTTATATGCCATGATATGGCGATAATATTGTGAATGTGTCTTCTAACTGTAAAACATAACACAACATCCCCCTCTTTCCGAAGAAAAAAGAAATTGCAAACAGATATTCATGTTTGTTCGTAGATAGTGTAGTCAAATATTTGAACATTACACAAACAGCTGAAAGCATTTTAACAAGGTTAACAATACAAAGTTCAATGCAATGCTTTGAGGTTCTGGCAACTTGTCCTGATCTGGTGATAATATACCTACCTGGAGAGATATGTGTTGTGTTCAGTTACTTGTGGTTCACACCCTGGTCGTCTTGGGTTGATTCCAGTGACTCATCATTGCATAATCACTATTGGAGTTTTCTTCCTGACTCATTTTGTGCATGACACTGAACTAACTTCTATTCCTTCACAATGAAGCAGCATGACTAGTAATGACTTCTCGTGATCTGGGCTGATTTTATATGTTAGAAAGCTTTGCTAACATTCAAGTATTTGTAATTGAATTTCTGACTTGCACGCTTTGCCCAATACATAGTTTTAGTAATTCTCTGTCTGCTTACTGGTTGTGTACATGTTTCATTCTCCTCTGTTGATGAGGAAAAATTTCCTGTGACTCAGAATGGTTAAACAATTGGTTGCTAGGCACAGCCATTTGCATTTGTCTTCTGAACATAAGTTGTGCTGGGGGTTGGTAATCCTTTCTCCATTGTCGTTGTGTGAAAATTGGATCTATGTGCTTGTCTGGGATGCGTCAGCATATTCAACAACTCATGAGTGCATGTGAGACATGCTTAAGGTATCAACCAAAGCAATAGAGAAAGTGATCCTGTACTGTTGCCTGACACTTGATTGATCATAGATTTCATAGTGCACACCATATGTCCTGTTAGTCCACTGAAGAATGGGTAGTGAGGTGATGTGATATGGGCGACTCCCCACTTTCTACTCATGTCTTGAAACAGTGTACCAGTGTATTGCCGTTGTCTGTTTTCAGATACCAAGTAGTATGCCAAATAACTGAAAATAGTACTCATCGTGCCAGTGATGTTGCAGTCATTGCATTGCTAAGTCAGCAAACAATGGTAAATTTGAAGAAGTAATCTGATACAAAAATGTACTCTTTCCTTTGCATTGTCAGTAGGTGTGTTACTATTTTCATCTGTGGACTGGACAGAACAATTCTTAGACACTCTCTCTGTTGCTTTGGTTGATACCTTAAGCATGTCTCACATGCACTCATGAGCTGTTGAATATGCTGATTCATCCCAGACAAGCACGTAGATCCACATGCCAGCTTTCGTGCACATTCAATGCCCCTGTATCTCTGATGTAGCATTGATATGATATCTTGGTGTTGTGCTTTTTGTATTATAGCTTTTGTTGGTTTTGTGTACTTGGCTGCAAGTAGAGCATGGCATAGTTGTTAACCTGCAAATATGGCTTCAAGGTTGCGTCTAGCTTCAAGCAGTGTGTCAATGTTATGGCTCTTTCTTCTACAGAAAGTTTAGGCATATTCATTCTAAGAAGCCTTTCCTTGCTTATTTAAGATTTTCAGAGATCTCTTCTCAATTGATTGCTTGATCTATAAAATAAGGCTGTATATGTTTCTTAAATTGCTGTACTTCAGTAATGATACTGTTGGCTGCCCAAATATTAGTCGCTGTTTGTCTTCCACTTGTTGTTGAAGGTCTATTGCTCTTTTTTTTAGTTCAGTGGAGGTCTTGTTTCTTTCTTTCTTTGAATTGTTTTGCTTTGTCTTTGAATTTACAGCTGCATGCAAAAATTTCCTTATATGTCTTAATGGACTGTATTCTGCACAGTTCACATTTGAAATGGAACAGCCAAATAAACTCCCTTTCCTTAATGTCCTAGGTGAGAAATTGGCCAGTATACACAGCACAGAAAAAGGCCATTTGGCCTAGCTTTTCCATGCTAGCCAAAAACAACCACCTCACAATTCTAATCCCATTTTCTAGCACTTGGCCCATAGCCTTGCATGCCTTGACATGGCAAGTGCACATCTAAATACTTCTTAAATGTTATAAGGATTTCTGCCTCCACCACCCTGACAGGTAATGAGTTCCAGATTCCCACAACCCCCACGTGAAAAGATTTCTTGTTACATCTCTTCTAAACTATTTGCCCCATACCATAAATCCATGCCCCCTGGTATTTGATCCCTCCACAAAGTGGAAACGTTTCTGCCTGTCTACCCTATCAACTCCTTATAATTTTACAAATTCCAATCATATCCCTTCTCAAACACCTCTGCTCTAAGGAAAACAACATTTCTCTCTTCATAACTGAAAGTGTCCAGCCTAGGCTACAGCCTGGTAAATCTCCTTTGTACCCCCTCCAGTGTTGTCACACCCCTCCTACAATGTGGTCTCCCGACTTGGACACATCATCTAGCTGTGGTTTAACCAATGTTTCATCCATATAACTCAACGTTGTGGATACAACACAGTGACTCCAATTATTGATCAAGTTCCAAAATCCAAAGCTCAAGTTTGATAACGTTTTGCATGTTGTTTTCTGTAACTTCCTACATGCTACAGGATGGGCACACCACATGACTTAGCTGCCCTGCCATACTTTCGTATGAGTTAATATAAATTGGAGATTACAGATTATTGAACTTGCAATATTCCTGAAACTCCTTGATTTTTGTCTAAACTCAACTCACTCAACCCCCTCCTGCAGCTTTTTAACTGCTGGCTGAAATAGAAAGAAAAAGCAACTTCCTCCTTTCCCCTCTTAACTCCCTTCCTCAACAAACTCACAGTCATCTATTCAACTCACTCTACTAAATGCGCTGCACTTCGCTTCTCATCATGATACTATTACGATTCGGATGAATCTAGTATCTGGCAGTTTCAGAAATACTTCAGGCCAGTTACTTAATTAGCTGATCTCATCTTCTCTCAAGCAGAGAGCTTGATTGGCTCCACCCAACTTAAAATTTACAAGCATTAATGTCATTAAGATGCTAATTGTAAGCAAGCAGTAACTAGATTTTATACAAATAAACCGGCCCATAAAATATAAAAATACACTTCCTTATTCATCAAACTTGCGAGAATCCACTCTGTCCCAGTGCACTGAACATGCTGCTGAGGAACTGCATAGACCAATAGCGGGTACTTAAATTCATGTGAATCTCACACCACTGAGAGCTCCACCTTGTGCCTGGAAGTCAGACTTTACCTCTTTGAGGTGAGATGTGTTATTGATGCAGCAGGGGCTTGAGCAGCCTGAATAAAATTTCATGACCTTTAGGAAGGATCACATTAGGCTAGCAGTTGTGCCCCCAGGTTTTCAAATGCCATGGTGGTGTGGGACGGTGTCTGATCTAGACAATTGCAAAGAGAGTATTGTAAATATGTACGAAGCCAGCTAGGCATTTAGGATACGGTTGTAATTGTGACAGAAATGTAATTATGCAACAGGAACAGTGAAGATCAATGGATGCACCTTCAGATAATAAACTCTACACACCGCATGATTGGCCTGACTGACTGTTTCATTGACTAGAGCTCCTTTACTCATCAACCAACGATGCATATCAACCATGACTCATACTTCACATTTAAGCTTCACTTCAATTGTGCGCACTTAGCACTGATGGAAGATACACTACACATCTCACAGTTGCACATGCTATCAACTATTTGACTGTGGTAAACACATGTCACTATATTCAGTGATACACTTCCCTCTTTCTCAGGACAAGGTGACCTATAAGAGCAGACCAAATAGCAGCAGCAAACTGGTAGGGCTTAGGCACACTGCATGGAAGAGATAGTGCTGGAAATAATTGAAATGTCTGTAACTGATGCTGTAGCTAATGATATCATTTAAGCTGTTATGAATTACAGTACATCCCAACCTAACAACGCTTCTCAAATCCCACTTCCTGTTTGTCCCACAATATGTTATTATAGACAAGCAGCAGATGTTGCAAACATGCACCTCCTGCACTCCCCTTTCCTTACCCAAGCCTCCACTTGTGCATTTATGTTTGCAGACACCCAAGAACTGCTACCTGACAAGCCAGTGGTGCCAGAAGCTGAAGGATAAAAGAGGGAACAGATGAGGAAGAAGAAACACCATTACCCACTCATACACTTACAGCCACCAATGTGGACTGATCCATGACACAGCACCTGATGGCATGATCTCAGCTTCAATTGCAGCACAGTCAAAAACCACTTGATGTCTGAATATGGAGTAGAAGCTCAGATTTAGATCTTGGAATCTTTGCCTATTGCCAAGTACATACAGATTGCTGTCAGCATGAATGCAGAAGCTCATGTTAAAGGGGACTCACAGGGTCACACAACAGTTCAATGGTCTGTACACTCCCAGCAATATTAACCCACTTGTGCCCCCTCTGTTGAATTTCAGCCAGCCAATCCAGACTACTGTCACCTATTCTAAGGTATTGCAATCCAAAGCTACTCCACCAGAGCTGCTTGACATCTTCCTCCAAGACCGTCTTCAGCCTCACCCCATGAAAGTCACTAGCCTTCCACCAACAATGTTGCAGCCACTTGTGTAGCGCTGCGCAGAATCACTAGGATAGCCACGGTGAGAAGAAAGAGAATGCAGATGGTGAATGTTTGCATTTTCAATAAGATGATATTGTTGGATATAGTTGGTATCGTGTATTTTGTTGGAAGACTGTGCTCAAGAAGACCCTATGTATGTATCCAGCAATGGTGATAAAGTGGGGAACTGTTGAACAATTGGGATCTGGGCGTTTATTCAGGATGACTGAAGACTGCCAATGCACTCACTGTTAGCCTGTCTGAAGCTGTTTATGTGTCAGTTATACGTCCTTCTTTCCTCTTTTTCTCTTCCAGCTCGTCCTAGGATTGTCACCAAATGCTTGATAGCTGTACCTCATGATGGCCAGGTTATGAAAGTTGCGCAGACCATTTTAGGAAGCAGTGTAGAGATCCTCCCAAATGGTGAAAATATTGTTTCAGCTAGCTGAAGTATGACAATTTTGCTCTTGATAACATGGCTGTGATTATTTGAATGCTTCTCATGGATGTGGATGGTTATTGGGTGATGTCATCAGCTAGCTGTTATGCAATGGGGTTTCAGCTAAATGTGATTCCACCTTAAGAACCCTGAACTGTACTTAGCCACGTACCCCTGACATTTTGTCAGTATAAATTGAACACTGTTTTTTCTTTAAGAACACAGACTTTGCAGTTATTATTCTGAGAAGTTTTAACTTATGTATCAGCTGCTAGAAACAGAGCATGTGAGCCTTCCTCTTCTAAATTGCATTGCACTGGCTTAGTGTTCCAGCTCAAAAATGCACTGCAGCCTCCTAATTTTTAAACATTCTTTTAATTAAAGCAATCTTAGAAATTGATTTTGTCCTAAAATAATTCATTTTCTAATCTAAAAGAAATTAACTCCATTTTCTTGGCAATTAGTGCTCAATCTTTACAGCTCTTTATACTCAGAAGCTGATGGCACTGAAGAATGAGAAATTCACTCAGTCTGAATGTTCTGTTGTTCAACACTATTGTCTAATTATTTTTAATTAATTTCCAAAACATTGAACAACATATTGGGCTCTCTTCTAGTTATCTACTACTGCTACTATGATAAACTGCCTCCAGAAGGATGTTTTACCTGGTGCAGCAATATTTATCTCCTGTCACGTAAGAAATTGGGTCTGGATAGCATGATTATTAAGTATCCAGTAGACTTTTATTACACTAACTATTATATGCAAATATTACATTCCTCAGATACATAGGTGTCTGGGCTAGTATGAAGCTATTAGTTATAATGGAGAAACATGCTTCCAGTCGTGTCATGCTTCAAGTGATCTGAGGTCGGATGGAGTATGATACCTTTATATCCTCAAGGTCATATGCTATGATGCATCACTCCTATAATGATCATGATCCTTCAAACTTTATTGACATAATGAACTGAGACATAGCATAGCAATTAGCATTGTAATTTGACTGTTCTGTCTATGCCACATGTTCACAATATTGCCCTCCTTGCTGGAAGTGGTCAGGAACAGTAGAAGTACCATTTTTCACTAAAGATTCATTCATTGCACCAAGTTAGTGGTGTTATGAAGTTGGGCTTTGCATCATCCATGCTTTGTATGTATGCCTTTCTTTAATAACTCTTCATTCAAAATAAAAAGGGCAATCAATTTCCTACTATCTGCTCACAAATTGCTTGTGTAGGTCACTTTCCAACTTTTACATATTGGCTAAAGAATACGTTAATATCTTGCAAAAGTATGACAGACCTGATGTTATGAGGATGGGTCACTGGACCCAAAATGTTAATTGATTTTTTCTTCACAGATGTTGCCAGACCTGCTGAGCTTTTCCAGCAACTTTGTTTTTGTTCCTGATCTTATGCATCCTATCTTAAGTTGTGTTGTGCAGCTGCTCTGATGTGACCTGGTACTGTTGTTCCCTGTCACAGGGATTTGAATTGCAGTAATTTTACCTGGAGACTTCTAAGAGCTTCCAAGGTGAGAAAATACATATTTAGCCTGAATATATACCACAAAATGCCCCATAGTAATGGTGTAGAAGTTTAAACTTGGAATAGTCATCCCAGTGATTGTTAAGGCATTGATTATAATTAAGCTACCTGCATTCTGAGACAAACAAATACCGCACAATATCTTGATAGTTAGCTGCTTCATTGTGGCAGCTAACTGAGAAAGGGGTCAACAAGCATTTTCCCTGCGTCTCCAATGCTATATCAGCCACGATCTTGTATATGAACATTCAGTCAAAGTGACTTCAGAATACATGGAGCTGGAGTGTGAGTCAGTAAGGCTCCAGGAGATACCATCCTTTACCATCTCTGTAAATAAATGTGTTTAATAAAGGCTGCAAAGGTTCAAATTTAAAAGTATTGACCCCATCTTTCTACATGGTGGCAGACAGTGGTCAGACCCATAGAACCATAGGAAGTGGTATGGCAAGTGCAGAGGAGCACCTCAAGTGAAGCCTAGAGGCAGCACAATGTCAAGGGTGAAGAATAAAGCTAATCCAGTGTTCAATATTGGAAGTGAGAAAAATACTTGCAATTAATACCTGGAAAGTTCCAACAGTTTGGAAGTTTCCAACAGAAAGCACTTTGGGATAGTCTTCAAGGTACACCTAGACATTGAACCTTGGGGACAGAAAGCTCGCACAGAGCTGAAAATCATAGAAGCTGGAAGAAGCCATTCAGTCAGGGGAAGGTGAGGGCCTAATGGTATTATCAATGAACTGTTCATCCAGAGATCCAGATAACATTCTGGGGACCCAGGTTCAAATCCTGCCATGGCATATGGTGGAATTTGAATTCAATAACTGTCTGGAATTAAGAGTCTTATAATGACCGTGAATCAATTGATGGGGAAAAGCCGTTGTTCACTAATGTCCTTCAAGGAAGGAAACTGCCATCCTTACCTGGTCTGCCCTACATGTGACTCCAGACCCACAGCAATGTGGTTGACTCTTAACTGCCCTCTGGGCAATTAGGGATGGGCAATAAATGCTGCCTAGCCAGCAACACCCCTCATCCGGTGAACGAATAAAGAAGAAAAAAAAGTCCCTCAAGCCTGCTCTGTCATTCCAGATCACAGCTGATCATCCGCCTCAATGTTTTCTTCCCACAGTATCTGCCTATCCCCGATGTCATTAGTGAGTAGAAATCTATTAATTTCTGTCTTAAAATTATGTAATCACTGAGCTTCCATAGTCCTACGGGTAGACAGTTCGAAAGATTCACCACCAACTGAGTGTAGAAGTTCCCTCTCAAAGGGCTTGCTTTTTATTCTGAGATTGTGTCTCCCTGATCTTTACCTCACAGCCAAAGGAAGCATTATTTTCTACATCTCTCTTCCTAGCCCTTTAAGAAATTTCGTAAATTTGTCTGAGATTGCCTCTCATTCTTCCAAATACCAGAGAATACAGACCAAATCTCTTCAATCTCTCCTCATAATAGTGTCCCAGGAATCAGTCTGGTGAATGTCAACTTCACTCCCTCTATGATAGGTGCATCCTTTAGTAGAAGGTACAGCGATAGCGTCCGTACCTTGGAGGCCTGGGTTCAAGTCCCACCTGCTCCAGAGGTGTGTAATAACATCGCTGAACAGGTTGATGAGGAAAATGTCTGTCCTTCCTTAGATAAGGGAATCAGAGTGCACACAATACTCCAGGTGCAATCTTAATATTGTTTGATACAGTCAAAGTAAGAGTTCTTGGTTGCTGTACTCAGATCCTGTGTCCATCTCTGGTAACCACCTGGAAACCGATATCCATTTCAAGCCCACCAACTCCCACAGCCACCTAGAATGCACATCCTCCCACCCACCTTGCTGCAAAAATGCCACCCCTATTCCCAATTCCTTCGCCTCCGCCGCATCTGCTCCCAGGATGAGGCATTTGTCCTCGTTCTTCGAGGACCACAACATTCCCCCCCGCAGTGGTCAAGAATGCCCTCAACCGTGTCTCCCGCATTTCCCGCAACTCATCCCTCACACTCCCTGCCCGCAACAACAACCAAAACAGAGTCCCTCTCGTCCTCACGTACCACCGCACCAACCTCCAGATCCAATGCATCATCCTCCGACACTTCTGCCATCTGCAATCCGACCCCACTACCAAAGACATTTTTCCCTCTCCACTCTTATCTGCTTTCCGGAGGGACCACTCTCTCTGGGACTCCCTTGTCTGCTCCACACTCCCCTCCAGCCCCACTACCCCCGGCTCTTTTCCCTGCAACTGCAGGAAGTGCTACACCTGCCCCTACACCTCCCCCCTCACCCCCGTCCCAGGCCCCAGGAAGACTTTCCACATCAAGTGGATGTTCACCTGCACATCTGCTAATGTGGTATACTGCATCCGCTGTACCCGTTGTGGCCTCCTCTACATCAGGGAAACCAAGCGGAGGCTTGGGGACCGCTTTGCAGAACACCTACGCTCGGTTCGCACTAAACAACTGCACCTCCCAGTCGTGAACCATTTCAACTCCCCCTCCCATTCCTCAGATGGCATGTCCATCCTGGGCCTCCTGCAGTGCCACAACGATGCCACCTGAAGATTGCAGGAACAGCACCTCATATTCCATTTAGGAACCCTGCAGCCCAATGGTATCAATGTGGACTTCACAAGCTTCAAAACCTCCCCTCCCCCTACCGCATCCCAAAACCAGCCCATCTTGTCCCTGCCTCCCTAACCTGTCCTTCCTCCCACTTATCCCCTCCTCCCACCTCAAGACCCACTCCCATCTCCTACCTACTAGCCTCATCGCACCCCCTTGACCTATCCGTCCTCCTTGGGCTGACCTATCCCCTCCCTAACTCCCCACCTACACTCACCTTTACTGGCTCCATCCCTGCCTCTTTGACCTATCTGTCTCCTCTCCACCTATCTTCTCCTCTATCCATCTTCTTTCCGCCTCCCCCTCTCTCCCTATTTATTTCAGAACCCCCTTCCCCTCCCTCATTTCTGAAGAAGGGTCTAGGCCCGAAACGTCAGCTTTCCTGCTCCTCTGATGCTGCTTGGCCTGCTGTGTTCATCCAGCTCTACACCTTGTTACCTTTGCTTTCCAAGCTGCTTGCTGCAACTGCATGCCAACTTTTGTTGACTTTTATATGAACAAGGACATCTCGGTCCCTTTGACAGCAACACTTTCTAATCCCTCACCATTTAAGAAATATTTTGCAACCTCTATTCCTTGTAGTAAAATGGATAACCTCACCCATGCCTCAGGAGCACCGCCTCCATTTAATATTTTTGCACCTTTCCTCAAACCACCTTTTGCTGAGTGAAGTCCTGTTTTAGCTGGATTGAATAATGTAGTTAAAAACACACCAAATATTTTTCTGGCCATGATATGGAGATTCAGAGACTTTGGCATTTAAAGTAACGTAGGTTGCATATGGATCGGAAAGAATTAATATCTGGAAGGGTGTAGCACTACCCAGTATGATGATGTCACATGTACATAGAGAGTCAGTCCGAAACAAACAGTGAAGAGACATGTCAGGCATTAAGCATGAACAGCAGGAATGAATGAAATACTTCTGTGTATAGTTTAAAGCTTTGCATGCACACCTAATTGTTCACATTAACAAACTCTCGAAATTGCTACTAGTAAGATCAATGAGGTGGATGGCCCCAGTGTACAACAAACCATGACAGTTGATACCTCTGTGCAGAGCTGAGGGAGTGCTGTAATGTAGAAGGCATCATTCAGATGCAACAGTAACCTAGATTCTCCAGTATCTGAACAGTTAGGGACCAGACAAGATAAGCTTCATCACCAGAACTTTCCAACAAGCACCTAGACATCACTTGGCTGGTGGCAAGAAGGGCACTACTACCTGTGAGATCCTTCATGTATGCCTGGACTCTGTGTGCCGCCACACGCTGCCCTTGAAGGGGCTGCAAAGGACAGGGGTAGAGACTGTCACACATTTCCTTCTAGAATGTGACTTCGCAAAGGAAATCTGGAGAGAGAGGCAATGATTTTTGTTGAGGTTCATCCCAACCAGCTCCATGACGCAGAACTCTGTGCTCTATGAGCTGTTCCCCTGTATGCACACCAAGACAAACACCAACTGTGCCTGGAGGACTATCAATTCAGCGGAAGATGCTCCTTGGTCTGCCCAAAGCATATTACCTTCTAGAGCAAGGAGTTGGCCTCAATCGAGTGTGGCAGACTGGCACATTCCCAATGCCCAGGACTACGTGCTGAGGGATGCACTAAAGCTTAGGGCAGCTACTGGCAAGGCACGGTAGAGAAAGGCCACTGTTTGATGTCATTCTGCCGAAATACAATGCGGGACCGCTCAGTTCCTAGAGGTTCAGGGCCTCAAATGTATTTAAATATAGTCTTGCATAAATAAGAAATGCCTTGGGTTTGTTTGTGGGATAGAGTCAAATTCCAATGTTTGTTTGTTTCTCTATATGCGACTACGGAGAACCAAACTGCTTTTAGTGACTATATATGTATAAAAAGATATAAGAAAAACAGACAAGGTATGGACAGGACCCCCTGGATGTTCCAAAACAATGATTATGCAGGAATTGCATGGGAAGTTTAGATTTCCGAAAGGCAATTATCCTTGCATCAGGTACTATCAGAAATAGTTTCAATTCTGACTTACAGTTGGAGATTTCTGGGGATTCCAACTTACTTACCTGAATAATTACCCAGCAGATGTTAGGTGGACAAAGCCCCTCAAGGGCTATAATTCGTTAGTAATGATACGAGTAGCAATTGACTAGCTGCAACTCCCTATGGATCATCTGGCTATCCCACCGACTGTCTCATGACTAACCACCTTAAACCTCCTCAATGCACATCCTCAACAAGACCCCCTCCCACTTAACTACTCTCCTACTTCACCTGACTGTCCTCACCAACCAACTACACTCTGACCTCAACTAATTCCTGATCTCCACATATCCCCCAATGTGACACGACTATACCCAACCCAACCACTCCCAACAGCAAATTATCCCAATCCAATTACTCCCCCTTGCCTGGCTACCCTCCAGCATCTAATCACCCTGCTGACTGACCCCACCCACATTAACCACTCTAGACTACAGCCTCACATTCTCATCTGTCATCCAACCCCCTCACTCACTTACTTATCTTCTCTCCATAACTTCTTTAGAGAGACTTTGGACCTTTAGACTAAGCTTGCATAAGAAATATGGCAGCTAGCGCTGTAAAAGGTTAGGGGGTGCTGGAGGAAGTTAACTTTCACAAAGATATATCACACATCTCTTCCTGAGGATTTCTGCATTTGTTGTGTTTTGCAGGATCATCAATTAGAAAACAGGCCCAAAAGATCAGAGGTAAGTAAGAGTGGAACTTTCTCTCTGACCTAGGTTGCTAACTAGGGATTCTGGCCCAGTTTGTACATGTGGGGCATTGTAAGTTCCTTCTACTCTCTTGCACCTGACTGTAAAAGATCCAAAGGTGCAATGGCACAATATGAGGTAAGATCTTGATGTCCTCCCAGAGTTTTGATCAATATAGATTCATAGGCACCAACACTAAAAGACAGATTATTCTAAGACTATAGGACCATAAGAAATAAAAACAGGAACAGGCTGTTGATCCCCTTGATCCTGCTCTGCCGTTCAATAGGATCATGGCTGTTCTGATATCCCTCACAACCACTTTCTTGCCCTTTCTCCATAACTGTTGATTCCCCTACTGATCAAGAATCTATCTATCTCATCCTTAAATACACACCAGGGCTCTGCCACTACAGCTCTCTGTGGCAAGGAATTCAAAACATTCTCAACCCTCTGAGAGAAGAAATTCCTCCTCATCCCCATCCTAAATTCACATCCTTTAATTCTGTGACTATGCCCTTTGGTCCTAGATGCTCCCATGAGGGGAAGCATCCTCTTAGCATTAACCCTGTCAAATTCCTTAAAAATCCTAAATGTTTCAAATGAGGTCACCTCTTGTTCTTTTAAACTCTAATTAATTCCCAACCTGTTTAGCCTTTGCTCATAAGACAATCCCTTCATACCAGGAATCATTCTAGTGAGCCTTCTCTGAACTGCCTCCAATGAAATTATATCTTTCTTTAAATAAAGGACCAAAACTGCTCACAGTACTCCAGATCTGGTGTCATTAGCACCTTATATGGTTGCAGTAAGACTTCCCTACTCTTACACTCCAATCCTCTTTAAGTAAGGGCCAACATTCCATTAGCCTTCCAAATTACCTGCTGCACCTGTGTACTAGCTTTCTATATTTCATACACAAGTACCCCCGAGTCCCTTTGTGTTGCAGCTTTCTGCTGTTTTCTCTATTTAAATATTACTCTGTTGCGGCTGTACAACTCATGGGTTAGGCCACTTTTGGAATACTGAGTTCAATTTTGGTCACCTTGCTATAGGAAAGATGATGTTAAATTTGAAAGGTTTCAGAAAAGATTTACAAAGATATTACCAGGGTTGAAGGGGTTGAGCTATAGGGAGAGGCTGAATAGGCTGGGGATATTTTCGCTGGAGCATTGAAGGCTGAGGGGTGACCTTGTAGAGGTTTATAAAATCATGAGGGGCATGGATAGGGTGAATAGCCAAGGGTAGGGCAGTCCAAAACTTGAGGGCATAGGTTTAAGGTGAGAGGGAAAAGATTTAAAAGGGGCCTAAGGGAAAATTATTCACACAGAGAGTGGTGTGTGTATGGAATGAATTGCCAGAAGAAGCTGTGGAGGCTGAGACAATTATAACATTTAAAAGGTATCTGATGGGTATACGAATAGGAAGCGTTTAGAGGGATATAAGCCAAAGGCTAGCAAATGAGGCTAGATTAATTTCGGATAACTGGTTGGCATGGATGAGTTGGACTGAAGGGTCTGTTTCTGTGCTGTACATCTCTATGACTGTATGACTCTTCTCCCTTCCAAAACGAATAATGTCACGTTTTCCCAAATTATTCTCCATAATCATTGTAGCCCTTCATGCATTCCATAGGAGGGTGTGTAGGAGGATGACAAAGAATCTTCAGTCTGAGGATGCACCATTATAGGACTCATGCAGATGGTACATCAGTTAAGATACACACACCTTGGTGAGACTGGGTAGTTCATCTCTCATAGGGTGTCTCACAGGTAGAGGTGGTGGAGACATGGAGAGTAGAAAAAGCCTTGGCTGGAGGACAGAGTTCGGAACGGAGTTCAAAACAGTTCTGAAGAAGGGCCACTGGACCCGAAGCCTGAACTCTGGCTTCTCTCCACAGATGCTGCCAAACCTGCTGAGATTTTCCAGCGATTTCTGTTTTTGAGCCAAATGCATATGCTCGCCTCCACCAAGGACCTGCTCCTTCAGAGCAGCACTTTATTGAAGATTGATGACAATTTAGTGTTAGCTGCTAGGCACCTCACTGTTGTGGGGAAATGTGTTCTCAAGCTTGTGGCAGCAGGGAAGGTGTCTGTGGGCCTTGAGAGAGTAGAGACAGTGCATTAGAATGGTTGTATCTGCTTAAAATAATTCTATTTCTCACACAATTGCTCCCCACTTGCGCACCACCTCCAGTTAGTGCCTTACATGTTGTCTCCTGTCACAATGGCTGCATTTGTCTTGCACATCTGCATGTGGAGACTGTTCTGGACATTCATGAGCTCCAAAAGGAGATCTCTACAACAGCATCTCTGCTGTCAAAGCAGGCCACAAGTAACCTGCATCTACTTCTCCTGCAGCAACAGTGAAAGTATCGTGTAAAAAAACTATAAAATGGCACGGTAAATCATTGTATTTGCACAACGATATGAACATAGGTATTTGACAGAGCGCCATATTATTAAGTGTCTCCTTAATCATTCTACTAAATTAAACATTTTTGTTTGTACCACTTCGTACTTTGCCCATTTCCCCTTCTGGCTGGCAAGTGGATTTCTCCCTTGTGATTACTGCTAGGGCAACAGGTAAACGTTGAGCAATAAGATATCTGTAACAAGGATACTGTGTTGATAGCAGGTCTGCCTTAATGTTGGAGATTGGCTGCTAAATGGTTTCAGGGTTTGACTGTCATTTGGATTCACTGCTTAGGTTGAACTGAACTGTGCTAGAAATCGACCATCCTGGGCGGACATATACGTCGCTGATTGCGTCCTCACCACTACCAGTCTCTCTTCATCCTACAGCTGATGTTACATCTCCTCCATCTGTGAAGAGCCAGCATGCTCAGCACTTTCTTCCCCCTGGAGTTCGAGTCCTCACTGCTTCTAGACTCACAGACTAGAATCATTCTGGATTCCTACTCTGGCACTTTCCTAGAATCAGTGTGGAAACAGGCCATTCGGCCCAACAGGTCCACACCGCCCCTCCAAAGGGCACCCAGACCCATTCCCCTAACCCTGCAGTTCCCATGTCTAACCTAAACATCCCTGAACATTACGGGCAATTTAGCATGGCCAATCCACCTACCCTGCATATTTTTGGACTGTGGGAGGAAACTGGAGCACCCGCAGGAAACCCACGTAGACACAGGGAGAATGTGCAAACTCCACACAGACAGTTGCCCCAGGCTGGAATTGAATCCGGGTCTGTGGTGCTGTGAGGCAGCAGTGCTAACCACTGAGCCACTATGCCGCCCAAATTTCAAAAATAACGTGTAGTTTTCCAAATTGTAGTAGTTCTATTTTTCCACTCTAAACCATTACACTCTTAACAAACCAAAAACATATAGTTAAAGAATTACACCTGAGAGACGAGCAATGTCAATACAATAGCAATATTTTGGGTATCTTTCCCTTTGTTTATCAATTTTGTGAATATGGCTTCCATTTAAGGTTACACAAGACATCCCAAATCCATTCAGGCACCTGAAGTGCAACTCCAGTATTCCTACTGGTTGTACAGTAGCAATGCTCGTGGTCAGTAGCTTTGATTGAAGTCAATGACTCTCCTGGTGATATAAAGAGTTCAGGGAAGCTTGATTGGTGCAGGATGATAGCATCATTACAGCTCCCTGAAAATAGTGGACAATGATGTAAGATGATCATTTAGTGTATGCACACAAGTTGCACATTGACTGAATGGAAGCCTTGGCAAGTGACTCAGATTCCAGCGAGACCTGGAAACACCTTGGTTACCACATTTGCAGTCAGTGACTCCATCAACCTGTGGGAAGCCAGCCAGAGTCTCAAAATTGCTCATTCAAGATGGTCCCATTGTTTGCAAAGCCTGTAAAATTTCATATGTAGCAAACAAGGCACATAGCATCTCTGAGATGCATTGGTAGAGAGCAGATTATAAGATCCTGTGAATATCCTCTGGAGATCCCTTGAAGAAGTCAGAGGTGAAGAAATTAAGATGGTGAATTTTGAAGCCAGAGGTATTGCTTATCCACTAGCTCACCTTGCCTTCTGCAAATATCCATGATGAACTGATACAAAATCCTGAGCCTCCTGAAGAATTCCTGTTTGGACATTTCAAGGAAGCTCATCCTTTGAAGTTAAAGGAAGAGGGTGGCAGACAAGCACCTCGGGCCATCATGAAGCAATAGAAGGAAATGGATATGTTCATTCCTGATAATTTTCCTTGCATTTTCCCTCCTTTCTTCCCTCTCTCCCTTTTTCCCTCCCTTCCCATCTCCTTCTTTCCCTCCTTTTACCTTTGGCCCTTCTCCTACGTTCTATCCTTCCCTGCTTTTCCATCCTTCTTTACTCTCCCTCACTGCCCTTGCTTCTACAGTGTAGAACTTTTTGCCCAGTAAATTATTGAGTTCGATAAATAACTTGATATATTTAGCTTTAAAAGTGAAAATCAATTTAAGAAACTTGTGGTTATCTCAATGAGATAAGTAATACATCTGTTTTAATGGTATTGGGTGAGGAATAAATGCTGGCCAGAAAATTTCCTGATTCTTCTGTGAAAAGAGTCATCATATCTCTTACAGCCACCCAGAGGGTAAATAAGCTCTAGGTTTAAAACTTGATAGTGTTGAACTCTCTTCAGTGTTGCACTGAAGTGTCAATCTAGACCATGAGCTCAAGCCGGAGCTTGGACTCAGCAGCTTCTGACTCAGTGGCATGAATACTATCACTGAGCCAAGGCTGACATTTAACTAGTTAATGTCAAATGTCATGGAATTTTATGTCATGATATAGTTTTGTGTAATTTGTTTCATATAGGATATTGGCGTTGATACAACAAATAAATTGAAGTACTTATTTAATATTGTTTCTACAAAAGTGTCTATTTAATTAGATTACTTTCATATGTGGGCATCAGTCATTTATTTTCATAAGTTACTTACAGCCTAGGGAAACATACAAAGGAATAGTGTCTCTTTTAATGGTGTTTCTTTTTTAAAATAGAATTACTGATAGTAATCCATCTAGGGAAAGTTTCCAGAATAATAATAGCAATTTAAAACAAGATTGCAAAGAAGTCATTTGTAATTTGATTGTGTAAAATTATGCTTTATGTTTAGGAATACTCCCTTTTTAAAGCAATTGGCCATTGGAGGGTATTTCACTGACAGAATTATTATTCAAAACAGTGTCTTAATCAGAAATGTCATAGTTCTTCTCACTTTGGTTTGACAGGCTACTCCCTGCTGACTGCACAGCTGCTTAAGCTGAACAACACTCCACTTGTTCACTCTGTTGAAATCACACCTACAGGAGGCCCAATGCATTCCACCACCATCTAGTCCTCTTATTAATCACACCAAAACTAGCTAATGCTGTTCCTTGAATGGATATAATAAATGCAAAATGTAAGATTTTCAAGCATTACAGAAGAAACTAAAATATTGCTGTGATTTTCCAACATCAACTATAAACAATACATCAATATGAACAGGCTTGTACATGTGGTGCAGAGTCCTCACTTTAGAGGACTACTTCTCTGTGTAGCAATACCCTCAGCACCTTTCTTTGGACAAACAATTATGTAGCATATAGCACACAAAAGCATTCTTCCCCCATTATGTCTTTTTGAGCTAAAATTAAGACAAATAACTGAAGGAGAAGATTACAGATTAATCCCATGTGTCCTCCAACTTTGTCACAAATTGTCAGGAAAGTAGACAGAACTGAGTTGGAATAAATCCATCAAAAAGATCCTTCACATTTTAGAGTTGAGCTTTATGTTTTTATTATTTCAGACTGTTAGGGGGGCCAAATTTGATAGCCCCTGAATACTAGCAAGGGGATTGCAATGCATGATTAACCCATGCCCCTTGACTGGAATGCAGGCAACATGCCAACTTTATACTGCTATTCCATTCCACTAATCTCTGTGCCCGGCTAGCACTAGCTACACAGTTGATTAGCTGGACACATCAGAAAGGCCTAATGTTGTGAAGGGCTAGCTTCACTTAAAGCTAACCTGTACCTCTTCATTTGGTGTTGAATTGTGGCTGGAGCAAGTACTGGGAGTTATGCAGGAATAGATTCTGACCTGAAAAGTGGCGCAACTTGGGAAAGACCAGGCCCCAAGGATTTCAGAAGCTGCACCTGAGACCTTGATGGAAGAAGTGGGAAGGAGAAGAAGTGTTCTGCATTCACAGGAGGCTAGAAAGCCCTCCTGACAAACTCACAGATGGCCATTTCAGGTGATAGCCATGTTCGCCACAAGAGCATGGAATCAGGACTGCCATAAGTTCGTTGGCCTTATGCAAGTAATCAAGGCCACTGAAAACATCTTCCAATTCTATATTTCGCTAGTTGAACATCTAGCGTCAGACACTACTCAATTCACCACACCCCCATTACTCACCCACGTAACACCATTCTCCATTGATTATGACTCATTCTTAACATTCATATGCTACATTACACATTTTCCAGCATGTATACATTGCCAGCTGTTTAACCTTGACTGCCATGTACCCAAACAGTTTGTACGGCATTCACTGGTACCCTTCGTAGTGCAAGATCTAATCCAAGCCAACAGGCTGATGACAGGCATAGTGACATGCCCTTAACAGCCTTGGAGGAAATAATATTGGGGTGATACCATCTACTGTGGCAATTGTGAATAGCAGAGCTAAAACCATTGAAGATAAAGCTATCTTCTTACCTAATCCTCCTCACATCCCAACTGCACCTCATCGCAGTCCCTTCAGATTTATAAGCTACTGCTGGTATCAGCTTCTTTTCCCACAAAGCAATTTTACCCTTTTGCCTTTTTCCTTTTGAAAACCAATGAGATGCAGTGTGGCCGAGCTGTAAAGAAACACTAAGAAGACAGTGATGAGAAAGATACTTACTCTGTGCACAAATTAAAGGTTAATATAGAAGTGGTATCTGTATGTGATAAACCATTGGGTATGGTACCCAGCCTGTAAAGAAGGATGGGGCAAATATAGTGTCCATGCCAGATTGTCAGAGGGCAAAGCTGGAGACTGGTTCTGCCACATTGGACTCACATGACCATTTTTATGATGTCAACATTAAAGCTAAAACAGGAATTGCTGGAGAAGCTCAGCAAGTCAGGCAGCATCTGTGGAGAAAAAGCAGAGTTAACATTTCGGGTCCAGTGACCATTCTTCTTCCCGGTCAGGAAGTGGTTGTCAACTCCTTGAGAACACTTGTGGACTCAAGTGTGATGTAGTGTCTGATGATCGATGACTCAGTGTTCATTGCAGCACAAACAGTAACAGCTCAATGTCTCATTGCTGTAGTGAAAGCTCAGGTTGAGGTAATGAGAGCATACTGTTGTGATCATGCCTATAGATAGCAGTATGCAAAGGGCCTTGCAGGTCATCCTAACAGCCCAACAATCTTCAGCCAACATAATGTGTTGTGCTGAGGCACTGTCTCATGGGAGTGGGAGTGCATTGTGCCACAAAAGAAGCTGGGTGGCAGCATTCACCCTGCCACTCCCACCAGTCTGCCTATGACTGTGCTGGCTCCTGTCAGCCAGTTAGCCAACCATCCAGCCTAGACTGCTGCATAATCCCAGGGTAGTGTCATGTGAAGCCAAGCATCTAGGGCTACGGGTGCTCAACGTCATCCTTCAAAGCCATTTGTGGTGTCCCTATTGAAAGCAAGCAGCTTTCAACCAGCCATGCTACAATCACTGCAGCACTTTGAAAGCACACTAAAGCAGGTAAAGGCATATAACCCATGAAGTAAGAAAACACACAAGCACAAGTAGATGATTTTTGTACGCAATGTGTGATGTTGATCTGGAGGTATAGTTTGTAATGTTTATTTCGTGGTAGAACGCAGCTATCATTTTTCAAGTAAAATGTAACTAACTAGATAAAACTGAAGGATTTACCTTATGAGGTTGTCTTGCACGAAAGAAACGGGAATTTGTTTACCTACTACGATGAGAAAAGTAATAAAAAGTGACACCAAACACACACACTTGCACAAACACAGGTAGTAAGCCTAAAAAGAAGACTGAAAGGACATCTATACAGATGGTAAGGTAAAGGAAAGTTCTTAAAGTTGATATGATCCCAGTTGACGTTATTACTGGGCAGACTGAAATCAAGCCTAATAGTTTTTACTTAATTTAATGAGGTGGTCTTTGGCTGAAGCACAAGTGTGCATTGCTATAGATTTGATTTTAACTGTAAAACAGCAGTTTATTAAGCCAAAGAAGCATGAAGCACTACAAGAAGCATGCTGCTCTGCATAACATAAGAACTTAATGTTATCTCACATACTTATCTGCCAATCAATGTATTGTTTAGATATAATAGCCATCTAATAGGCTAGGTTCTTCAAGGCAATGATATCCACATCCAATTTCTTAGGTTACAGGAAATATCGTAAGTTTTGTTGGAGGCAAAACTCACGTCATGGTTAATAGCCGAGACCATCTACAAAAAAGACTTCAAAGACCGCTTAGTAGAAGATATTTGGAAAACGAGTTGAAGACCAACTGAACTATAATTGTTTGACATCAGAGAATTTGGACAATCAGCAGTGTCTGTTTTGTGAGTACAGAAAGCCATTTAGATTTGTAGATAAGTTATTGACCAGCCAGACACAGAACAGGTTCAAGAGATTACTCACAGTCCCCATTTAAAAAATAAAAAGGTCTGAAATTATAAACACAAGCGAAAATATAGGCTATGCAATGAAGGAAAACAAGAGGAAAGAAACAAACAAACATGCTCCCCCTTCAATTTCCAAAGAAAACTCCAAGGACCATACAGAGAAATGGAAGGTGTAAGCATAATGTTGAATTGAGAATCCAGTGAATTACTACAGAAATTCAAATGCTTTCCTTATTGTTAGCCTCACACACCATGTTGATGAGAAGCTTTTACAACCTTGAATATCACATGTCCAGAAAAGACAGAACAACATACACTAAAACCTAAAGTCAACAATGGAATTAGAGCCAACAGATTGCCACTATCCATTCTGCAAGGTTTACAGCTCAGCAAGTGGCACTCAATGGTACAGTTTATAAGGGACCATCTCACCTGAATCACCAATTCTGTGCAATCACAATATGGAAGCTTATCTTGGCTTTGCAAATTCTTCCACCAGATAGATACCACTGGTCCAGCAGTGGCAGATTTACTGGTATGCACAATTCTCAGTGTAGTCACAATTCACGAAATTTAAACCATACACACTGGGACATGTGATGGCATCAAATCTGTCATTAACTTGCGAGGATACAACTTTGAAGTGAAATACAAGCCAGGTACCAGGATGATTATATCTGACACACCGAGCAGATTAGCCAACCTCCACAAGGAGAAAGATATCCTGGCTATCGTGGACTCCTGCTGTGGGGAGGTGATCTCATCTGAACCCAGGTTGTACCTTTGCTACAGCCTCACTGTAGCTGTCCTCGTGGCCATCTCTTTCTGGCTGCTGTACTTGCTCATTCAGAGCCAGCGGGAGTCAGGGACGCACCTAAATCCTCTGAACGAGCCCAGCGCTTCGTTACTCAAGTAGGTGAGGGAACTCACTCTGCAGCCTATGGCCCCCTCCTCCTCCCTGCCCCTCCTTCTCTCCTCCTTCCTCCCCTCCCCTCATCACCGCCCCTCCTCCCTGCCCCACCCTCCTCCTCTCCTCTCCTCACCCCTCGTCCTCCCCTCCCCTCCTCACTTCCCTTCCTCCTCCCTACCCCTCCCTACTCCCCTCCCCTCCTCCTCCCTGCCTGTCCTGCTGCACTGGATACAGACAGAAAACTTCTCTTGAAGCAGCACAGGAGGTGCATTGAGATGGTTCCCAGTCTATTCCACCATGCCAGACACTCTGTCTCACTGAGTTTTCCGAAACTTGATTCCTGAGGGCTGATTGACCAAGACTCCCCCTCTCAGGTTGCCTCACCCGTACCCTGAGATTTCCCTGAGGGTTCGGAGATCAACCCTCAGCGGCTGGTTTCCCAGTGAGGGGCGAGGGCCGGGGAGTGTCAAAATGCCAACAGTCCCCCCGCAGGCACGGGTTACCCTTCTATCATTATTAACCTCCTCATTTCGGATTTCATCATTGGATGTCTCCTAGTGCCACCCCCACACGCAGCCCCCCAACCCCGGCCAAAACCTGCTTGGGAAGACAGGACAACAAGACCTTTACTGTAACAAAAGAAACCAAATGCAATGTTTCCTAAACTTAACATGGCATTCAAAATTTACTCAAACCAACAAATCATTTCCCCGCTCTGAAGCACAGCACTGAAGCAATAGAAAAGGTGGTAAAGGTTAGTGGGAATCCTTTTAAAACCACCAGAAAATAATCTAAAAAGCAACAAGGCAGGAGAAGACAAAATATGAGAAAAAGCTAGCTGCTATCATAAATGAAGATTGCAAAAGTGTCTTTAGATATATATAGGGTAAGAGAGAGAGAGGCAGGAGTCTCTGGAAAATGAGGCTGGGGTAATCGGGAACAAAGAAATGGCAGAGAGACTGAATAGGTACTTTGCATCAGTTTTTACAGTGGACAACACCAGCAGCATACCACAACTTCAGGAGAGCGAGGGGGCAGAGGTGAGTGTAGTGGCCATCACTCAGGAGAAGGTGCTGGGTAAGCAGAAAGGTCTGAAGGTGGATAAACCACCTGGTGTAAAATCGTGAGGGGCATGGATAGGGTGAATAGCCAAGATTTTTTTCCCCAGGGTAGGGGAGTCTAAAACTAGAGAGCATAGGTTTAAGGTGAGAGATGAAGGACTTAAAGAGGACCTAAAGGGCAACTTTTTAAAGCAGAGGGTAGTGCGTGTCTGGAATGAGCTGCCAGAGAAAGTGGTGGAGGCTGGTACAATTACAACATTTAAAAGGCATCTAGATGGGTACATGAATAGGGTACATGAATAGGAAGGGTTTAGGGGGATATGGGCCAAATGCTGGCAAATGGGTCTAGGTTAATTTAAGGTATCTGGTCCGCATGGACAAGTTGAACTGAAGTGTCAGTTTCCATGCTGTACATCTCTATGACTGTATGACCTATTTTAAGATGAGAAGAGAAAGATTTAAAAGGGACTTAAGGGGCAACTTTTTTACACAGAGGGTGGTGCATGTATGGAACAAGCTGCCAGAGGAAGTGGGAGATGCAGGTACAGTTCCAACATCTAAAAGATGGTACATGAGTAGGAAAGGTTTAGAGGGATATGGGCCAAGTGCAGGTAGGTCGGACTAGTTCAATTTGGGAAACTTGGTTGGCATGAACAAGTTGGACCGAAGGGTCTGACTCTATATATCTTCCAGCCTCACTCAAGCCCTTGCAGACTGGGGCTGTTCAGGTTGGAATTGAGCTCCCATCCACATTCTGCGTGTTGACCAACAGGGCCCTGCATTTTCTGTTCATGAGGTAGAATTCCAACTGCTTCTCTCTTTCCCCCTCCTCACACTCTCTGTCTTGCTTCTTTTTACATAAAGGTCCTTGCGAGATCCAGTTACTTTTTATGGCAAAAGCTACAATGGCTTGTTGTGAATCTAATAACCTGTGTCTATGGCAATGTGAATCACATGGGCATTGTATCCAGGCAGTAACCATCCACTAAATGGCTCTTTAGAGATTAAACAAACTGTTTTAAGTATAACCATCTCACAAATGCAGCTACTTCTAACATCACTGTCAAATTTGGACGATGATGGTCCATCTACATTAAGACAATTTGAGTTATATTTGAAAGTTCTGTCAGAAACAAGGGTGTTAAATTTGTTTAATGGAAATTATAGAGACAGGAGGCACCAATTAGCTGCTTTGGATTGAGAAAGTACATTAAAAGGCATGATTGTGCCTTAAAACATATTTTACTGTAAGGCTATTTCCTCTGGAGCATCGGAGGCTGAGGGGTGACTTTATAGAGGTTATAAAATCATGAGAGGCATGGATAGGGTGAGTAGCCAAGGTTTTTGCCCCAGGGTGGGGGAGTCTAAAACTAGAGGGCATAAGTTTAAGGTGAAAGGAGAAAGATTTAAAAGGGACCTGAGGGTCAACATTTTCATACAGAGGGTGGTGCATTTACAACATTTGAAAGTTATCTGGATGGGTACATGAATAGGAAGGGTGTAGAGGGTTATGGGCCAAAAGCTGGCAAATGGGACTAGATTAATTTTGGATATCTGGTCAGCGTGGATGTGTTGAACTGAAGGGTCTGTTTCCATGCTATATGTCTCTATAACTCTATAACTCAATATCATATCAAAGATGTCATCAGCAGTACTATCAAGCAGCATTTCCTCAGCAATAACCTGCTTAGTGACGCCCAGTTTGGGTTCCGCCAGGGCCACTCACCTCATAGCCTTAGTTCAAACATGGACAGAAGAGTTGAAGTCCAGAGGTGAATAAGTGTGACAGCCCTTGACATCAAGGTTGCACTTGAGCAAGTGTAGCATCAAAGAGCCCTGGCAAAACTGGAATCAATGGGTATCAGCGGACAAACTCCCCAGTGGTTGGATTCGTACCTGACACATAGGAAGATGGTCTGGTTGTTGGAGGTCAATCATCTCAGCTCCAAGATATCTCTGCAGGAGTTTCTCAGGGTGGTGTCCTCAGCCCAACCACCTTCAGCTGCTTCATCAATGTCCTTCCCTCCATCATCAGGTCAGGAGTGGAGATGTTCACCAATGATTGCACAATGTTCAGCACCATTTATGACTCCTCTGATACTGAAGAAGTCCATGTTCACATGCAACAATATCTGGACAATATCCAGGCTTGGGCTGACAAGTGGCAAGTGACATTCGTGTCACATAAATGCCAGGCTATGACCATCACAAATAAAGGACAATCTAACTACTGTCCCTTGACATTCAGTAGTGTTACTATCACTGAATCCCCCACTATCAACATCCTGGGGGTTACCATTAACCATAAACTCAACTTGACACACCACATAAACACTGGCTACAAGAGCAGGTCAGAATCTAGGAATACTGCAGTGAGTAACTCACCTCCTGACTCCTCAAAGCCTGTCCACCATCTACAAGGCACAAATCAGGAGTGTGATGGAATACTCACCACTTGCGTGGATGAGTGTGGCCCCAACAACATTCAAGAAGCTTGACACCATTCAGGACAAAGCAGCCCACTTGATTGGCATTACATCCACAAGCATCCAATCCCTCAACCACCGACAGTCAGTAGCAGCAATGTCTACTATCTACAAGATGCACTGCAGAAATTCACCAAAGATCCACAGGCAGCACCTTCCAAACCCATAACCACTTCCTTCTAGAAGGACAAGGGCAGCAGACATATGGGAACACCACCACCTTCAAGTTAGTTGCCAAATTACTCACCATCCTTACTTGGAAATATATTGCCATTCCATCACTGTTGCTGGGTCAAAATCCTGGAATTCCCTCCCTAATAGCAATGTAGGTCAACCCACAGCAGGAGGGCAGCAGCGGTTCAAGAAGGCAGCTCACCATCAGCTTCTCTCGGGCAACTAGGGATGGGCAAGAAATACTGGCCAGCCAGCAACACCCACACCCCACAAAAGAACAGAAAAAAATTCCCTCTTGATCTGTCCATTGACTGTAAAGTTAAAGACACTCTTAAGATTGATCTGTTATGCTTTGCCAGAACAGTATGATCAGTTACAATTGGCAACTTCCAAAGATGACCAATTACAAGAGCTGCAAAAATTATAATCCAGGGATGACTTTAGAATATGAAATAAAGGCAAAATACTGGTCATGCTGAAAATCTGAAACAAGTACAGAGAACGCTGGAGAAACTCAACAGGTTTGGCAGCATCTGTGAAGAGAGAAATAGAGTAATGTTTTGAGTCTGACTTTTTTTTAAAGAGCATTAAAGAAGAACCTGAGAAGATTCATCCATTTTGGCTATGCAGAAACATTTTTGATATATTTTGACAAGTTATTTTTAGTGTCGAACAAGCCCTAATACCAAAACTATGAAACCAGGATATCTTGTCCATGGTGCACCAGGGACACAGGGGTGTTGTGCACTATGGCTATCATGTGAATCTATATAATCATTTGATATAATTCACGATATTTAACAACTCATAAATACATCTAAGTATCAAACCTAGCAGTACAGATAGTGTCAACTCCATGTGGTGCTCCATCGACTCCTTGGATGAAAGTAGATCATAGATCTTAGATCATAGAATCCCTGCAGTGTAGAAACAGGCCCTTAGGCCCAACAAGTCCACACCAAGCCTCAGAGCATCCCACCCAAACCCATCCCCCATGAGCCACCTAATCTACGCATCCCTGAACACTGCTGGCAATTTAGCATGGCCAATCCACCTCGCCTGCACATCTTTGGACTGTGGGAGAAAACTGGAGGACCAGGAGGAAATCCACACAGACACGGGGAGAAAGTGCAAACTCCACACAGACAGTCACCCGAAGGTGAAATTTAATCCTATTCACAGGTCACAGAGAAGACAATATCTTTTGTGACAATTACTTCTTTAAATTTCCCATTGTTTGATGATTTAACAACATGACAAATGTGACCATTGCTGAAAAAATGAGCATCCTTTTCAGCTTTCTAGGTATCATGTCATGAATAGTGACTGATAACACACTGAAAATCATTGGTAAACTTTTCAAAACATGAGTACTAAGTGGGAAATATGCCCATTTACTTGAGATTACTTGAAGCATGACTCACTATAAGGATCATGCTACTCTCTATAAGTTAATGTCAGCTCAGACACTTATTTGCCTGCGAATGTAATGCTTGTGTGTAATAGCTAACTGTAACAAACATCTGTTGGATTTTTCAATACAATGATAGCCACATCCAGTTCCTTATGCTATAAGAAATAACTTTAATTCCATGACTGCAGTGCAATATGAGCTTCCACTGCAGCTCTTGGAAGATGACTGTAAGCCATTTATGCTACAGTGGAACCTGCAACATTGGCCAGGATCTACACGATACCCTCTGTCAACTTGCTGCTAGATTCCTCAATGTTCTTTATACCACAGAGTTTCAGATCGGCTTGTCAATGCATCAAGCATTTCAGTATATATTCCCATTAGCTTTCTTCAGTAGACCACTCGTTGAAGTTCACATTTGATGCTTCTGCAGCAGAATGTGTTAGCCTCCTCAAGCTATTTGATAAGCTGATACTTATACTATCCTTGTCCCCACTGAATGTGAAAGCAACTAAATGTGTTTCTTGTGCCTTACTGTTTTTCTGTCTTTCTCTTCCCTTATGTGGGCAGTCCTTAAGTAATTGTAAAAAGAAAGGTTCAAGGATTGTTATGAGGTGACGAGTGGAAAGCAGAAGGTGCACTGTTACACCATCTGGAGCTTGTAAATCAGAAGAACTTATGGGGTGTGAGGAAATGAAATGTGAAAAAAAAGTGAAGCATGAGGATAGCATCATCTTCAATGGTTGTAGCCCTAGTGTTCACTAGTCCCAGCCATGCCACTCCAATGATGGTAAGCACCATCTCCTCCATTGGGATAAGGACATGCAGTTGGACCAGTTACTCTCTCGTTAGGTGCTTTTATTCCTGCTAATGTGTCATCTTGTTCAGCTAAAGAAAAGAGAATGTGTCAGTGAGTGCACTGCAATGTTTTTGTCTAATCTGACTGTCACAGTTAAACAGCTGGTAGTGTATTTGAGAGGACTGTAGCAGTGCGAAGTGTGTGAGGGTGATGTGAAGTTATGACTGATCAATTGGGTTGATGTTAGGTGTGGTGAATTGAACAGTGTGTGAGGCTATAAGTACAGTTAATGGGATGTTGCATTTGAATATACATTCATAACATTGACCACTTGCTTGGGAGTCATTGCAATATTATATTCAGGTACTCATGGTTCGACTGATGGCATGGAGCACAACTTCTGTGTGCTTTCATTAACTCCACAATGTCTGCTTCGAATGGTTCCTAGCAGCATGGTCACATAGCCACTCCAAAGCATGCCAACACTGAACCAACACTTTCACTTCTGAGATAACAAGGTGTAGAGCTGGATGAACACAGCAGGCCAAGCAGCATCAGAGGAGCAGGAAGGATGACGTTTTGGGCCTAGACCCTTCTTCAGAAAATCAGAAGAGCTTATGGGGTGTGAGGAAAATCAAAAAATCAGAAAATCTTCAGAAAATCATTTTCTGAAGAAGGGTCTCGGCCCGAAACATCAGCCGTCCTGCTCCTCTGATGCTGCTGGGCCTGCTGTGTTCATCCAGCTCTATACCTTGTTATCTCAGACTCTCCAGCATCTGCAGTTCCTACTATCTCTGAAACACTTTCACTTCTGGTTTCTCCAGCTACCGCCACCCATGTACCTCAGAGGTCTGTGCAGCAACTGGAGAAAATAGGGGTAACATGGCCTCCAGGCCTCTTTTAGATAATGGAGCTCTCTGGTCCTGTTCACCTCCTGCATCAAGGATTCCAATGCAGCTTTTGAAAACATGGAGTATGTTTTCTTCCTGTAGCAACATTTGCCATTCTTCTTGGAGGCCAGACATTCTTTTCCAGCCATTTCCAACATTTGCCGATGCCAAAATGCATCTTCCCTTTAAGATTAAGCTGAAGTTCATCCTGCATGCACTTGTTGAAGTGTGAAACAATTCAACAATGCATTTAACACGAGTCTGCATGTTGTAATCGTTTAAGCTTGCAAGTAGAGCAGAAAACTAATAGGTACAAGTTAATTATATATCCTGATTGATGTACCCAATTTTTGGCCGCTATCCAATCTTATTCTCGACATTTCAGTTTCAGGATAATGTTCAAAAGGTCTGTGATATATTTGGTTGAAAGGTAATGCTGAAAATAATACACATATTCATAAGAACCTATGAAATAGAAACAGGAGTAGGCCACTCACCTCCACCTTACAACAGAATTAGAATTAGATTCTATTGTCACATGTACTCGAGTGTAGGAATACGGGATTACAGTGAAAAGTGTACAAAGTCACCATTTTCTGGCACAGTTGCTGCTGTTTCTTACACGGCTGGGAGGCTGCAGCCATTCCCCAAACTGCCTGCTCTCGCTGCCGTGCTGATGCTAATGACCCCGCTGCAAAAAAGCTTTAAAGGAACGAAAACGAGAAAGGGGTGAAAGGACAAAATTAACAAGAAAAACGAAAAAAACTGAAGCAGGCGGGAGCAGATGATCCCCAGCCTCAGAAGTCCTCTGCTTCCGATATTGATGATCTCGTTGTGGCCGTAACTCTACTTCCTGCTAGTCTCCCATCATTCTTGACTCTATCATAGATCAAATATGTTTGCAGCATCTATCTTGTCAAGTCCCCTCAGGACTTTATATATTTCACTAAGATCACATCTCATTCTCTTAAACTTAAATGAGTACCATTGGAACTTGCTCACCACTTCCTCATAAGACAAATCTCTCCATCCTAGGAGTCAATTAATCTTTTGTGAAATGCAGTTAGATTAAATTGTCTGCAGTTTACAAAATTCTACACCAACTAAATAAAACTTAGAGAAATATTCTCAAGACATCTTATTTTTTAATGTGTCAGAGATAGTAGGAACTGAATGTAATTGATGAATGACATAGGTAACAAAATACACAAGCTGGTGCGATGTTTATAAACTCAATACTTCCAAGCATCACAGAAAATAGAGAGAGACAAAAACTCTCAGCATGTTCCTTTCAAAAGTACGCGTTAAGTCCATACTTTCTCATTATTGCTAAATGATGCCTCTTGTGGTAACAAATAGAACTTTCAAGCTATTATACATTCTTCTTGTTTCTCAAAACTATGTAAAAGAAAAATGTGCAGCATGTATTGAAGAGCCTTTTTTGTTTCAGAAAATTGTTTATTATGAATGGAGCTTGCAAACTTGTGAAACTTAATTTATTTGTGACCGGGAGCAGCTACTACAAGTCTAATTATTATGAAGCAGGTAGAATTGCTTTAGGTTGTACCTACAGATAGCTGCAAAATCCAGATACACAACAGCAGCTGTGAAGCGGCCATTTGGTGTTTTAATGAGATCTAAAGCCCCTGTGAGCTGATGAATGAAAGGCAGGATGACAGAGCAGCTGCAAAACTAATGATGAGCTTTCAACTGTGAAAAAAAATCATAAAACCCTAAAGACACCTCTCACGTACATCTGTTTTCCATTTCCCTTCTCCAGTCTTTCAGTGCTGGAGTGTATCCACACAGTGCTGTTGTTTAATTAAAGCCTGATCGCTGGAGGAAGTGAGAATGCCAGGACTTTTTCCCACAATTCATGGATCTGCCATCCACACCGCAGGCCAGCTTCAATTGGTGTGTTTGTGGTTTGGGAGACTGGGTTTGGGTCCTTTCTTTGAGCTTTATATTTAAGCCATGCCCACCACATCTATTGTGTGGAAGCACAGATTAACATATATCTGCATGATTATGTGAAGACTAACAGCCCATTCCTCCTAAGTGCAGGATATCATTCCGTGAGAAGGTTGACAGCTCAATAAAGCTGAATTCAAATAACAAAAGCCCTTTTATAGAACAAACTTTTCCACTGTTAATTTGTTAGTTGTTATTTCTGTGGTCAGACCAACATGTAATTACTTATTTTTAGCTTAAGGTTACGACTACTACCTTGATATGCATTCATAGTAAAATGATTGAATGAAGAAAGATCTTGCTCTATGCAAAGTTGGTCTTCTATTTTATTATTCTTAGTAGCTAAAGTTGCCAACTGTTTGCTGATACAAATCCTGTCCAATTAAAAGTGCAGATAATATTTTAATATATTGAGATAATTTTTAAAGACTGAGAGAATTTTTCTGATGTATGTCATATTTATCAATGAAATCTATCTTACAGATTGTACTGAAGTCATAAACACATTCAGATCTAAAATTATCATTGGGTGATTCATTCTTTTTCATTTTGAAGTATTCTTCTGTAATGCAAAAACCTCCTATGTAGCCATGGGAAAACTATGAGCTAAATGTGCTTGAACTTGGTATAATCTCATTCAGAGACTCAAAGAATGGGATGTTGAGAAGTGGTCATGTGGTTAAGGAATTAGGAGCTGTATATCCAAGTTGGCTGATGCCAATAGGTAGTTTGGAACATAAATAGTGCAAATGAGAACAGAAAGTTGCAAAGGGGTGTTGAATAAGTGAGCAAAACTGTCAGAGATGAAATTCAATGTGGTGAAATATAAGGCTACTGATTTTGCCCTAAGAAAGATACATCAGAGTATTTATTTTAAATGAAAAGGAGCTCATAAATGCAGAGAAACAAAGATTTTACAGTCCATGTACAGAAATCACCAGAAATTAGTAGCCTGATATAAAAGCTAATTAAAAAGGTGATCAGAATGTTATCCTTTGTCTCAAGTGTATGAGAAAGCAAAATGATGGAATTTATGCTGCACATAGCTCAGGATGAACATATTGGGCTTGGAGGGCATGCCACACAGATCAACCAGAACATTAGTAGTAATGAGGGCTAACAAGGTTAACTGATGAGAACAGTTTGCAAAGATTAGGGTAGGTTTCAAAATTGAAACCCAAAATTGAAAAACAATGACTGATTTTTGATAGCTTAAGGTGTTAAAAAATTTAGAACAAGGACAAGTATATGGAGTTAGGAAACAGATCAGCCATGATCTAGCTGAATTGCTGAACAGGCTCTCATTGTTAAATGGCCCATATCTTCTATTTCATAATGTTCTCAGTCTGAACTGTTTCAGTCATGTTTTCCACGGCACACAGCTGCTTAACGTGAAAATGAATATATAATGTTATGGAATACAAAACAAAGTAATCTGAAGGGTACAGTTTTATTAAAAATATTTTTGAGGTAAGAAAGCAAACATATTTAGTGCTGTTTAGTGCTGCTATTTAGATCATTTTTACTTTTATATACATCAGTAATCATAAGGGCTCTTCTGACAATCATTAGCTGGATTAGATGAGCAATAAAATTTCTTTATCTACATAGCGGTGGTGACAAGATTTCAAAAGGCTTTTCTTTAATATCACAGTTTCTTCCCTGTAATTGTTTCAAAAGCATGAGACAACCTCTGTATGAGCATTATTCCAAATTGCTGGTGCTACAGATATATCCCAGACTTCTGTGGAGGTGAGGGAGGAGATTACGGGGACGGGTTCTAACATTAATTTTCAAATCCTGACTGAAGACATGAGGAGTTCAATGATAGACAGCTTGACTTTATACTGGGGAAACGCTGCATAACAAGTTTGATTAAATCTTTTGAGGAGGTAACCAGATTTATAGACGAGGTTTTGTCTACTATAAGGAGAGGAACAGGAGAACTGGCAAGTAGCTAATATTGTTCCTCTGTTCAAGAAGGGAAATAGATAATCCAGGGACAGATCAGTGATCTCACATCGCTGGTTGGGAAGCTATTGGAGAGAATTCTTAGGGAGAGGATTTATACGCATTTGGAAAAGCATTGTCTAATTAGGGACAGTCAGCTAGGCCTTCATGGGGCAGGTCATGTCTTACTAACTTGATTGAATTTTTCAAGGAGGTGACAAAGGTGATTGATGAGGATAGAGCAGTGGACGTTGTTTATATGGATTTTAATAAGGCTCTTGACAAGACCCTTATGGTAGGCTTATCCAGAATATTATAATGCATGGGATCCACATTAATGATCTAGACATGATGTAGGAGGTTTGACCTGTGAGTTCTCAGCTAACAAAAAAATGGTGTGGTAAATAGCGAGGAGGAAAGCCTTATACAGTAGCACAATATAGACAGGCTTGTGAGATGGTCTAAACAGTGACAAATGGAATTTAATTCTGAAAAGTGTGAGGTGATGCATTGTGAGGTCTAACAAGGCAAGGTAGTAAATGTTGAATGGTAGAATCGTTGGATGCACAGAAGAATGAGAGGGACATTGGTGTGCAAATACACAGGTCTTTGAACTCATTTGGGCAGTTGAATAAGGTCTTTAAGAGGGCATTTGGGACACCTGCCTTTATTAGTCTAGACACTGAATACAAGAACAAGGAGATTATGATGGAGCTGCATATGATATTGGTTAGGCCATAGCTGGAGAATGTTGTGTCACCACACCACAGAAAGGATATAACTGCACTGGAGAGAGTGCAGAAGACATTCACCAGGATGTTGCCTGGAGCAATTCAGATATGAAGACAGACAATTAGGCTGAGGTTATTTTTGTTAGAGGAGAAAGCTGAAAGGGGATCTGGTTGAGGTGTACAAGGTTCTGAGGGACATAGACAGGGTAGAGAGAGAGAAACATTTTCCCTCAGTAAATGGGTCTACAACTGGGGGTCACAGTGGGAATCAGGAGGTGTGCTGGGGATTTAAGAGCAATTTTTTTTTCAAATAGATGGTGGTGTTTATCCAACTGACTAACAGGATGGTAGATGCAGCAACTCAAAGACATTTAAGATCTGTTTAGATGAACACTTGAAACGCCATAGCATACAGGCTAAGTGCTAGAATATGGGATTGGTACCGATGTAAACTTGATGACCAGCAGGATATGATGGGCTATATGGCCTCTTTTGAAATTGTATGAACTCTATGACTCTAATTAGGGATGGGCAGTAAATTCTGGACTAGCCAGCAACACCCACATCTGATGAGCAAATCAAAATATATCAAGGAGAGAAGACTTACGCTGGATAAGAATGAAACTAAAATTCCAGAGTTGAAAAAGCTTTTTACAAATCAGTCCCTGTAAATTATGATTTTAAGTGAAATTACATAATGAACATTCTTAACCAGTATTAATTTCAGATATAATGTTTATGGTTATTGACTTTGAACTTAACCAATTGAACTCAGTCCCATGTATTTGAATTGCAGTGTGAGTTCATTCCATATGTTCAAGGTCTTTGAGAAGATATGTAGCTCAGGTTGTGGATGCGGTTGTTGACTTGCTCGCAAGCTGGTAAGTTTGTTCGTAAACATTTCGCCACCTTGACAGGTTACGTCATCAGTGCGCCTCCAGTGAAGCATCGGTGTTCTGTCCCACTTACTATTTATGTGTCTCGATTTGCTGGGGTGGGTGGCATCATTTCTGGAGGTGTTTCTTAGTGATTGATATATGGGGTCCAGTTCTACATCTTTGTTAATGGAGTTCTGGTTTGAGTGCCAGGCCTCCAGGAATTCTTGTGCATGTCTCTGCTTGGCTTATCCTATGATGGATACGTTGTCCCAGTCGAATTGGTGTCCCTCTTTGTCCATGTGTATTGAAATGAGTGATAGTTGGTCATAGCTCTTGGTAGCTGGTTGGTGTTCATGAATCCTCATGGCTAGTATCATTCCGGTCTACCTTATGTACTGTTTTTGTCAGTTTGCATGGTATCTTGTAAGTAACATTGGTTCTGTTAGTTGTGGTTGTTCCCATAAACATTTCCTTAGCTAAAGAAACACTAGCCTTGCCATTAGACAGACCAGGGATACAGACACCAGACAACACCAACACTATCAACAAAGACAGCACCCTTAACCTACTGTATCAGAGATAATAGGTACTGCAGATGCTGAAGAATCCAAGATAACAAGGTGTGGAGCTGGATGAACACAGCAGGCCAAGCAGGAAGGGTCTAGGCCCGAAACATCAAGCTTTCCTGCTCCTATGATGCTGCTTGGCCTGCTGTGTTCATCCAGCTCCACACCTTGTTAACCCTTAAACTACTGGATCTGTGCCTCACAACTCACCTTCAATGGCAAGATATATAGACAAATCAACGGATCACCGATGGATTCGCTGATATCAATATAATAACGGAAGCCGTAATGCAAAGACTGGAATGGACAGAACTTCCCACCGGCCGACCAAAACTATGGATCCGCTATACGAATGACACCTTTATGATTATCAAACACACTAAACTGGAAGAAACCCATCTACTTATAAGCAACATCTTCACCAGCATAAAATTCACCAGGGAAGAGAAGAACAACAACAGATTTCCCTTCCTGGAGGTAATGGTTGAACATAAGGCCAATGGTGAGCTCCAGACCAGTGTACTCAGGAAGGCCACCCATACGGATCTGGTACTCAACTGCAATAGCAACAATCCCAATACCCACAAGTGAAGCTGCATTAAAACACTTTTCAAGTGAGCCGCAGCACACTGCAGCACCCCAGAGCTGTGCAAAGCTGAGGAAGAATACATATACAGCATGTTTAGAAACAACAGTTACCTGAAAAGTGTAGTCCGCCGATACCTACACAACAGACCACAACAGGAAGGTACAACACGTCCAGAGACACTAGTCACCCTTCCACACATTAAGGACATATCTGAAATGACCACCGGATTACTCTGCCCCCAAGGAATCATGTTAGCCCACAAACCAACAGCTACACCACGGCAGCTACTGAGGATAATAAAGGATCTGACAACCACAACAAACAGAACCAACGTTATTTACAAGATACCATGCAAATTGCCAAAAACATTACATAGGACAGACCGGAATGAAACTAGCCATGAGGATTCATGAACACCAACTAGCTACCAAGAGCCATGACCAACTATCATTCATTTCAATACACATGGACAAAGAGGGACACCAATTCAACTGGGACAACGTAGCCATCCTAGCACAAGCCAAGCAAAGACATTCACAAGAATCCCTGGAGGCCTGGTGCTCAAACCGGAACTCCATTAACAAAGGTGCAGAACTGGACCCCACATATCAATCACTAAGAAACAAATCCAGAAGTGATACCACCCACCCCAACAAACCGAAACACATAAATAGAAAGTGGGGCAGAACACTGACACTTCACTGGAGGCGCCCTGATGATGATACCTACCATGGTGACGAAATGTTTGTGAACAAACTTAGCAGCTTGGCGAGCAAGTCAACAACCGCATCACTCCACATATATAAATTCTATAATGTCACAGTCAAAGTCTTCTGAAAACTATTGAAACTTTCTAAGAGGCCAGAAATTATCAACTTACAAGACCTTGCTTAAAAAATTTGGTTCAAAGGCAAGTTAGGGGAGATGGTGGTGTCTTGGCAATGTCACTGGGGACTAATGTCCTGGGGATAGGGGTTTGAATCCCACCATGGCAGATGGTGAAATTTGAATTTAATATGTTTAAAATAAACTGGCCTAACAGCAACCATGCAAACATTGTCATTTAAACTAAAATGATCTGATTCACTAATGATTTTCACTGAAGTAAGTCCTGGTCTACATGAAACTCCAGACACAACACAATGTGATTGATTCTAGGCAACTCAGGTTGGGTGATAAATACTGGCCTAGCCAGTGATATCCGCATCTAATGAATAATAAAAAATAATTTCTTTCTGATATGAAGATTTCCTTCTCTTGTAGTTATTCAAATCTAGAATTATTATTCCTCAGCTGTTTAAAGAAGTGAATTTTCTGACCGTTGGATATTACAAATATCTCATGGTTGGAGATAGAGGCCGACAGGAGATAGAGGTCTGGACTCTTATTGCATTTACTAATACATTTGACTGAAATCCTAGTGGGAGCCACATCCATCGCCCATGTAACAGAGCTAAATTAAGCTGCTGCGTATAATCTGCCTCATCCATAAAGCTTTTCTTAAAATTTTCCCTGCACTACATGTGTGAAAAGGCTGGGTGGGGAATGTTTTACAGTGCTTTTTATTTTCCTATTGAGGCTGATATAAATCTCTCATGGTTTTGTGGAGCATATGTTATGGACAAGATTTTTTATTCGTGTGAATTTCCTACAGTAGGAAGTAACAGCTTCTCTAAGTGCCACTGTGGATTTTGAAATGTGGAAAAAGAGCTGAACTCAGAATTACTTTTCCATTAGTTTGATAAGTTCTTATTGCTTCAACTAACCTTGAATTATTTCAATCATAGTAGTCTAATCAGAGTAGTCTGGACTAAAAGTCTCACTTTCATTTAGAAACATTGATCTAATGTTTGTCTGTGATTTGTTATCCACAATTGTATAGATGATTTTTACCTACAGTGTTCCCTTTACAAGATGCCTGAAGTGGAGGAATAGGCTTAGGAACAGTTTCTATCCTCCTCTAGTCATCTGTACCACTGTTTTCAGTTTGGAGCATTAGAACATAATGGACACCTGGAAATCTGTGTGGAATTCTCAAGGAAGTTCCTGACAGAACCTGGACTTTCCCCTTTAAGCAATTTTTGACTTAACATGAAAAGCAAAGCAAACAGAAGCTACTCCTCCTGGAATGCAACTACTCAAGGAATTTCCAAGGGATGGAAATTTTACAGATTCAGATCTGCCTCCAACTAAATTTCATTATCTTTTTATGAAAGAATGCATTTCACTTTCAACAGCCCTGGTACATTCAGGTTTTTTTTGGTCGTATATTTGAATTTTTTTGTTTGCATGACATACTTTTCAATGAAACAGCATCCCTAATATTCACAAATGAAACAGAAGTTGCTAGAAAAGCTGCTAGAAAAGCTCAGCATCTGTACATTTTGTTACTTGTTTGAGAGTTAAACTGGGCTTCATTTCAGCAGAGATAGTAGGAAGGGCAGACCTTGAGTTTCCTCAGTTATGTGGTTTAATCTCTGGCAGCATCTGTGAATAAAACAGAGTTAATGTTTCGGTTCTGGTGACCCTTCTTCAGAACATGTTTCAGGGTTACCGGACCCAAAACATTAACTCTGATTTTTTTCTTCACAGATGCTGCCAGACGTGCTGAGCATTTACAGCTACTTCTGTCTTTGTTCCTGATTTACAGCATCTGCAGTTCTTCTGGTTTTTATTCTTAACATTCAGATTTCTCCATCCAAAAACCTAAACTTCCATTTTCTGCTCTACATAGAGTCATTTCAAATCTTTGGGGAAGATCTCTTCATAGGAATTGTGAATATATTCTTTATAAACATGTTTTAAAGTTTACCACCGAGAGATGAATTTTACATGAATCATTTTAATGTAAGCCACCAATCCAAAGAGATATGACCCCCTCACAATTGAGATGAAAACCACAACATATGTGAGGCCAATTTGGCAATGACTTGTTTCCTTATTATTAAACAAAGCAGACAATCCCAAACTAAAATGTGTTCACTAACAGCAACAGAGATTAAACCACATAACTGAGGAAACTCAAGGTCTGCCGTTCCTACTATCTCTGCTGAAATGAAGCCCAGTTTAACTCTCAAACAAGTAACAAAATGTACAGTGATTTATTTGGTGTTTTTCTCTTTGTGGGCTGAACATAATAAATCAGAGGAATCAGTTGAAGAAGTCTAGATAAAAATGTAGAAATAACAAGGTGTAGAGCTGGATGAACACAGCAGGCCAAGCAGCATCAGCCAAGCAGGAAGGCTGACGTTTCGGGCCTAGACCCTTCTTCAGAAAAGGGTCCAGACCCGAAACATCAGCCTTCCTGCTCCTC